>CM057009.1:65712944-66042944 GCA_029891345.1 Dryococelus australis | reverse complement strand
TCACGGCCAAAGTGCGTCTTTTGTGCGAAACGTTTGGGAAGGCTCCATCCCTCGGGGCAGCAGCGGATTTTGAACTGACATGGGCTATCTCCCCCTTCACCCTCTTACCAACAAACTGTTATTTTCGCTCGAACACTAAAGCATCGTCAAATTTGATTCTGCAATCCAAGGGATGGCTTACTTCCATCGAAATAAAATGTTCACAATTCCCGCAGATGAAACTTTATTTTCCTCATCACTAAGAAATACTTTCCAAATAAAAAATTTTATATTTTAATTCTGAAATCTTTTTATTCCGTTTTCCAACAAACTTATTTAATTTTAAACAAATCAATGATTAATTTTCATACCAACACGAATATAAGACATATTTTTAACTTACTAAAGAATTTTTTTTAAGTAATGAAAACCACACATATTTCCACTTACACTAGTTAAACTTAGAACACCATTCACGCATCATTCAATTTAAGCAATATACAAGTTAAACTGTTTTGAAACATTGAAAAATTTACTTCAAACAAACTCACGTTAAAACTAAATGTTTTTCACTTTCAATCTGTTTTTAAAATATTTATTTGTCTAGCAGGGGAAACATACATCTTCCATTGTTTTTAAAATATTTGTGCATATTTCACATATAGTTTTTCCCAGTCTTGAATTTCGACTCTACTATCTACCATGAAATGCATATATATATTTGAACATATTTTATTTGAAAAATACTCAATTTCGACGTGATATTACTGAAATAGCATGTATCCAGCTTGAAATGACTGCTAGCAAAGGTTAAATCTGTTAGATTTCACTACATTTCAACTGATTTCCTAAAAGGCCAAATTTAAGCACATTTAAAGGAAAATGACAGCCATTTTGAATCGGTTTACTACATAAAAGAGGGATAAATTAATTTTTTTCTCAGTGATAAGTAAGCAACTGCCAAGCTCACTTTGTGTGTGTATGCATGTATGTTCATTGCATTAGCAGTAGTGAGACTTAGGTATCCACTACAATGACAAGTGTCTACACCTAGAATGATGCCAGGCGTCCACAACAACAGACATCTACATAAACACCAGGCATCCATAATGTCTACATCAATGCTAGACGTCTACAACAATGCCAGGCATCCACACCAAGAACAATGCCAGATGTCTACATCATCTACTATAACTTCACTACAACATCTAGATTTACAAGGGATTTCATATCTGCATCAGCTCGCAACAGGTAAAATGCATCAAGGTCACTGCTGTGACAATTGTGATTCTGAATGTGTTGAAGTATTCAATGCGATTTTAGCATATGGGAAGGCGAAAATGTTGCTGAGTTTAGAATGTTCCCAACTGCGAGTGCTGCCGAAAGAATTTATAATTTCTTTTGCAGGTCACGAAATAAAACTAGTATATCCATTTCTAGCTGAACATTTACAAGCTGATGAGGATATCGCATCCTATTTTCCATGTGACGACTGTCCTTACAGCATGCCTGCCTTTGCTAATTATGAGAAATTACTACATATGCAAAGGGATTGTATGTCGCGCAGGCTGGAACACATACTTGAAGCTAGAATTATTCCATATATAGTAATGGACTCATCCGGAGTTGATGAGGTGGATTACGAGGCGAGCACTGTAATGTTATAAATGAGTAGAGACTTTTCGTAAATAGTGTAAAATTTGAGATTTAAAAAAAAAAGAAATAACGTAAAAATGTTGTGCTACATGCAAGGTTTCGAAAACTACAAAGACAACTACTTTGTAATTAAGGAGCTTGCTATTTCTTATACAACCGGTGCCAATGACTGTAAATTATTATGCTTTAAACATCCCAGACCTTGGTGTACTTTAAAACATCAAGTTAAAATGATGTTTCGGGAACAGACTTACGAGAAACATTACCAGAAATGGGATTCTGGCATCATAGCTTACAAAGAGCATTTCCACTATGTGAACGATACACTCCTCGAAGACTAGCCCATATACATGCTCGGAAAAACGGAAAAACACAGAAGGAAATTTTAAAATGTTTAACTAATGTGGAAGTGATAAATATCAGAAGATATCACGACTGTTCTAGCATTAATTCAATAGTTAATAGCTATAATACTAATCACTGTGAGAAAACATGTTCTGTTCACAGTGTAAAAGCGAAGCTTTAATAGAATATTTGTACCCTAATCCTACCTACATATAAATAAATTAATTTTCGAAAAATGGTTTGTTACAGGTAAGATTTCGAGAAAAAAAAAATGGAAAAATTCAACCCAGAGTAGACGTATTCCAGTATCTTTCGTTTCGAGGTTTAAAAAAAATATGGATCCAGTGTCTAGACAACATACACTTCCAAACACAGATGTGCAATGGAGATGAATATTATATTTTTGCAAAAAATTTTGGAGGAAAAATGGATACAGAATAAGTCTTGTGTTCTGAAGAAGAAGAATGTCCAGTTTTTAATATGCATCCTGGCAGCAAACTGCCATGTTCTTCTTGGGACCTGTGTTTTAAAAATCGCAGTGTAGAAATAACCAAAGAACCAGGTTTTTATCAAATAAAATATAAATTGAGTAGAGAGTATTATGACAGCCCCACCTTATGGACTGAAACATGCAATAATAAGGAACACATCACGCAATTGCAAGGCAGTAGCAGGATTCTAAGAGCACCTTGTGGAATGTGGGACTGTGAGGTTTGGAACAGCAATCTTTGTGTCTGTAATTTTGATGTAAGAAACGATGAAAAATTAATGTTTTTCAAAGTTTTAGTATACAAAGAAAGAGCATTATACACCAAGGCTGCAGTTACAATGGAGAGATTTCGAATTGAAGATGAAGATAGTCCATTACAGATACAGACATGCAACCAAGATCAACATTAGCATTTCTCTTTAATCAGTCCAGCAGAAACTTTCAAATAAAGTTTTCTACATATGTTATAGGCGAAATTCTTGTCCTTTATATAATTTACATCCTGACAGCAAACTACCTTGAAATGAAGGTCAACTAGAATTTGAAGCTCAAAATGGATACATCACGAAACGCAAGTCCTACAAGAAAATTAATTATATAATGCAGAAGGAGTGTAGTTACTGATCTCTTACTACAGTCTGGATAGAAAAATGTAACAACAAACAACATTTTACGTATATTGGTGACCCAGAATTAAATATTCCCTGTGGTATGTGGAAATGTAAAGTTTGGCACAGCAAGAACAGTTAAAAAAAATGAGAAAAAGTGATGAAACAACATCTATATAGGAGAGCATTCAGTATTAAATAGTCAGTTGTGGCTAGAATATTCGACCCTACAGACGTATACGAGGCCCAATAAGTAGGATATTGAAGAGTGTTTTTAAAACCATACGACGGTATTCTACAAGTTCATGACTGCAATTATACAGAACTTTGGTGCTACACTGTCGACAACAAGCTCGGTGTTTGCTTTGGTGATGGGGACATTCACAACTTTATTTTCGAACAAGGAGGATTAATTTTTCCTTCAATGTGTAATTTATAATCATGTGAAATGGCTAATTTAGAATAATATTCCCAATGAAATACAAGTATGCATTTTTTACTAAAGGTTTGTATTCTGTAACTTATAGCTTATTATATTCACATGATGATGTTAAGGAAATATGAGTCTGGCATTCATTTCAAATGTACGTATTTCTCGCAAACTTTGACACCATGTAGTAAACCAACTGGTTATGATTCAATTTTAACTAACTGCAATAGTTCTGAATGTCTTGTAAAACAGTACAGACCTCATAAGTAGATAGAAAGTGTAAACTTAAGGGCGAAAGCATTGTAACACCATATTGTAAGGAAGAAAAATGTTTGAAACATCTTGATTATAATACAGACAAGGTTTTGCTATATCAGCATTTCGAAGAATGTAATAATATTCATACTTCATATCATTAAAGTAAAAAACAAGTTTGGTTACACATCTCATACTGGGTGTGATTCATCGAGATGTTATATGCATAGAGTAATAAAGTTAGGAAATATAAAATTTAACCCTCAAACATGTTTCAGGTTGCAAATTTAGAGAATGAATTTTACAATATACATACATTGTTCCTTTCTTAATCCTCTCAGTTCAGTGTTGGATGTCATAGTAGTAAGATGATGTATTTTCATCCTGCAAATCATTACATCAGTATCAAACAAGGAAAGTCTAATGTAGCTTATGCCCTATTGTGCAACGGCTTTTTGCGCGAATTTACAGAGACTTGCGACAGCATTTTTCATTTTAAAGTAATTTATTATCCTCTAGGAGATGAAAAGAACCACAAACTCATTCAATGCAGTGATAACAAGAATTGTCCCGTGTTTTATACAACTGCAACCACACCTCTTCCATCTAGTATTGAAGATGTACACACACATTATGTTAAAGCATGCCTGATTTGGTTGAAAGTATTGTTTTACATGCTCCTAGTTGTAAAGACGTTTGTGTACAAACAGACAGGTTAGAACCAGGGCATAAGAAATGCTCCCTCCTTGAAAGCAGAGTTAAAGAAGGGGATCTGGATCCAATTTAAGAAAATGTATGAAATCTTTGTTGATGGAAGTTGCCAACAGTTTATAAAAATTTTTCTTTTTAAAGAAAAATGTATATAATTTGAATCAACTTGTACTTGATAGTGCTGTAAATAAATTTGTTCAATGTTTTGTGACAACCTGTACTTGTTTATATGTTTTGAATCAACTGGTACTTGATAGTGTTAAAGTGCTGTACGTAAATTTTTGGATCTACCTGTATTTTTAAAAATAATTGTGTAATTTGTGTGATATTCTGTATTTGCCAGTGTTAAAATGTTGTACATAAATTTCTGGATTAACCTATACTTGATTGTTTAATGCTGTATGTGATCGTGTTTGCTATGTTTTGGGACATCCTATAGTTACTTGTGTATGTTTTGGATCAATTATACTTGCTGGTCTGTGTTCTGGAACACTATGTAGTTTAACAGATATATATATATATATATATATATTTTAATGCTGTACAATAAATTGTGAAATAACCGTGTTTGTATATATTTTATCAATAAATTTATATTGAAAAATTATTTTTTTCTTTTATTTAACCTATTCCTTTTTAGTAAAAGGTGAACTTGTTTTCCAAAGAAAAAAATATTCTCTCAACATGCAGAGAGAGTGTGAGAGAAAAGTAAATGAAATGCTGTAACAGAGGGAGAGAGAGAGAGATTCTAAAAATTTTCTAAACAAAGTATGTTGCATTAACACAAAAATACTGTTGTAATGGAAATCTGAGAGGAAAAAAATATAATCATATAGCAAACAAACTAGTATTTCAGCAAAAAAAAAAAAAAGATACAATTCAACAAAAGATTTATTTCAACTTGTCTCCAGGCATTAAATGTCTGTTGAAAAAACCTGAGTAATATTTAACAAATCACTCTAAATACAGAAAATAAGTTGTTATACATCGTCAACCTCTGTAGAGTAATAAGTTTATGCAAGGAGGCTCTGGGTTAAAATCCTGGATAAGGCATGGTTGATATTGCTTAGTTTGTGGTTTCGAGTCCCGACTAGGTCATGTGCGATTATAATATAGATTCTGACTTCCAGTGCTGGGTAGGTATTATTGTAATCTATAGATTCTGGATTCGAATCCTGGCTAGGTCATGTATAATAATAGTTACTTTATAAACATAAAAGGAATAACGAACGAATCATTATTAATTAATCAAAAATATATACAATAGCTTTATAATTGTGTGTATGTGAGTGTGTGTAAAGGTAGTATAATTCATTTCACCTCGTAATGCAAAAAAGCACATATTTTAATTACAATTGCTCATTTACAAAATAATTATATAAGTATGTAATTGAAACCTAATGGCATAAAACTGCATAAATACATGTGTAACACATTAAATTCCAGCATAGACATGCTAAAATTCAAAAAATCCCATTAGATCCTTTAAAATTCATTAAATTTGCTTTAAAATGGATTTAAAACATCTCAATAATATAATATGTATGTTTTTTTAATTTTGAAAAAGAATCACTAAATATTAACTTTTGCGACGAAGAGAGTGGTGGGCTATAAATAGGGGTTCCCACATGCTCCACATCATTTGGTTCTCTGACTTCATGCGGTCAACAACTTCTACTCCCTTGTGCGCGGACAGCCTGTGAGCCAGTCCGGACTGCAAGGAGCTGCCTGTCTTTATTTACTTAAGGACACCGGCTGCCTGGTCACTAGCCGCTAGCTCTGCCTAACTCTTCTACGATGGGGTAGGGTGAAGGAACCTTCGCACATCGCTTCCGACAACCTACAGCCTCACTTCCAGTTTACCGCTCGCTGGAGAATTCGACCGCTTGCTGGGGAATTCGATCGCTTGCTGAGGTAGGAACCCTGACGCTCACCTAACAGAGCAGACTAGTGCTCAACCAGCCTGACCTTGGGTTCAGACCTCCTTCGAAGCCTACCAGCTTCGCTACTAGAGTTAAAGTGAATCATTTTTAATAACATGTCGAGCTTTTTCATTATTTTGCTATAAAATTTATTTAAAATTGTTTCGTTTTGACAGCATTCTCATAAATATTTCAGTAACTTTCTTATCGAATTTTTTTACATTTTTCCTTAAAATTGTTTACCGTTTATATGATTTCAATCTACATTTTTAGCAAATCGTTAACTTTATTTACAAAGTGAATGGAATTTTGTTAACTTTTTAACAAATTGCGAAACAATTTATTGAAATTTTATAAACATTTCAAACAAGTCTTTGGAATTTGGATGAAATTTTATAAACTTTTCAAACAATCATTAAAATTTTAACATTTTATAAGAAATGCAATAAAATATCGTAGAAAATCCTTACAATTTGCATGAAATTTATTCGGAATGTGATACATATATTTTTTATTTTTTAGCATTTGTTCAAAATAGTTGTATATTAGTATTAATTAATGTTATTTCGGTTGGCTGCTTGAGGTGATGTGGTCCCACCCTGCTTGTTGAATTGTTGTTTATTAGTGTTAGTTAATGTTAATTCGAATGGCGACATAGTCACACTTGTTGTGTAATTTGTTTGTTAGTGTTAATTCAAATGTGTGTGTACAGACTGCGAGTATGAGTGCAGGGGAAATTGTTTTCAAATAATTTTAGGTGAGTTCTTGATGTATATCTGAGAGTAATTTAATAGAGTTTAGAAGTAGATACTGGATAACCGCCATAGTATTGCACTGTGGACAAAAGGCGAGATAATATCTCCATTTAGGGCTTCTCTACACTGTTAAATACTCATAAATATATGTTAAAACCATCTAGAATATAATACAAAGTACTCTGAGAAAAAATTGATTAGGTGCATGACTGCGAGTATGAGTGCAAGGGAAAAGTGTTTTCAGGAAAATTTAGGTGGGTTGTTGATGTATATTTCAGAGGAATTTAATAGCGTTTAGAAGGAGATACTGGATAACCACCATAGTATTGCACTATGGACAAAAGGCGAGATAACATTTCAATTCAGACCTCTACACTGTTAAATACTCATAAGTATATGTTAAAGCCATCTAGAATATAATACAAGGTACTCTGAGAAAAAATTGAGTATTTGCATTACTGCAAGTATGAGTACAGGAGAAACATGATGCGATTTAATAAAATTTAGTTAGATATACACAGTTTTAAGAGATGTTTATGGACAGGTTGTTGACATATGAGGTATGAATTATGGAAAAGCTAAAAAAACGACGAACTAAGCTAGATATGCCTAGTGTATTCAGGAGGTGCATAACCTTAGCTTTCAAGCTTGTACTGAGAGAGCTGTTTGGAGAAGGATGTTATTGATGATGGATAAATGAGCCTTGAATACTTCTAACGCATGAATTGTTCTTTATGTGTATGAGATGGGGGGGATATGGTATATAAGATAATTTTAAGTGTTTTCATTTTCAAAGTTGTTGGGTAACCGCAAGTGTGACAGAGAGAGAGAGAGAGAGAGAGAGAGAGAGAGAGAGAGAGAGAGAGAGAGAGAGAGAGAGAGAGAGAGAGAGTTGAGTAGAGATTTTTAATAAAATAAAAGTAGATTTTATTTTTAAAATGTCTATAATGTATTTTTTAAGAGGATGTGTTTTGTTATAATAATTATTATCCAGTGTGTTACGCACTTGCTAAAACATTTAGATGAGAATCTTTATTTTTCAGTGTAAGGTATTTTTGCAGTGTAATCTATAATGTATTTTTAATTGTGTAAATGATATTTATGATGTACCCTAGAATGTATTTGTGATGGTACAAATTTCATAAATTTTTTATTGTGCATAATTGATAGTTTTTTACGGTGTACACTAGTTTGGACAGCGTACACTAACCTCACAGTATAAGATTCGAAAATTTTAAAAAAGCACAATTAAGTTGAAATGTTTTTGCTATTCAAAACTGGGCATGAAATTTAATGTTGTGTTGAAAACGCAGTCCACTTGCTTTAAAATTTGTGAAAGACATGTGAAGGGAGACAGGTCGCGAATCATTGTGCAAAGGGGATGCGAGCTGTGTGACTATAATTCGCGCCACAGAGAGAAGTCGTCGGAGTGGCATGGCTGAAGGGGAAGTAACGACTCTCCCTCCTGCTGTCGCGAATGCTTGCTGGTACCTGTAAAGTCTATGCAATGAGTGTTAGAGGGAGAAGGGGTGGTTATTGGGCAGGAAAGGGGAGTGTCCCTGGAAGGTGGGGTACGGTGCAGACAGCAAAAGTTTACTGAACCATTTCTCATTCTCTTGCCTGCTGCGCCTCATCCACAGCTCCAAGCAGCCCAAACTCCATCCCACGTGCGGTCTTACACTGCTCTGCGTGCATTACCCTCATCAGCTCTTGAAACCTAACTTGTACTCCCCACACACTCAATTCTTGGGCGTCCATCCCTGTATATTCTGTAATGACACGTCGCTGTAGTCGACTGCTTTTCCCAAATAAACATTAAGTCCCCTCACAAGAAATTTTTTTAAAATAAATAATACACTCCTCCTATGTTAGTATTAATACATATTTACACATAAGTGATTAAAGTGTGGTTCTTTTTCTATGTTTTCAGAATGACGAGGCCCTTCAGTTTATTTTATCGTGGTGCTGTAGCTCTTGTAGACGGGAAACTAATGAAACTTATGGTCAGGTAAAATAGATGAGCATAAGCAATACAGTATTGACATCTTGCTTGAAGATCTTTATGTAAGATATTTAGATTCTGAATCGCAGATTCAAAGACCGTCTATAATAAGCTGTCGACACAGTGTCCCTTCGCCTAAGCAGATACGAGTTAATTTCTGGGAGGATGATCTCTTCTTAAGCGATTCAATCACAGATCCACTTATGGGGAGACTGTTTACGCCCAAAAGTCAAAATGTATCCGCTTCCCCCAAACATGAGAAGTTTGTTCTTTGAATGATGACTTATTTCTTTCAGACTCGGAAAATTCTTGTGATTCGGAGAGTGATCTATCCGTTTCACAACCAACTTTCAAGTCGATTAGAGATATTTCGCCAAGGAAGCCGGAAAATAATTCATTTTTCGACTTACCAGCCTAAGTGGAAGCTTTGCCAGACATGACATACGAGCTCATGGCTACAGTGTTTGCGGAAAGACTAAATAATGTGCAGATAGTTAACAATAGGCTTAACAGTGATGCGGACTTTCTCAGTTTTGCCAGAGGTGTAAGGTCCCTTTATTAAACTTAATAATGACATCAGCCTGGCCTATTAGAGTATCCAATACCATAGTGGGTAAGTACTTGAAATCCCTCATGGTGACATACGGTGCTATGGAAACCTTTTATTTTCAAAGTAAAGCCCTCCCTGTCCTACACACATCCGATGTGGGTTTAATCTATGATGATATTGTTCCTTATCACACAAACATACTTGAGGAGTTTAGTGCATGTGGATCTGGCTGTAGTCTGCAAATATTGACATACATGGACGTACATATGTCCCAATACCGGCCGTTCTCCATTGGTGCTGCGCACACTAGATTACCAAAGTTTATTGCTAATAGGAAAGCTTGTGTCGAGGTACACTGACTGGAGGGAACGTGTTTTCACTATGCCGTCGTAACATCTTTGTATCCTGGAACACAAAATGTCAATCATTCTTCTTCATATCAAAATCCTCACAAGGTTTTGAATACTGGAGATCTGTTGACACCTGCAGTCATACAGGATATTCGTAAGTTTAAGGAAAACAATTCTATTTATATCAATGTCTACTGTGTGGTGGACAAATATAGCAATATAATTAACAAAACCTGTAAAAAGGGTGGGGTTGTAGTACCAATGTGTATTTCTCCGGAACATCACGACAAACATGTGAATATTTTGGCGATTTGTGTGAGTAGAAATGCCACTCATTTGCATTTTGTTTGTATTACAAATTTGTTATAGCTGGTTGGTAGTCAGCTGAGTATGAGAGGCAATGAGAAATTTGTTTTCGATCGATGCCTTCATACTTACAAACCAAGGATAAACTCGCAAGTCACACTGTTCTTTGGCAGCAACAAAAAGCTGTTTGCAGTACTTTCCCTGCTGGGAACGATAAGTACTTGGAATTTAAATATTACAGCAAACAGCATAAATTGTGTGTTAAGTCGCCTACTGCGACGTTGAAGGTTGCCTGAAACCCATGTCCACTTGCTTACCTGATGATGAAACGAATAACACAACTACCATCAACCGACATGTTCAATATGCTTGTAGCATTTTGTTGGTATGTTCATACAATCCAAGTTTATCTAATTATTTTGAGTTTATGAGTGCTGATTGTACATACCAATTAGTTGATAAATTAGTTGGACATACGAAGTGTGTTGCAGGAATATACATCATGATTATTCCAATGAAGCGAAAACCCCTACTGATGAAGCTAGGTTGGCGGCTCAGAAAAGATATCACATTTGCAAGAAAGAGCACGGTGGAGATGATATTGTTGGGTGATCATGACCCATCTGACAGGTGAAATCAGAAGCCATGCAAATAAAAAGTGCAACTAGAATTTCTGACTGCCCAAAATACAACTTGTCGCTGTTTTTCATAACCTGCAGATTTATGATTCTCACTTTCTCATAGAGCCCCTGGCTAAATGTCACGGTACACAACCAGACATAATGGTGGTAATCGAAAACCCGGGTAAATTCAAGTAATTGGAATGACCCTTGAAAAATACAAATGTATTACCAAACAAATTCCCAATGGAATTGATTTCAATGGAAAGATGCAATTTTTCAAGTTACGATTTATTGATTTGTTCCAATTCATAAGTGCCTCTCTGGAAACTCTGGCAGGTAATTTACTACCTGTGCAATTGAGTACCACACGCTCGATGTTTCCAGACAACACCCAATTCTAATTGGCTAAACGGAAGGGAGTTTTTCCTTATGACTTTGTTAGGTCTCCAGACAGTCTGATGTGCAAGTCACACCCACCAAAGGACACATTTCATAATGTGAGGAGAGGCGAAGACATTAGCGATGAGGATTATGCTCATTCCCAAGCTGCATGGGATGCATTAAACTGCATAAAGTTACTGCAGTATGCCATTCACTACTTACGCATGGACACTTGTTTCCTGCCAGATGATTCTGAAAATTGCAGGACCATATGTTTGGCTCATTATGGTGTCTTGATCCCACCGTGTACACCAGAGCTCCATCTCGTTCATGGGACACTTTATTGTTAGTGACACATGCGTGGCTAGAGCAGTTGACTGACCCAGACATGTATCTTTTTGTAGAACATGGGTGTTAAGGGCGGCATTACCCAGGTTTCAAAAAGACGTGCAGAAGCCAACATTATTTACACGGGTGAGGACTACAACCCCAGTGTGGCATCGAATTATGTATGTTATTTCCATGTCAATGGGCTGTACAATCATACGATGTGATCCAAGCTTCCGATTGGCAATTTTGAGTGGGTTGAGGCTGACATTTTTTTCAACATGGGATTTTTTAAACACGGTGAATGACGGTGACACTTGTTTTTTCACGGATGTTGATCTGTCTTTCCGGAAGCGTGTCATGATGCACTTTCTGATCTGCATTTGGCCCGAGAAAGTGACATATCCCCGAACGGCTCGCACGAGGAACTTCTTTTAACACTCACACTGCAAAAGAAATGTGTTATATACAGGGAATCACTGGGGCAGTACTTGATGTATGGAGCCAAACTTGACTCTGTTCATCGCGTTTTGCGCTTTGAGCAGAAGGCCTGGATGGCTCCGTACGTCGAGTTGAATATTGAGAAATGTGCCCAGGCTGCGAATGTATTCGAAAAATCGTTCTTAAAGTTAATGAATTATTCAGTTTATGGAAAAACATTGTAGAATGTCTGCCGAGAAAGGGACATCAGAGTCGTTTCGAGGTATGACACAATCTACGGGGCTGCAGAGCTGATAGGACGTTCTTCATTCCAGGTAAGACAAATTATCGATGAAAACTCAGCCTTATTGAGATGTCAAAGAGTTCTATTGCATTCAACAAACCTTTGTACACTGGTATTTCCATTCTTGATCTATCCAAATTAACCCTCTATGAATTCCATTTCAGTACATACATACAAAATTTCTTCAGCCAGCCTTGCACCTCCTTTATTGTGATACTGATTCCTTGGTATATCCTGTTGCTTGTGAGAACATCTATAAAGTAATTACCCCAGATTTTTAAAGACACAGTTTGATACATCTAACTATACGCTCGATAACATGCAAGGATTCCTTCGCGAGAACAAAGGCCGTACCGGGGTAATGAAAGATGAATATGCTGAGTGCATCATCACACACTTTGTGGGTATACATCCTAAGTTTTACACATACATTGTTGGGAATGAACACTGTATATGTAAGGCGAAGGGTGTAAAACCTAGCATGTTACTGTCACTCAGGTATGAGGATTAGCGAGATTGCCTCGAAAATTGCACAAGTGTTTTGGGGACACAATATCAGTTCTGTTCGCATGCTCATGAAGTCTACACTAAATGCGTAACTAAGGTAGTGTTGACAGGTATGGATAAGCGGTAAATTGGGGCAGATGGAGTATCAATCTTACCTTGGGGGCACTACAAAAAACCTAAATAATTTTTTTCCCTCCCAACGAAAGTTTCAACACCACAATAAATGCAGCCAACCCACAACACCACAACTGCCACCAACACCACTCCGCCGATGACGTCCATCTGCCAACACCGCACCACATGCGCCTCCTAATCCACGACTAACTTCACATCTATCTACAGCTGCCCCCAACATCTACAAATATTTACAGCTATTTACAAAAATATCTAGCATCAACATCAATGCTGCTACTCCCTGTTTGTCTATCTGTAAGGCCTGTCTAATTATAATATCAAGAATACAACTGTCTTCGATATATTTTACTCTTCCTCTTTTCTAAATAAGAAGAATGTCACAGTGTATCAAATCATCTACTGGAAATTGTGTGTGTGGAAAATACTCCAGATGTGACAAATGAACGCCCCTCTGTGCATGTCTATGAATAAACCACCAGAATGTGTCGTTAATGTAAATAGTAGCTGTAAATTGATAGGAAAAGGATGTTAACTACAATGATGTATTATATTTGTAAATATTTTGTTAATTATGTCTGTATATAATTATATATAATTACACACACATACACACACACGTATATATATATATATAGATATTGTAATCTGTGTAAGACAATTTTGGAATGTTGTAACTGTAGGAGTAGTATTTGTAGTAGAATTGGTAGTAGGTTAAAGATAAACATTTCATTGAGGAAATGTTTAATAATTTAATTCTTAAAATGTTATTTATAAAATGTCTTGTTATTGTTAAAATGTCTTATTGTTGTTAAAAAAAATGTTTGAGAATTAAGTTTGTAATATGAGTATGTGTATTGCATTCTCCTGTTATGTTTGTTTTAGACTATGCGAAAATGGTTTCTGTATATATTTGTTTGATTTGTAAAAATTGTGATTGAAAATGTATTTTAATGTGTCAATGTTTGTTGTAAAGTAATTGTAAATATTCTAGCTCTAAAGGATGGTTTTTTATAAAGAAGTTTGAATAAAATTTTTCTATGTTAAAATTGAATACTGTGACTTGTTAGTTATAAGTTTGAAAATTCACCGAATCATTATTTAATATATTGTGAATGATAGGAGATTGGATGTGCTGAAAACGAAGTACTTGTATATGACTGCATATTAAATGAAAAATATTCATGGTAAGTTGAGACAAGTGGGTATTGGTAAGTTGTTTGTTTTAATTTAAAATCAAGTAACTGGAAAATAAAAATATACCAGTCTGTTGTTTCCAACATGACGAGTGAGGGGAAAATATTAGACATTAAAAACTAAAATTTCAATTGAAACATGCTCTGTAGAATTGAGGAGAAATTATTTTAAAAATCGATCAAATTGAACATGTCTGAATGAATGAATTTGAAAGGAGAGGGAACAGACTAGTATATTCAGAAAATCTCTGTAGACCCGTTGGTCAACTTGAAGAACCGTGGGG
This sequence comes from Dryococelus australis, assembly GCA_029891345.1. Classification (NCBI taxonomy): domain Eukaryota; kingdom Metazoa; phylum Arthropoda; class Insecta; order Phasmatodea; family Phasmatidae; genus Dryococelus; species Dryococelus australis. Next base: position 66,028,411 of record CM057009.1, on the reverse strand, counting down.
AATTTAACAAAACTGGAGCCAAGTCACACTAATACCTTTTCAGTGGGCAGGTAGAAAGACCTCTTGGCGACACATCACAATGTTTCCCGCTGCCCTAAAACTATGCAGCTAGAAGAGTCCAACGAACTTTGAAATAAATATTTTTTTTCCAGAGCAACAAGACTACAATTACTGTAGCTGAAGATTCAACGCAAATATGTCTGGTGGTGAAAAAACACAAAATGAAAAAACTAAATCGAAGCCTTTTCAAATAAAATTCAACTCTTTCATAAAAGTGAATTATTCCTACAATAGTGAAACTATCCTTTAAAAAATATCGTTTTATTGTCTGTTGTAGGATGAATAGTGTATTCAGAGATTTTCTCGTAAATTTCAACTCAGCCGCACTTCACGTATATATATAGTCATGCTTTCGACGTAAGATCGCTTCATTCATTCACCGGCCTCCAAGGCAGATGGATGTGTTTTAAAAATACTTAAGGTATGTGTACGAATGAGAGGGAGACATACACCATTGTGTCTGTTTAAAATTTAAATTGTATAATTCAAAATGCGAGTTTGGAAATTTTTATTTGTCTGTGTTAACTGGAAGTGCTAAATCGTTGTCTGTGCATTTCGCTGCTTAAATTGCATGTTGTAAATACTAACTTGGTAGGGATATCTTTTTTCCCCCTAGATATAATTCACAATGTGTAAGAGTAGTGTGTAAATCATTTAGTCAATCGTATTCAGAGTTTTTGCCATAATTTCAATTCAGTTGCCTGTCAACCTCAGACCAATCTCCACCTATATATCAGCTTATAAGCCAGTGCACATTATACAATCCAGTCATTCATTCACCAACCTCCGCAGTGGACAGATGTGTTTTGGGGGAACTCCTTGTGCGATTTCATTATGTGTCTAGTCATTTTCATGTACTTGTGTTTAGAAAGACTGCTGTTTAATTTATAGGTAAATTTTTTGCTTCATTAATTAATTGATTAATTTCATACTGGAGAGTCATGTAATTGTGATCGTTTACCACATGTCGACACCAGATGTTTTTCATATAGTTAATATTCTCTCTCATATTATTTATTCATAGCTAGAACTCGTTTGAAATATATTTTATTTAAACACTCCGAAATATCTCTTGTGTGTTAACTATACATAACGTTCTCTCTTTCTGATTAATTGCCCAAAAATCGCCTATCTTCCACCACCATCTACGAGCAATATCATTACCAACCCAAAAAATTACACTTATGCCACTCTTGCACAAAACTCACACATATATGCCCTGTCTCCAACACGTCACGCCTTAGTCGAGCTCTAGAGCTCAGAGGGTGAACATCTACCAGATCTGCTCCCCAACCCCAAAAAAGAAAGAAAGGAAATAATGAACTATACACAATAAAATAAATTTGATCTTATTAAATCCGATTAAGGATTAGCCCTTTCAATATATTCAACCCTTTTTATCATATTAGTTAACCCTTTCAATCAATTTAATTAACCCTTTCGGTCAATTTAACCCTTTGATATCAATAAAGGCGGCATTCCTTTGTATCTAGAATCATCACGCCCCTACTACTCGTGTGCGAAATTTCTTTGTGGTATCACGAACGCCTGCATTAGATGCGCGCAGTAAGATGGTACAACGAGATAAATCCTATGTTCTACATACTGTGATTTCTCCGAAACTACTCATCCGATTTCCCAGAGTGATATGCCATTGTATTCATAATTTTTTCAGATTGATATTACCAGCAGCAAAATTTAATATAGTTCCATTAGATTAAAAAATTCGATATCGATATCTCTATATTTAACATTCCTATGACACGAGCTTTACGTCGTTTAGTAAGGTATTCATAACAATAATCTGGGTGAAAACAGGATAACGATATCTTTAACGGTTCCGGAAATATTCAAGGTTAACGTCTTAGTTAACTCATCCTATATATATATATATATATATATATATATATATATATATATATATATATATATATATATATATATATATATATATATATATATATATATATATATATATATATATATATTATATATATGTATATTGTTACAAATTAGCTTTATGTTTTCAGCGAAGTTTTCTATCTCTTTGTTATTTGTTTTAATGTGCTAGGATACATTTATATTCATTTTATTTATTATTTTCATTTGGCATTTCCTTCGTTGGAGGTTTAGGTTAGGGAATTAGGCTGTTTTGGTTGTGTTAAGCCCTCCTTAATACTTGTTCATTTTAATATGTTCATAAGCCATTGTTTTTTCTTTCTTTAAAATGTAAATTGTTAAAAAATAATTTAATGACTTTAATTCAAACTTGATTTTGGGATTACAGTTTCGAAAGTAATTTAATATTTTTTGGGTTACGTTTTGGACCTTTTTGACCATAAACTAGACACCAAGATTTTAATTAAATGTGAGCTGATAGTGTCTCCTTAAGAAGTCTTTTATTTTGAAACCTTTTTTTTTACTTCGAGCAGAGATTTTCAATTCTCCAAGGATTTTATTTGTTTCGTTTTTATTTTATGGCAACGTCGTTTAAGTTATGGTGGAATTGGAACAGAAATCAGTTACTTTTCCGATTTTTTTTTTTTTTTTAGAATAAATGCTTTTTCTTTGACCATCGAGGATCTTATGGAACTGAGGTCATGCACAATTTTAATTAGAAAGAGTTTCTTCACTACTGTCATAAGCAGACTTCCACTGAAGCGACTGCAGCTGGCCGTATTTTTCTCGGCCCAGGTGCTCGTTTACAGTTCCCCTTCAGCAGTTTGGAGAAACTGTTATGTTCCTTCGTTTGAAATACAGGGCCGCAGCTGTGAGCTTAGCCGACGCTTTCCCTGGTAAAGTTGGTCGTATGATGAATAAGGCACTTTGCCGCTAGGCTAGTCCAGGGAAGGGGGTGTTTGCCATCGGGCTGACCATGACATCGGCCAAGGACATGACGTCAGGCACGGGCAGGTGGTGTTTTGGATGTAAGTTACGAGGTCGCGGGAGTTGTGAACCGTCTGCTGGAGTGAGTGGATGGAGATTCGGCGCAGGTGTCCGACCAGGAGGAGGCCTCGACAACACGACGATGTTAAGTATACGTTAAAATTTTGTTTTCTGTGGGTTGTCAGGACACTCTTCCCTGCTTCGCAGGAAGAATGACCCCGGCCATGCCTTTAAATAGGTTAGTTTTTAGTTAATAAGGGGAAGATTGTACCAGACTGTCAGATAGTGTGTAACATGTGTAAATAATTGTTGTAGGGAGGTGTCGAGAGATCATGGCGGCAGCTTGATAGGTAATTATGTCCTCCTCAGCTCTGGACGAGGGGCTAATGAGGTTACGTTTGTTTGGATTTAAATTTTAACTTTGGTGTGGGAGGGAACCTTAACTTTTGATGTTGTTTTTGAGTAAGGATCAGACCTTTTGGAAAACTTATAAGTAAGTTTAATGGTAGTATAATGTGTTTTAAATGGCTCTGCAATCTTTTTGTTTTCGTATTGGGCAGAGTTGGGTTGTTGCCACTGCTTTGATATAAACAGAGGTCTAGGTTATGAATTCCTATAATTTTCGACAGTTTCTTTCCTAAAGATAATTTGTGTGAGTTCATTTATTCATTTTAAAGTCGTTTAACATTTACTTTTGTTTCTTTGCTAGTTCTTTATTTAAAGTTCGCTAAAGCTTATTCCGGGCCGCTCTATCTAAGACTAAATATTTTAAGTAAACATAATCAGTTGTAATTTAAGTTGGTTTTGAAATCTTCATTTGGCCCTGGGTGGCTAATATTTGTAAGCTGTGCTATAGCAAATTTAAGTTGGTTTTGAAACGAATATTACGACACATTGATCCATGTTAATCCTGTTTAGTAACTTCACATTTGTGAAAGATAATTTTTGCTGTTAATTAATAATTTTGCTGTCTAATCCACTTGCACTGTGGATTTAAGGGAGCAGTCTACCCCTATTCAATTTACAGTCAGGAAATACGGGAGTGTTTCTTTTTTTTTTTTTTTGTTTCAGAGTTTTGATGACACTCACATCTGGTGAGTTAACCCTGGAGTATTGGTGAGAACGGCATCCTGTTAGCCCTTCAGTAATTTTTCTTCCTGAATAGAACAACTGGTTATGCTAGTGGATTTCCTTGTTTCAGACTTTTTATTTATAAGTTGTGGTTTCATAACCAATATTTAGAATCCTGTTTGCAGGGGATTAATTAAATTCATAATAACCTTAAATTTATTAGTGATGTCATAAGTGATCACAAAACCAATACAGTATTTACCGTTTTGCCTCTGCAAAATGCAAAACTCTTCTATTTAAATTCTAATATTCATTGTTGTATGCTATTTTGTTCTTGGATATGATTTATAAATGTTTTCATATATATATGTTGGAATAAATAAAACATTCTTTTAGTAAAATTACTTTTACATACTAGAGATAAATTACCTCCCTTGAGTTTAATGATATGAGCATATAATTTGTTTATTTTTATTTACTCTAACTACACTCGATCCTCACAACTATTGGGATTAGTAGCATGGTCGGTAATTGTAGTTTAAAGTTTAAAGCATGTTAGTACCAAGTGAAACACATCAATGCATTGCTTCTTAATCAGAGTCAGACCGATGAAGTGGTGCTGGTTACTCTTGCTGCCAAGTGATAAACCCTCCCCCCCCCTTTTTTTCGCCCTTTTTTTTAAGTTAATGAGCATTTGCTTTTGATTTCACGTAAGTATTTAGGGTACAGGGTATCGTGCTGACGCTGCTGATTTTAAAATTACAGCATGTGGTGAGAAGCCTCGCAGGTTTTATTTACGTGGGCTCATTTTTCTTTCACTGTCTTTCTAAATTTATTTCCCCCTCTGCCAATACGCCGTAACTCTCTCTCTCTCTCTCTCTCTCTCTCTCTCTCTCTATATATATATATATATATATATATATATAGTATTTATATATAGCAGTAGTAGTGATATGCGGATTTGGTCACAAGGGCGCGAGGTGTCGGAGTCACAGCCGGGGATCCACCATGTTGTTATGTTACCCGACCACCATCTTGGATTCATTGAATTTTTACACCTAACCCATACTACCTTTAATCTTGACCTTGACGACCTTTCACCACAAAAACACCAAAAAAAAAACTTTTCAAATATTGAAAAAAATCATCAAAAAATTCTTTAACACTCAAAAAAAATTCCGAAGAATTTATTATTAATATCAATAAAAATTATTACAAGGATCATCAGAAAATAACGAATTTTCCCGGAATATCTGACAGGGATCAGCAAACCAGGTGTCCTTTGGGTCAGGCAGCTGGGATCAGGATCTTTGACCTTTGACCTCGAATATATAAAAATTTGAAAACTTCAAAAATTCACAAAACATTTAAACAAATCTTATACATTTAAAAAGAAATCCAAAAATTAATATTCTTAATATTATTTTAAAAATTATTAAAAATTTATAAAATATTTTTTTAGAAACTTACATTTCAGAAGGTGTCTCCAGAACCACCATTAGTCACATTTGTTCAATCCCTAGCAGACCACTGACTCCCTCACTCCCACTCCCCTCATCTATACTCATTCCTCCATCTTTATTATTCGTTCATTTGTTTACGCATTACTGGAGGCTACCATCTTGGTAGGCGACCACCATCTTGGTAGGTGACGACTATCTCGGTAGGCGACCATCATATTTGTAGGCAACTTTCACCTTGATAGATATCAATCATCCACCATATTAGATTCAGACTACCTCGACCTTGACCCCATGACCTTGAATGACCTTGAAATAAAAAACTCGAAGAAACATACAAGTTAGTACGCATAATACACCAGTGTCTACCACCGCTATATAAGATGCAGACTACCTCGAATTAACCCCATGACTTTGAAAGATCTTGAAAACAAACACCTGAGAAAAATACATAAAAGTCAGCAAGCATAATATATTACATACTACTGCTACCATATTGGATGCAGACTACCTCGACAAGCATATTACATTACAGACTACCACCACATTTGATGCAGACTACCTTGAACTTGAAAACAAGACACTTGAAATATTCCATATAATTCAACAAGCATAATACATTACAAACTACCACCCCCATATCAGATGCAGACTACCTTGACCTTGACCCCATCTCCTTAAATGACATAAAAAACAAAAACTAGAGAAAAAAATATGTATGAAGAGGCAGAGCTAGGCGAGACAGCTGCTGTAAACTGAACATCTCAGCTTACCTTTCTACTGCTTATAATATACGAGTGTGCAAACTCTATTACATCATAATTGTCTTTAAACCAATCGTACTGCACCATTAATATATTATGCATACATCGACCAGCCAATCACCGAGTTACCTCGTTATTGCAGCTGGCCAATCATTTGGTGGTGATATTTAGGTAATTCAATGTCATGGGGTCAATGTCAAGGTAGTCTACATCTAATATGGTGGTGGTAGTCAGTAATGTATTATGATTGTTGAATATTACAGGTTTATAAAGTGTTTTTTTTTTGTTTTCAAGGTCAAGGTAGTCTGCATCTAATCTGGCAGTGGTAGTCTGTACTGTATTATGCTTGTTGTAATTTATTGATTTTTTCAAGTATGTTAGTTTTCAAGATCATTTAAGATCGTGGGGTCAAGGTCGTGATAGTCTGCATCTAATATAGTGGTAGTAGTCTGTAATGTAATATGCTTAGTTGACTTTTGTGTATTTTTATGGAGTTTTTGTTTTCAAGTTCAGTCAAGGTCGTGGGGTTAAGGTCGGGGTAGTCTGAATCTAAAATGGCGGTGGTAAACACTAATGTATTATGCTTGCTGACATGTATTTTTTCTCGAGTTTTTATTTTCTAGGTCATTCAAGGTTATGGGGTTAAGGTCGAGGTAATCTGCATGTTATATGGCAGATGGATGATGTCTATCAATATGGTGGTCAACTACCAAGTTAGTCATCGCCTACCAAGATGGTAGCATCCAGTAATGTATAAACAAATGTCAAACGAAAAATCAAGATGGCCGAATGATTATAGTCGAGGGTAGTGGGGGTGAGGAAATCAGTCGTCTGCTAAGGATCGAACAAATGTGAATAATGGTGGTTCTGCGTGAACGTTTGGGAAAATGCATTTTATAATTGTAAGTTTTTAATATTTTTAATAATACATTTTTGGGATTTTTTGGATTTTTTGTGCATTTTTTAAAATTAATTTTGGATTCTTGCATTTTCAATCTCAAAGGTCAAAGTGCAATAGTCCTGATCCTGGTCACGTAACCCCATGGTCATCTGCTTTGCTGATCCCTGTCAACTGTTCTCGGAACCTTTGGTATTTCCTGTGGATCCTTTTAATAATTTTAAATAATTTCTCGCTAATTTTCAATAATAAAGGTTTTCGGAAGCTATAATTTTTTTTTTTTTTTGAGGATTCTTTAGTGTTTTCTGTGGTCAAAGGTTCTCGGTGTCAAGGTCAAGGTCATAGGTCATATGGGTCAGAGGTAAAAGGTCAATGACATCCAATATGGCGGTCGGGTGATTTAACAACATGACCTCTTCCCGCGGGTCCGACTCTGACTTCCCACGCCCTTGTGCCGAAATCGGCATATTCCTACTACTTATTGGCTGTCCCATTAATCTTAAACACCCACAACAACTCTGTACCGTAGCTCTAAATGGAAAAGTGTCTCATTCAAAAATTGTATAACAGGAAGGGGATATAATACTGTTGGGTAGCCGGTCCTATAACATTGTTTATTACTGGGATGAGATGCGAGTAGTAGAGTAATGTAAGTTCTATCACATTCAGGCTTTATGCTGCAGTACGGAGGCTTGACCTTGAATGACATCGACCTAAATTTTTCCCATTTGTCTCCTAAAAGTGCTAATTTTTTCTCAGAATCGCACGTTTTAGCCCAAAAATACCTTAAAATTTCCCATATTTTCCCTAAATATTTCCTGTTTTTCTCTCAAAAATTCCATTCCCTAGAATGTGCAGTAGCGAACCCCATTTCCGCGAAAACGAGCAAACTCAGGTGTTTTGTAGGACTCGATATTTCTTCTTTACCAAACAATGAGGTATCTGAGAAATATCTAAAATAAAATTATATAAAATAATTTTTTTTAATTTAAACATATTTTTATAATGAAAATATTTACATATGTAAGTATTAAGTGTTATATATCATCGGACTCGTCTTTTAAAGGTGCATAATATGATCAGTATGTCATACCATCATTCTGTGTAGTTTTTCATGCTTTATCATTCCATGTTGTCTCTCTCCTTCTCTTTCTCTCTTGACTGTAATTTAATCTCTTTCTCTCTTGTCTCCTACTTTCCTTTCTCTTTCTCTTTCATTTTCTATTTCAATCCATTTCGCTCTTTATTTCTTTCTCTCTCATTCTCTCTTTCGTTCTCTTTACTTTCTCTTCTTTTTTCATATCTCTCTGATTCCATCTCTTTCTCTGTTTCATTCTCTCTCTTTTCCTCTTGTCTCTCACATTCGCATACTCACTTTCCTTTCTCTTTTGTCTATCACATTCTTTCGATTAGTTGTATTTGCTCCACTCCACCATCTACAATAGTTGGTTCACTGTCTGTTAGAGAGCGTGAATCGTCGGTGTGTATATTTATTTATGAATTTAAAGATGTAATTTTCCATACAGGAGAATGTGTATAAAAATTATTGCAAAGTACATTCCCGTCAGGACTTTTAAAACATATTCAATTTTCAAAACTTTATTTTTATTAATCACTATTTTCTAGATATTTTACTTTATTCAATTTGTTTTTACTTTTGTTCGAAAAGTAAGATGACTAACCTTGTAATAACGCACGTGCTTACAGGTCCACTAGGCAGATATGCCAGCTGTGATATACATGTGTTTTGATGTAGGCAATTACCATGCAGGGGGAAGGGGTCGAGTGTAAATGACATCCAAGCCAAGTGCACACCAACTTAAGCGATCTCTCGTGCTGCTGGCCAGCCTTGCTAATCAGTTATCTATGAAGCGATACATTTATAAATAACTATAATTATTTAGATTTATTGTATTTATCATTTGAAAAATGCAGAAAAAATTTAATGTAAAAATCGGTTTAAAAATTTAAATTATTTGCCATGACAATGTGTAACATTTAATAAAATGAAATAATAATAACGTTCGAACAGGATTCGAATCTGGGAAATTTGCGTTAGCAGTCAGGTATCTTGACCACTGAGCAACTGAACCCAAAACAAGAGGCAATGCTTAATAGTTGTATATAAACTGACAAAAAGAATTGGCGAATTCCATCGTAAAATTACAGATATTTTTTAAATATATTTGATATTTATTTTCAATCAGCGCATAGATGGCCTGTGAATACTATATGTTTGAGTAGTTTTTGTTTATTTAAAGCGAAAGATGTACTGCATTAAAATCATTTAGTTATTTTCAGTCAGCATCTGAGTTATAATGTCCTTAACCTCACATTTAATTATTTTTAGATATTATTTTAAAATAATTATGTAGCTAAGCAAGTCGGGATCATAAGCGTGTGAATATGCACATGCATATGCGAACTTATTTGTGAACTCTTGGGAGGCAGGCAGTCTCACGAAATTTTAGTTTGCAACTAACTCTTCTATCTCCAGGAATATATGTTTAAGCCCTATATAGCAATAGTAATAAGAATAAAATAATATTTAGTTTTTTTACAAGACTGGTTTATAACAGACTGGTAACCCTACGATATAGATTTCATAAGAGAATAAATAACTTTATTTAATATTACATTTTTTTATATTTTTTTTTTTATTTGTACAGAAATTGTATGTAGAGTAGTACAGCAAAACAGTTCTCTCAATTTCATTTCAAGTCTCCTTTCTTCAAGTCTAAATATTATACAATATTAATTATTCGCTGCCTTGCCTGTATTTGTACACATAACCATCCTACTCAGATTTTATTCAATGTATGTATATGTCAATAAACCAAGCACTATCATATTCTCTATATATTGGGGGAAGTTGGCAGGGTACAATACCAGCGAGAAGTTAAAACTTTTCTTATTTATTTCATATATGTATTTACACAAATCAGACTACAAACATACAAACAGAAATATTCCATTTTTCCACAACATTCATATAGTGTCCTTATAGTAGCACACTCGATTTTCATTAAGTCAATATAATCTGCTTATACACAGCTGAAGACAATTTATGTTTGCAAGCTTCCAACCAGAACCCTTGGCCATATATTCTTCTCAGCAACATTTCATGACTGCCACTGTCAAACAGCACCATTAAATCAACCCGGCTGCTTATATATACATGCAAGCAGGCACATTAACATTCAATGTTATACCCACTGTAACTCATGCATGCAAACTGGTCTAACGACCAACATCAAAATTTCATAGGCCAGCCATAAGATTTCAGTTTCAAGTTTCAACATTTTAGTAATATATATATTTTTTTAGCTTACATATAATATGTTTTTTGCTATCCCAGACTTATTTCACAGAATTTTTAAATTTATTATTCAGATTTAAATTATGTAAATTTCAAGTCTTTTATTTACATGTAGGAGCTTTGTTACTCACACTGACCTTACCAAAAAAAAATTACTTACTGCTCATACATTCTGCTCTACTGGTCGACACCAGTCAAATATATACTAGTCACTATACCACCATACCATCCATTATAAAACCCAAGTCATATCAGACCACCCAACACCCCATCTCCTATAACCAAAGAAAAAATGCAATTCAATTGAACCAACCAATACACCAAGTACAATATCCAACGTATCTCGAGAAACTATATAGCTAAGGCAAGTACATAACCTAACACTCATTCTACTTGTTCTACCAACCAACACTGCTTATACCTACCAGACATACCACACACTATAACTCTAGCATACCGCAACCATTCGTTCACACAGACCATACAAAACAAACATTCAGCCCATGCCAGTAACACAATTGAAATCTTCTCATACCATCCACCATGTTGGCTGACACCAGTCAAAATACAATAACAACCCATACCAAACACTTTAACTCAAGCATGCCTTAGCATTCCACGCATACATACTGTCCACACCATTCCACATAAACAAAAAATCAAAAGACATATTCTGGAAAACTTATAATCCAACATACCAGCCATGATAATGCAAGTGTGCCAAGCATATTTTATAGTCCAGACTGATCCTTGACCCTTAACCCTAAGTGCAGTACTTTTGATGCTACATGTGGTATCTTCGGTGCTAAGTGCAGTGCTGACCACTATGTGATGCATAAATTATCTCTTTATGACAAATAAATTACCCTTTAATGACACCTAAATGCCCCATAATGACCCCTAAATGATCTATAATGACCCATAAATGTCCCCTAATGACCCATAAATGACACCTAATGACATATAATGACCACTAAATGACCCATAAAGACCCTAAATGACCCCATAAAGACCCTAAATGACCCCATAAAGACCGTAAATGACCCATTGACCCTTGATCCACCGACACTTGACCCTTGACCCATTGACCTGGTGCTCCACCCTAAAACCTCAGCCATTCAGCCAACACAAGCCTTATCAAACATTTTTTCCTACCACCCATAACATCTGCTCTACCAACCATTATCAGACTAAATATACACATTGTTTAATAGACTTCAAGCAGACCTCAGCCCACACTAGCATTAACAAAATAAACAGAAGTACAACATGTTTGTGATACAATCAGACACCAGCCAAATATCATACCATCCATCAAATAAAAAACCTGATTATACCAACCACCCATACCAATACAAATGCTGACCACCACACCTCAGACATACGAAACATAATATGAGTAACACTGCTGACCAGGAGTACTGACTAGTATACCAACAAAAACCCAGCATATTTCAGTCATGCCACACACGTCATATTGTATATGCAACCTAAATAATACATATTTCATACCAACCCACACCATCCATTTATTCCACCAACTATAATATATCAAGTAACATAGCTCGCGGATATTTATCAACCTTATTAATAACCCATTGGTACTGAGTACCAAAACAGATATAACGCATTTCAATATTACATTATTTTTCCTTAGCCATGCATCGTCGAAAGCCATACAACCCAGCGTACTAACATACTATACCATCTGAATATATCAATGAACCACCACATCAGGTAACCATACCAACCAAAAAAATCATACGGCATAAACCATTATATTCGCTCCAACCAACAATAGCTTATTCATGCTGTTAACAATACAGACCATATCAACCGCCATACCTCAGACTTAGTAATCAATCATAACAGTCAACCATATTGACTACCATTTCACACCATAAAACTTCACCAGTTACACATATAAACTAACCATACCAGCGGCCGAACATATCAAAATATTCCAATCATAAGCTTCAATCATTCTATCATAAGATCAATACTTATAGTTTAAACATCTATAACACCCATAGTCTTAATTTCCCAGATACCATATCATACCATCTTAAACATATTGTGACGGTTATCCGGGCACATCGATCGAAAGCTCAACCCACGGAACCTATATGAAGTTGAGAAATGTGTTGGCCGTTCGGGACGGCTTAACTTCGCTGCAACGATGTGCATTTGACGAGCTCCACGCCTTACGTCCATCGGGCGTGCTTGCCGGTCTTAAAGTGTGGGCGCCGCGGGGCTGTACGCCCCACAAAATCTTGGATTGCCTTCACCTCCCTTGTACGTCACCTTGACCACGTGACGCCAGCCATTCATGTACATACAGAGTGCCTCTCTGGCTCTTCCGAATATCGATCTAGTGAATATAATTTTGTAATGTTCTCAATGACTTTGAATAAAGAATATATAGAGGTGTCTCGCCCAGGTTCGCGGAGACAGGACAGGGTATTCACTTAAGCAGGAACTGTTGTTTCATCAACATTTTAAAGGGGTGTGGGGCTTGCTGCCACTTTAAGTTAAGTGTTATGCAAAAGAAAATATTTAATGTAATCGGCATATAGTGGGAAAGATTATGGTTTTTATATAAAATGTAATTATGGGAAAAAATATTTTATACAGAGTTCTATACTTTTATAGATATTTATTCTAAAGCTTAGAGGAAATGTTTTGTAAATGATTTAATGTTTATATAAAAAGGCAAAGCAAAACTAAAGTATAACCTTTTCATTGAAACCAATCCAAATTCCCTTTTAGAGAGCATTGGGGCTGTTTTCAAACGTTAACATTTACATTAAGGAAGCACTGAGACAAAGACCTCGTCCTGTGTGTGTTGGCATACACCGTCACATGCAGGATAGAGAAAACTGCTCCACTATGCTTCCTCGATGCAGAGAAATCAAAAGGGAAATTTGTGCAGTTACGAAATTGTATAAACTCTCTTGGATTTGCTCCAGTGGTCGTGGGAGTGACTTTAATTAGCATTGGTGCATGAACTCGTTCACAAAATGACTTCTACAAGTATCCATACTTCGTGGATCCAGCGACTTATGAAATAAACTCTCCAAAAAAATTTTCGCCTATGCCAGGGCCTTGTTCAAGCCGGACGACAAGCATTGAGACTCTGCGCCATCTAATGCAGGACTTGGTGAGAAAAGGTGATGGAGCAGCTTAACAAACGGGTGAGTCCGAAGCAATTAGCGTCTTTAAGTCAGAAAGGTCTCTACCTTCTCACTTAAGGGATAGTTTTGAGGTCGTACGCAGCCAGAACTTAAAGTCAATCGTAAATCTTTAGGTGCAAATGGCTAGAATCACATCACTAAATATTTGTGAAATCGTGCTTTTGCATGCCACTATAATATTCAAAGTGCCAGAGCCATTGCAAAATGCAGTGGAGCAGGCGATAAATGAACGTATGCCATTTAGTGAGTACCGTCAAGCAATGCTGAGACAGATGGGTTCATCAGTAGCTATAGCACACCAACGTATGAAAATTATGGAAAGATTTCAAAGTCCATATGAGTCAATGCAGCAGTTTGTCAGCGAGACTATTAGATGGGTAGAAGTGTTAGGGTTGCCGTGTGCGGAAACAGATTTGGTGGAAATACTGTGATTTTAATATGTTGCCAGAAAATTGTAAATATTTTACATTTGCTTCAAAGCCGAAAACGATAATGAATTATTAGTTTTAGTAATCAAGTGGAATCAATTATTGGTGATTATAAGCAAAGAGACCTTAAAGTGGTAATATCTAAATGGCAATGTCAAATATGTTCTCGTACTCATCATCTGACGGCTAAAGGCTTTTATAAGGTGCAAAAAGGCGAAGGAAATTCTGTGCAGGAGAAGCTAAAACAAAAATGTCAAATTTGTTTCAGAAATAATCATCCGACGGGAAAACGTTTCTATAAGAAATCGGAGAGTTGCGGAAAAGAAGCGACGCTTGAAAACGGGGACCAAAGTAGTTTCACTTTACTTCACTTTTATTCGACTGAAGGGGTTAAATGATTTCAAAGTGTTAATCAAATTGATTGAAATGGTTAAATTGAAATGGTCAACTTGAAAGGGTTAAATTGAAGGGGTTAAATCTAAAGTAGTGATTTTTATTCGATCTAAAAATTCTTAATCCGATTTAATCATAATTAAAAAATTTTAATCCGGACTTAAGCCAATCAATTTTTTTATTTTGTATTTGGTGCAAGAGTGTACTAAGGGACAATTTTACTAGTTTCTTTGTTTTCTTTTGTGGGTTGGGGAGGACCTCTGGTAGATGTTCACCCTCTGAGTTCTACCACTCGACGGAGGTGCGGCATGTTGGGGACGGTGTGTGTGTGTGTGTGTGTGTGTGTATATATATACTATCTTTCAAAGTTGCCTATCTATCAGCACAGTCTACAAGACACAAAATGTACACTTATACCACTCTTGCACAAAACTCACACACACATACACGCACTCATATATATATATATATATATATATATATATATATATATATATATATATATATATATATATATATATATATTGTTTTGTGCAAGAGTGGTATAAGTGTACATTTTGTGTCTTGTAGACTGTGCTGATAGATAGGCAACTTTGAAAGATAGTATTATTCCAAATTCAATTAAACATTAGAGATATTCAGTGTATTTAAACAATTTCTATGTATGAATAAATAACACAATACAGAAGTAAAACTAGCTGGTCTCATAAAGAAACAAGTGAAATTACGTGACTCTCCAGGTGTCTTAAAATGTATCAAACATAAAGAGATGAATTAGCCTACCCCGAGCTGTATGTTAGAAATATAATTGACACGAGATAAGTATAGCTATCGAACACAACTACGGGAATAACAAGAGGGAAACGGTCACAATTACGTGAGTGTGCAGTGTGGAATTAGCAAATAAAAAATGTCCCTATAAATTAAATGACAGTCTTCATAAACCCAAGATATATAGAAACACGTACACTACTTGACGTCTCTCGCACATACCTTACATGATGCACGTCCGTCTGCCTGTGACACTGGTGAGGAACTTTCGAAACATAATCCACAAATTAAATGAAATTTATTTATTTAAATGCATAATTAAATCACACCTCTCCCAAACTACATCTGTCCGCCTCGGAGGATGGTGAAGGAATGGCGTCAGTGTATGATATGCGCCAGCTTATATATGTGGAACTTGATGGCGAGATTAAAATACTGAAAGAAACCCTGAATACGATTTACACACCACTCATACGCATCCTGAATTGTATCAAGAAATAATGTATCCCAACCAAGCACTGAGTGCAATTTAATTAGCGAAACACACACACACACACAATGATTTAGCACTTACAGTTAACACGGCTAATAAAGATTTCCAAACACCTATATTAAATTTTAAACAGACACAACATCATAACAGAAATACACACAATGAAATTGTGTAAGGAACTCTCCCAAAACACATCCGTCCACCTCGAGGTCATTCAATGAGTGATGGAAATTCCGTCACTGCACGTCTGTGAATAATTTACACCTTGTCAATAAGTGAAAACATTCCTAAAATTAATTAGTGGGTCGGACCACATCGCCATTTCCCTCGGGAAAAGGTACTTATTGTGTCTGCCTTGTAATCGTGACGAATTGTGCAGATAACGGCCCAGTACGCATGAACTTTCACACATGCTGTTCTGAGGTTTAAAAATTTTCAACATAGATCAAAACACTAATAAATTATAACTGTGATGTTCGTGCTAGATTCACGTCGGTACCAAACACTTTAAAAATAATTGAGGTACCAGAAAATAACTTAATATGTCTGTGCCTAAATTTCATATGCAGTAACGCCGAGGCCTGACGAAGGAGTGTGCACCGGACTGATGTTTCATTGATTCGTCGTGCGAGCGCAGCATAGTCGGTAACCACCTTGGTAAACAGCTTCGGACGATGCGTCCGCCAACCAAAAGCATGATTTTCGTTCCGTTACTTCCGGCATCTTGGTCAAGAGGACGGAAGTGGCGAAAGCACGATAATCTTATTGGGTGTTTTTAAAAGTCATTGTGTCATACCCCCGAAGGGAAATTGATGTTTGCTGCATCCATCACCATAAATGATAATAATTGGTAAAATCAACAGCCAGTGGCAGTGCATTGCTTGTACCCTCCAAAGAGTAATCTAACACCCCTCGATTTTATATAAAATAGCTTTTTAATATGAGAATTAAATTGATTGGTTGTGCAAGTGGGCGGCACGGTGTATTTAATGCTGGCCCGTGCTGCTCTCTGGGTCAGTTTAGCGACCTCGAGGGGGCAAGCTTCTGCCATGAGATAAGTATTAATTTATTTGGAATCACCAATGTAGGCTCCTAAAGCAAACAGGTCATTACTTCAATCGGGCATTAGGCAGGGGCCATGATAGCAGTAAATAATTTTTAAGTTTTTTATGATTTTGCGAAATGTTGGCCTTTTAACCAAAATGCAATACCGTTACTATGTAACCAAGCTTTAGTGGCTATATCGTCACCAAGACACGAAGTGGTGGTAACCACAAGGAACTATGAGTAAACTTTTGCGACCACTTGTAAACATTTTTCAACTTCAGTAAACTTTTGGAAACTTTGGTGAACCTTTTAACACTTGTCAATAATCGTCGATTATGGTCTCAACCTCTTGTATTAAGTGGAGCCATGCGAAACTCCTTGATTTTATGACTTTTTAAGAGAAATTTACTAAGTTTGGGACTTGTTCCAAAAATCCAATTTAGTTGCGGAGTTAAGGCTGGCATTGCTTAGCAGTTGCTCCCATCTACTTGGGATTGCGAATAAATTAAAACTTAATTATTGTTTGATGACCAGTAATGTGTTACCAAAATGGGTTCCTTTCTAGTGTAGGAGTTAAACATGATATAATAATGTCAATGGTAAATGTAGGTGCGACAGAAATATAGCAGCTATTTGTAACTATGGTAAATTGGGGTCACCTGCTCAATATATTTTGTGATGGTGTTTTGAATTTGGTTGCATTTTTATCTATATTTTGGGCAAACTGGGTTTTATGTAAATGTTGAAATATAAATTTGTTATATATGGGAAAGGAGAATTAAAATGTTACCCTACAATATGAAATGTAAAATAAACAAGAAAGTATTCAATATGCAATATTTGTAAAAGAAATGTTAAAGAAAAAAATGAAAGAAATATTTAAAATAAAAATTAACATGACCACACTTATTTGTTTCTAATACAGTTTGTTGTAAACATTTAATTATCCTTTACTCTGTACAGAAAAATGGATGTTAGCACGGATTTTGCCATGCTTGTATTCTGATTGAGTTTTGCTAGGTTTTATGCATTACCTACCTTGCCACACCCTTGGTGTAAGACACAGCAAGGTAATGAAGGCTGCGCACTTTTCTTTAGGTGCAGCTAGAAAGGCTGCTGGCACTCTGCTAAGTGCAATCAATGTTGTTTGCACTCTTTTTATGTACAATAAGTCTCAGGTTGTGAATTTTGAGGAAAAGAAATTTTGAAGTTTGGTGTTTTGCATGACCATAGTGGTAACAGGTTATGGTAATAGTGGTAGGACTTTTAATAGGATTTGTATTAATTTCAAACATAGTTATTGCATGGATTCAGAAATTATCAAAAACAGCCCTCATGTTAGTAGGAGAGGCTGGGGTTGTGATAGACGATAGTGATGGGATAGAGGAATTGAGGGTAAATGCTGAGGGCTTGGTGAGGAAGGAGGCGAGTCAGGTCAATGCTGGAAATTCGGCAGTTTATGGTGAGGCAACTCCTATTTACAAAATATTAAATCTTGTGCCTACAGAATTGGTTACTAAAATTCCCAAATTAGGTAAATTGAGTATTGAAGCAGTGGTATATTTTTTCCACGAATTAAATTCTGTGCTTAATATTCAGTTGTGTGAGCGACAGATGTTGTATGCAGTTGCACTCTTTAGAGTTCCGATAATTTACAACCAATCTTTGGACAATCCTGGGAGGAAAACTGGGAGGTAACCCAGTTGATTAAGGAATGTTTAAAGGAATGTTCAAGTTAATTGGAGATTGCAAAATTTCGGTGGAAATTGTTGGAATATAGGCATGCTCCCGATCAAACTATGCACAAATTTGTAAAGTATATCTTGGGAATAGTACAAGTGGTAGGGTATCCCTGTGAAGAAGCTCATTTCACGCAAATCATTTTTCATAACATCCACCCGCAGTATAGTTGGTTCTTTTGTTTTGCCATAAAACCTGTAAATTTAAATGAATTGCTGAAGTTGGTAACTGAAATAGAAAGAACCCTTAAAGATTGTGTAGTCGATGTGATACCCACAGTTAAGTCTCTGGATAAGGAAAAAGGGGGAAATAAGGTAATTAAATATTGTGTTATTTGTGGATTCAATAACCATCTTACCAAGGACTGCTATCATAAACAAGAAGCATTGGCTGTGATACCTCAGGGTGAGGCTGGGAGAAGTCAGAAAGAAATATAAAAACGATCGTGGTATTCGCAGACCATACTTGTGCAGGGACGACCAAGGGAATTCCAGGCGGGGAAGTCAAATCCCGTGAAAGAGGATCGGTTTAAGGAGTATACCTGTTTCAGTTGCCATCAGAGGGACATTAAAATCAACTGTCCGGTGGAAAAATGTAAGGGAATGGGAGAGTCGGACGTGCAGGTTATGTCATTCGAGCACCAGCATGGTTTATTGTATATCCCAGTAGCAATAGCAGAACAGGTTGTGGTTGCTGCATTATTGGATTCACGAGCATCTAGTTCATTAATGGATAAAGAGTTTTATAATTATTTGCTCAGGTCACTACCAAAATGGCTAATTAAGGTATATAAGGGAGAATAAATAGGATTTTCCATGACCAATGGTGTTATGATTAACTCACATGGTGTTGCAATAGTTAAGATTAAAATTGCACAGTTCTCTTGGAAATTTACCTTTAGGAATATGTCTGGTCTTTCACATGGCCTTATTTTGGGAATTTACTTTTTTTGACAAAACTCGAGCTGTTTTAGATATTGCCAATAAAGAATTCAAATTTTCCTTTTGTAGTTCTCAGGTAATTGAAGTAATATCCAAGCAGTCCCACACTGTTGATCTGTCGGTAAGGACAGTTCAGACAGGGGAGAGTAACCGTGAGGAAAGTTTGAAATTATTGCACCAGGTATTCAGTGATCTTATCACCAGTAAATTGGGGCATTATAGTAAACACCCCAGAGTGTTGAGATTAAGGAATCAGGAGCATGTCTCATCAGCACCTTATCGAGTAGCGCCCTCTAAATTAAGGATATTTAATAATATCATCCATGAATTACAGCAGGATGATGGAGTTGAGCCCTCAGAAAGTAATTTTTGCAGTCCAGCATTTTTAATTCCTAAGAAAACATCTGGGGATTATCATGTTATATGCGACTATAGAAAGGTTAATTAAACTTATATTTGTGGATCCTTATCCATTGCCCACCATAGAGAGTGTTTTCCAGCATGTGGGGCAGGCCCGATATTTTTTGATATTGATCTTAATTCGGCCTTTTTGCAAGTAGATCTGCATCCAGACTCTAGAGGAGTCTTGGTGTCAGCCACCTCCCGGGGGCAATTTCAGTGGAAGAGACTTCCTATAGGTGTCAACTGTGGCTACAGGCAATGTCTCAAGTACTTTTCCAGATATTGGGTAAATATCAGTACAACTTTCTGTTCACATACATCGACTATGTGTGTCTGTACAGTAATACTTTTGAGGACAATTTAGAGCAATTGAGGTTGTTTTTAACAGCTTTGAGAGAGGCCGGGTTGACCGTGAATCCCGACAAGGTAAAATGGGCGAAGACCTATGCGAGATATTTGGGGTTTGTTATAACTGAAGATACCTTGTTAATGGACCCTGAAAAGATTGGTCCTGTTGTAAATTTCCTTGCCCCTGAGAGCTTGCTTGGCGTTCTCAGATTCATTGGTATGGCTGGAATTTATTCCAAATTTATTCCAAATTTTGTAGAAATAGCTCAGCCCCTTAATGCCTTAAATAGGAAAGGGGTAGAGTTTGTTTGAGGAGATGCTCAGAAGCATACATTTTGCTTACTTAAAAGGAAAATTGTTACTTCTTCTGTTCTCCAATTGCTACAGTTTAACCAACGGTTTATTTTCCAAGTCGACACTAGTTCGAAGGCTTTGGGGGCAGTTCTGTGCCAAGAAGAAGACTGGAATCTAGCACAAATTTCTTACACCAGTCGACTCCTAAATCCTGCTGAGCAGAGATACTCAGCCTACGAAAAGGAAGTCTTGGCTGGAGAAGTACAAAGATAATTTGGAAAGTGCAGAGTTCACCTTGCACACAGATAACCAGGCTCTCGCTGGTTTTTGTCAACTAATAATCCAGTGTGTAATTTGGCTCGTTGGTTAGTGCGACTCACATGTTTCAAGTTTGTTGTTCAACATATAAAGGGAATGGACAACGGGGTAGCCAACGCGCTATCCCGGATTTTTGACTCGGATGAATTTTGTGTGGAACCCCTGGATTATGTTAATACTGTTCTTCCTGTGATGCCTTCTGCTAACAGGTTTAGTGTATTTTGCCAATCTGACAGTGTTTTCGATGTTCCTAATGTTTTTAGTGTTTTTCCTGTGTGGCATTCTGTAAACCAGGTTAATGTTTCTTGCCAAACTAAATATGTTTGTAATAGTGTTGATAATGTTTATCCTTGTAATTCTGGATGCAATTCAGCAAGTAAAAGGGTATTGTGTGTAGACACAAGTGGAAGTATTAGTGTTGGAAAAGAACCAGGCCTATTGGTGTCCACAAATAATGCATGTAAGTATGTGGATGGTAGTGAGGGAGGACATGTTTGGACTCTCCAAGATTTCCATCAGGGGTATCTGAGTTTGCAACACCATCAGGGAATTGACCCTGAATGTAATCAGAGCAGGGCAGCTATTACAGCTGGTAACGGTGGTCCTTCCAAAGTACGGAGAGGCCTGATAGGTATTGTGGACACAAAGACAGGGAAGTTTAGCATATTTGTTTATTCAATTTTGTGGGGGGAAATATTCCACTATTATCATAATACCTTTTTGGGAGCACATTTGCGACAGGATAAAATAGTATCTAGGATAAGGGAGATCTTTTACTGGAATAGGATGACCAGCGAAATTGAAGATCTGATGAAGGCATATTTGGATTGTCAGAGGTCTAAACCCCTTAATGCTAAGGATATCAACCCATATAGTTCTAAGGTTGCTATGTTCCTTTGGGAGTGATTATACCTGGATGTGTTTGGTCCTTTACTCTGCACGACTTCAGGGCTTACTTCCATACTTGTTGCTGTGGATAGTTTTAGCAAATTTTTCTTTTTCTTTTTTTTGCGTACCACGAAGTATGTAGAAATCTGTAGGATTTTGAATCAGTGTCTCTTCCCAGTATTTGGTTCTCCAATGAATATTGTTACCGACAATGCCACCTACTCTGTGTCGGTAGAGGTGAAAAATTTGCTTTTACTTGGGTCATACAAATGGTGCAGATCACCCCTTATTAGCCACAAGCCAATCTGGTGGCAAGATATAACCGAAATTTGAAGGTAGCTCTGAGAATTTTTCATACCAGAACACATAATGAATGGGATTTAGCTTTGTACCAACTATAATTAGCATTTAACAATGTTGTAAGTGATACGACCCAGAAGGTTCCATCTGAGGTGTTTTGGGCCGAAGACATTTTCACCCACTCGTTCATGCATGGGGCTTGCACAGCTTATGTTGGGATCTTGGGAGTAAAAAGTCATTAGAGGAAGTGTGGGCAGAATCTATGCAGAGATTGCAGAAGTATCATAGAAAGTTATCAGCCAGGAAGGATTTTTCCAGTGGTACTGTGACCTTTAAAATAGGAGACAAAGTAATGGTTTAAACACACTTTCTTAGTAATAAGGCTGCTCAATTTAGCGCTAGGCTGGTGCCAAATTATCAGGGACCATTCAGGATACACAGATTCTTAACCCCTGTCACTGTTGAGTTGAACGATGTTGTCTTGAAGGTCGTAATTAAGTGCCATGCGAAACAGTTAGAGATGTGTATCACTCAGTAAAATTGTGGGTATAAGCTGTCACTAATTATGGTCATGTGGTATGTGGGGCTTTAATACATTTTTATTGTGTTTCATCAACTTGTTTTAAGTTGGGTATAGAAGAAGTGTGCTCCCTCAGGGGTGTTTCTGACCGCAATTCATGCTAATTTCGTTTTTGTCCATGCTCAAGTAGTTTTAAGAGAGTTAATTGTTTTATACGTATAGTGTATTCTATGTCTATTACTAGTTGGCTGATAAATATTATGAAAATTAGGCGCTTTATAGATGTAGAGAGGTATTGGATGTAAGCCCAAGATGGAAACATTAAATTAACATTTTAAGGACCTCACCTCCCCACCTTCTCTTGGACTGCTTGGAAGTTTCGAACTGATTTGGGATGTTCCTAATGGAGACTCCCATTCCTGATAGAACAGAGGTGGGGCTCTTTTCTTCTGATGATGACAATACTTGGCAAAGTTATTTCTTTTTCGATAGCGATATACTGGATGTTTCTGATGATGGCGGTCAACTGGATATTCCTGATGATGGTGTTCCTGGAAGATCTTGATGGTAATGCTATTGACATTCTTCTCTGATCTGGAATGATAGAGGAACTGCTGGTCCTAGTCGAAGCTGCCCACTTCGTCTTGGTTCCTGACATCTTCTTCTCAAATTTGGATGGAATTCTCAACATAGATGGATTGCTTCTTCTTCTGGAGTCCAACTCTTTAAGGAGGGGGAGATGTTACGAAAATTTCATCACTGCACTTCTGTGAATAATTTACAACTTGTCAATAATTGAAAACATTCTTAAAATTAATTAATGAGTCAGACCACGTCGCAATTACCCTCGGAAAAAGGTACTTATTGTGTCTGCCTTGCAACTTGTTGAACTGTGCAGGTTACGAACTATCACACATGCTGCTCTGAGGTTTAAAACTTTTCGACATAGATCAAAACACTAATAAATTATAACTGTGATGTTCTGTTAGCTTCACGTCATTACCAAACACTTTAAAAAATAATTGAGGAACCAGAAAATAACTTAAAATAGCCGTGCCTAAATTTCAAATGCACTAACATCGAAGCCTGACGAAGGAGTGTGCACCATCTAGGTAAACAGCTTGGGACGATGCATGCGCCGACCAAAAACGTGGCGTTTTCGTTACGTTACTTCCGGCATCTTGGTCAAGAAGACGGAAGTGGCGAGAGCACGATAATCTTATTGGGTGTTTTTAAATCCATTGTGTCAGATCCCTAAGGGGAATTGGTTTTCGCTGCATCGATCACCATAAAAATGATAATAATTGGTCAAATCAAAAGCCATTGACTGCGCATTGCTTGTACCCTCCAAGGAGTAATTGAACACCCCTAGATTTCTTAGAAAGACTGCTCTTTTAGGAGAACATTACATTGACTGGTAGCGCAAGTGGGCAGCATGGTGTATTTAATGCTGGCCCGCGCTGCTCACTATGTCAGTTCAGCGATCTCGAGGGGCAAGCTTCTATCATGAGGTAAGTATTAATTTATTTGGAATCACCAATGTAGGCTCCTAAAGCAAACAGGTCATTACATCACTCGGATGTTAGGCATGGGCCATGATAGCTGTAAAATAATTTTAAGTTTCTTACGATTTTGCGAAATGTTGGCCTTTTAGCCAAAATCTAATAGTATTACTTTGTAACCAAGCTTTAGGGGCTATGTCGTCACCAACACGCAAAGTGGGGGTAACCACTAGGAACCATGAGTAAACTTTTGCGACCACTTGTAAACTTTTTTCAACTTCAGTAAACTATTGTAAACTTGGGTGAACCTTTGTAAACACTTGCCAATAATCGTCGATTATGGTCTAAACCTCATTAAGTGGAGCTATGCCAAAATCCTTGATTTTATGACTTTTTATGAGAAACTTTACGAAGTTTGGAGCTTGTTCCAAAAAACCAATTTAGTTGTGGAGTTGAGGCTGGCATTGCTTAGCAGTTGCTCCCATCTACTTGGGGTTGTGAGTAAATTAAAACTGAATTTTTGATTGATGACCAGTAATGGGTTACCAAAATGGGTTCCTTCCTAGTGTAGGAGTTAAACATGATGTAATAACGTCAATGGTAAATGTAGGTGCGACAGAAATATAGCAGTGATTTGTAACTATGGTAAATTGGGGTCACCTGCTCAATTTATTTCGTGATGGCCTTTTGCAGTTCGTATTAACTGATTAATATGGCTAGTAAATTTAACCTGTATAAGTATTAGCTGACAATCAGCGAAAGTATTGGTACCTGAATTTGGTTGTTTTTTATCTATATTTTGGGCAACCTGGGTTTTATGTAAAAGTTTTTAAATATAAATTTGTTATATATGGGAAAGGAAAATTAAAATTTTACCCTACAATATGAAATGCAAGATAACGAAGAAAGTATTCCATGTGCAATATTTGTAAAAGATATGTTAATGAAAAGAAAAATGTAAAGAAATAATTAAAATTAAAATAAACATGACCACACTTCATTGTTTCTGATACAGTTTGGTGTAAACATTTAATTACCCTTTAAACTGTACAGAAAAATGGTTTTAGCATGGCTTTTGCCATTATTGTGTTCTGATTGGGTTTTGCTAGGGATTATGCATTACCTGGCTTGCCACGCCCTTGGTTTAAGATACAGCAAGTTCGTAAAGGCTGCACACTGCTTTTGGTGCAGCCAGAAAATAATGACTAGATTTTATGATGTGCTCCTGCTTATAAGCTGTTATATATACATGGAGCGTGGCTGAGTGAAAATTGACGACTGACAGTACCTATTTCCCTGCCAACCTGCTATTAACGACTTGATTGCGTTATTCATCCTACAACTACCTGAATGTATATAAGTGAATTATTTAATAATAATGGACGTATTACAAATTTCCATCAAGTCCTTAAAATTCTCGGCACTTGGTAACAAAAATGCGAGTTGAAAATGCTACGAAGATTCGTCAACCGAACACAGAAACGGGGTTTACACGATAAACGCACTATCACACGAAAATTTATATTATTTTTTCCTGGTAAACTAAAGAATTATAAAAAAAAATATTTCTCACTATAGTTTACAAAAACTGTGGACGAGATTTGAACCACGGAGCATATAATATAGCTTAACGAGAATCGCAGCTATCACACTCTGAAGCCCTGTGAAGTCGAGAATTCCAGTGTCGTGTCTATGCAGAGCGAAGGATGGCGAAGAACTAAGATGGTGGAAACCCGTGAGAAGCCTCCGCGTCGCTTGGCCAAGGCCAACCACCCCCTCCTCTTACACCGACCAAGAACACATTTTTTTTCCAGATGGATGCTCTGTCCATGCAGTCCCGGTTCCTCTCCAACACAGGGTTCGCTTTCGCCCTTTCCAAAACTCTGGGCCATGCACCCTGGTATCGATCCAACACTGCATGTACCTGTTTAACGGCAAACATCCCCTCCACATACACCAGCCAAGAACTGCCCCTTCCAACACTGCGCTTCGCAAAATCTACTCTCCTCAAGTTCAGAAATCGTTTTTAGGATGACTGCCTCTGTCCACGGAGGTCATTGCAAAGCCTTCACTGTCGATTCAAGGTTATGGACCTCCTCCCTTCACCGTCAGCCCAGAATGTGTTTCCCTAGAAATGCTCGGTCCACCCAAGCCCGGCCCTTCACCCCCAGAGCGCTGCCGCGCGAAGAATGGAGTCTTGCTTCAAGGCCAAAGCGATGTTTTCCTTAAGGGCAGCAGCGAATTTTAAACTGACCTGGTCTGGCTGCCTGCCCCTCTCCACTCTCCGCTTCAAACTGCTATATTCGCTGGAACATTGAAGCTTCCTCCTATTTTTGAGGATGCAAGAGCCTGGCGTATTCCCAGCTAAATAAAATTTTTTACAAATCCTGCCGATGAAACTTTGTTTTCCTCTTCACTAAGAAATACGTTCCAAATGTCTTTAACACACATTAAATTCCATAAAAATATATACCATTTTCCACCAAATTTTGTTCCCCCGTTTCCAGCAAACTTTATTCCGTTTTCCACCTAACTTTATTCCCGTTTTCAGCAAACATTATTCTGTTTTCCAGCAAACTTTTAACTAATAAATTATTAATTTTCATACCAACACAGCTTTAAGACATATTTTTAACTCACTTAGATTTTTTTTTATTAATGAAAAACACGCATATTTCTACTTACACGAGTTAAAACTTAGAACACCTTTATTAGATTTAAGCAATTACTCATGTTAATCTTAATTTTCAAACTTTTAAAACATACAATTTTTTTTTTTTTTTTTACTTTCAACCTGTTTTTCTAAAAATATTTGTGTGTATTTCTACGTGTAGTTCACCCACTTCTTAATTTCTACCTTTAAATGTGTATATATATTTTAACTTATTTACAAAAGATTTCTCTAGAAAATAAATTTTCAACTTGATATTACTGAACTAACACATATCCAGCTTGAAATGACTGTTATCGAAGCTGAAATCTGTTAAATTTCACGATATTTCAACTGATTTTCCCAAAAGTGCAAATCTAACATAAATTTAAAGGAAAATGGCAGCCATTATGTATCCGTTTACTATATAAGGAGGGATAAATTATTTTTTCTCAGTGTTAACTCGGCATCTGCTAAGGTCACTTCGTGTGCATATGTATGAATGTGCATAGCTTTAGGACTAGCGAGACTTAGGTGTTTACTACGATACCAGACGTCCACTTCAACTCCAGGTGTCCACTACAACTCCAGGCATCTACTACAAGCCAGGCTTCCACTACGACAGATGTCTACTACGGCTCCAGAATTCCACTACAATGACAGGCATGTACTACGACAGGCGTCTGCTACAACTCCAACTCACATAATCTAGATCTACAGGAGATTTCATCTCCGCATCAGCTCGCAACAGTAAAAATGCACTAAGGTCACTGCTGTGACAATTGTGACTCTGAATGTGTCAAACCTTCAATGTGATTTTACCTTATGGGAAGGCGCAAAACATTATTGGGTTTAGACTGCTCCCAACTGCGAGTGCTGCGGAAAGAATCTATAATATATTTGGGGGCCACGAAATTAAACTAGTATATCCATTCCTTTATGAACATTTATAAGCTGATGAGGATATCGTATCATATTTGCCATGTGAAGACTGTCCTTACGGCATGCCTGCCTTTGCTAATGATGGGAACTTGCAACGTATGCATAGAGATAGCATGTCGCGCAGGCTGGAACAGCTACTTGAAGCGAGAATCATTCCAGATATAGTAATGGACGATTCCGGAGTCGATGAAGTAGATTCCGAGGCGAGCACCGTCATCTTATAAATGAATTTAGGTACTTTTTATGAGAGATAGAGAGAGAGAGAGACTTTTTGTAAATAGTGTATAAAGAAATTACGTAAAAATGATGTGCTAAGCTCAGGGTTTCGAAAACTACCAAGACAACTCCTTTGTAATTAAGGAGCCTGCTATTTCTTATGCAACCGATGCTAATGTCTCTTAAGTATTTTGCTTTAAATCTCCCAGACCTTGGTACAGTTTAAAACCTGAAGTTAAGATGATGTTTCGGGAACAGACTTTTGAGATTCATAACCTGTTTTCAATATGTAAATGATATGCTTCTCGAAGACTATCCCATATACGTGCTTGGAAAAACGCAGAAGGAAATTTTAAAAAGTTCAACCAATGCAGAAGTAATAAATATCAGAAGATACCACGACTGTTCGAGTATTAATTCAATAGTGAAACAATATAACACTAATCACTGTGACGAAAAAACATTCTGTTCACAATGTAAAAGCGAAGCTTTAAGACAATTTTTATACCAACACCCTATCTATGTGTAGAGATATTAATTTTCGAAAAAATTGTTTGTTCCAAATTCATACCTGCATAATATTTAGAAAAAAAAAATTCAGATATTCGACCCAGAGAGTATTACAGTATTTTTCGAGAACACAAGAAAGTATGTTTCCAGTTTCCAGGCAACATATGCTTCCGAACACAGATGTGCACTGGAGATGAATATTGGAATTTTGCACAAAGTTTCGGAGAAAGCATGTATACAGAACAAGTGTTGCGTTATGAAGATTGAACTGTCTGGTTTTTATTATGCGGCCTGACAGCGAACTGCCCTGTTCTTCTTGGGACCTATGTTTTAAAAATCGCAGTGTGGAAATAAACAAAGAAACAAGTTTTCATCACATCAAATGTAAATTGATTAGAGAATTTTACGACAGCTCCACCTTATGGACTGAAACATGTAATATTAAGGAACACATCACGCAAATACAAGGTAGTAGCGGACTTCTAAGAGCACCATGGGGAATGTGTGACTGTGAGGTTAAGAACAGCGTTGTTTGTGTTTGTAAATTTGATTTAACAAAGTTGACATAGAAGAACTAATTTCACCACAAAATGGGAGAACGAGTGACTATATAAAGAGAGAGAATCGTACACCAGAGCTTCAGTTACGCTGGAGAGGTTCGACTCATCACTTGCTTATGCCAGTGTTAATACAGGATTCAGGCGAGTGTTGTTTAGAATTGAAGATGAAGATAGTCCTCTACAGATACAGATGTGCAACAGAGATGAACAATGGTGTTTCTCGTTAATCAGTCCAACATTAACTTTTAAACTTTTCAATCTATGTTATGGGCAAATTGATTGTCCTTTATATCATTTATGTCCTGACAGCAAACTACCTTGTAACAAAGGTCAACTAGAATTTGAAGTTCAAAGTGGATACATCGCCAAATGCACAAATGCAAGTCCTACAAGAAAATCAAATACATTATCCAGAAGAAGTGTAGTTACTGTTCTCTTACTAGAGTTTGGACAAAACAATGCAACAACAAACAACATTTTACATATACCAGTGACCAAGAATTCATTTTTCCCTGTGGTATGTGGAATTGTAAAGTTTGGTTTAGCAAGAACAGTTGATAAATGAGGGGGAAAAAAGGTGTTACAACAGCTATATAAAGGAGATCGTTCAGTATTAAATCGCCAGTCATGGCTATAATCTTCAACCCTACAGACGTATACGAGGTCCTGTAAATTGGATACAGAAGAGTTTTCTTAAAACCATATGATGGTATTCTACAAGTTCATGTCAGTAATGATATAGAACATTGGTGCTACACTTTCGACAACAGTCTCGGCATTCGCATTGGTGAAGGAATAGCATGCAATGATTGTGCTGTGAGATATCTCCACCCCGACAGTGACTTGCCAAAAAAATTAGAATATTTGATGATTTCCAGTCTTACCAAGGATATGAAAGAGGAGCGAGGACATGGAGTAATCACCTGCCAGCTCACCAGACCTCACCAGAGTGTCACCATTCGTTGGAAGAAGACTTGATTTTCGAACAAGGAGGATTAGTTTTCCTGTCCATGTGTAATTTATATTCATGTGAAGAGGCTAATTCAGAATGATGTTCCCAATGAAATAAAAGTATGCATTTTTTACTAAAGGTTTGTATTCTGTAACTTATAGTTTATTATTTCACATTTTGTTTTAAGGAGATATGTGAGTCAGACATTCATTTCAAATGTATGTATTTCTCTCAAGCTTTTACAGCACGTAGTAAACCAACTAGTTATGATGGCACTTTAACTAATTGCAAAAGTGCTGAGTTCTGAATGTTTTGTATACCATTACAGGTCACACAGAGTACATCGTAAGCATAAGCTTAAAGGCTAACCCATTGTTATGTCATATTGTGATGAAGAAAAATGTTTGAAACATCTTATTTATAATACAGACACTGTTTTACCCTATCAGTTTTTCTAAGAATGTGATAATAATCTTCATACTTTATATCATTATAGCAAAAACAAGTTTGTTTTCTTCTCTCATACTGGGTGTGATTCATCATAATGTAACTTACATCGAGCAATAAAATTAACAAAAATTAAATTTAGCCCTAAAACACATTTCAACTTACAAATTTAGAGAATGAATTTATCAATATACATACATTGTTCCTTGCAAATTATTCATAGTCGAGTGTTGGATAACACAGTATCAACATGACATATTTTCATCCTGCAAATCATTGCATCAGTGTCAAACAAGGAAAGTCCAATATAACTTACACCCTATGGTACAGCGGAATTATGCAAGAATTTACAGAGACTTGCGAAAAAAAATTGCATTTTAAAGTAATTTATTTTCCTCTAGGAGACGAAAAGAGTCACGAACACATACAGTGCAGTGATAACAAGAAATGTCCAGTGTTTTATATGACTTCATATACATCTCTTACATTTAGTATTGAAGATGTATACTCGCACTATGTTTAATCCTATCCTGACTGGGTTGAAAGCATCATTTTACATACCCCTACTTGTAAAGACGGTAACTGCCATAGTATTGCACTATGGACCTAAGGCGAGACAATCTCTCGGACCAAGGCCCTCTCTACACTGTTAAATACTCGCAAATATATTTCAATACCATCTAGAATAAAAATACAAGTACTCTGAGGAAAATAGGTGCATGGCTGTGAGTATGAGAG
This sequence comes from Dryococelus australis, assembly GCA_029891345.1. Lineage (NCBI taxonomy): Eukaryota > Metazoa > Arthropoda > Insecta > Phasmatodea > Phasmatidae > Dryococelus > Dryococelus australis. The sequence goes on along the minus strand of CM057009.1, from coordinate 65,997,359 downwards.
CAGGGGAAAATACTGTTTTCATAAAAATTTAGGCAGGTAGTTGGTGTATATTTAAGAGGCAATTTAATAGAATCTAGAGGGAGATGCTTGGTAACTGCCATAGTATTGCACTATGGACCTAAGGCGAGACAATATCTGAGACTGAGGCCCTCTCTACACTGTTAAATACTCATAAATATATTTCAATGCCATCTAGAATAAAAATACATTCTGAGGAAAATGGATGCATGACTGTGAGTGTGAGTGCAGGGGAAAATTGTCTTTTCATTAAAATTTAGGTGGGTTGTTGGCGTATATTTAAGAGGAAATTAAATAAAGTTTAGAGGGAGATGCTCGGTAACTGCCATAGTATTGCAATATGGACCTAAGGCGAAACAATATCTCAGATCGAGGCCCTCTCTACACTGTTAAATACCCATAAATATATTTCAATGCCATCTAGAATAAAAATACAAAGTACTCTGAGGAAAATAGGTGCATAGCTGCGAGTATGAGTCCATGGGAAAATTGTGTTCTCATTACATTTTAGTTAGTTTTACTTAGTTTTAAAAAGGTTTAAGGGAGGGTTGTTCTATGTATGAGGTATGAACTGTGAAACAGCTAGAACAAGGGAGAACTATGCAGGATGTGCCTTGTGTATTCAGGAGGTGCATAACCTCAACTCCCAAGCTTCCTCTGTGTGAGTTACCTGGAGAAGGATGATTGGAATATGGATAAATGAGCCTTGAATATTCCTAACAAATGAAATGTTTTTGATGTTTATGTGATGGGATGGATTGGGTATTTAAGTTAATTTTAAGACATTTCATTTTAAAAGTTTTTGGGTAAAGGTGTGTGTGACAGACAGAAAAAGAGAGAGAGAGAGGGAGACAGAGAGAGAGAGTTGAGTAGTAGTATTTTTTATTTAAAATTATTTTTTATTTGAAGAGTGTTTGTTTAATTAATATCCTGTGTGTTGCTCCCTTACTGATACATTTACACAACATCCATATTTAAAGTTATGTAAATTATTTCTATGGTGCACCCCAGAATGTATTTTCGATGATGGAAACGATGCTCCCTAGAACATATTTTTTATGGTGTAATATTCATAATTTTTTTACTATGTAATATTCATAAAAAATTTTGATGGTGTAAATGATTTGACAGTGTACACTAGTTTTTTTGTTGTATGCTAGTTTTTACTGTGTTGAGTAGCTCACGGTCTTTTTCAAAAAGCACATATAAGGTAGAGGTATTTCCTCTTAAACAAATGGTTTTTAAAAGTGAGCTCAAAATTCGATGCAAGAATCTAAACGCAGTTCACTTGCTTTAAAAATTCTGAAAAACAGGCGTGGCGAGACAGGTCCCAGGAAACGGTGAATTGTATAGTGTATGTGAGCTGCAGAACGGTAATTCGTGCCGCAGAGAGAAGTTAACAGACTGGCATGGCCGGAGGGTAAGTGCCCAGTCTCCCTCCTGCTGGAGCACAAGTACGCACGCCACCCCTTGGCTCCACGTGATAGCGGGAGGAAGGGGAAGTTATCTGGCATTACTGTGCCTGTATGGTGACACGCGACGTGGACTGCAACAGTTTACTGAGCAATTATTTTGCCTGCAGCTCTGTGAGCGGGCCAAAACTCCCGGCCCACGCACAGTCTTTTATGCTGCTCCATCTTCGCACTATTCACCCTCATCAGCCCTTGAGACCTAAGTTTTGCTCGCTCCCCAAACACACTCAGTTCTCGGCCGTCTGCTACCTGGCTTTGTACATGAGACTTTAGAATTATTCGTACCCATATATTTTGTAAAAACACATCGCCATAGTCGATTGACTTTCCTACATAAATTAAAGTTCCCTCAAAAATAATTTTATTTATAAATCAATACAGTATATATTGTTACTATTAATTACAACTCTGATGTGATGCAGGAATAAAGTGGTCCTATTTTTCTATGTTTTTTTCAGAACGACGAGATACTTCAGTGTAATTTATTGTGGTGTTATATTTATTGTAGCGGGGAAACTAAAGAAATTAAAGTTACTTAAAATGGGAGAGCATAAGCGATCCAGTATTGACATCTTGCTTGAAGATCTTTACATATGGAATTCAGATTCTGAATCCCAGGCAGAAAGACAGTCTACAGCAAGCTGTCGAGACAGTGTCCCATCGCCTAAACACTCACAATTTAATCTATTGGATGATGATCTCTACTTAAGCGATTCGAGGATGGATTCACTTACAGAGAGATTGTTAGAACCAAAAGGTCAAAATGTGTCTGCTTCCCCCAAACATGATATGGTTGAGCTTTTAAATGATGACTTATTTCTATCAGACTCAAAAGATTCGTGTGTTTCGGATAGTACTCAATCCATTTCACAACTGACTTTCGAGTTGATTAGAAATATTTTGCTAAGGGAGCCAGAAAATAATTCGTCTTCCAACTCGCCAGTTTCAGGGGAGCCTTTGCCAGACCTGGCATATGAACTCATGGGTATGGTGTTCGCGGGAAGACTAAATGATGCGCGAATACTTAACTATAGGCTTGACAGTGATGTGGACTTTTCTCGTTTTTTCGAGAGGTGTAAGGTCCCTTTATTATGCTTAATAAAGGCATCACCCCGGCCTATTTGAGTTTCAGTTACCGTATCGGGTAAGTATTTAAAATCCCTCACAGTGGAGGAAGGTGCTACAGAAACCTTTTATTTGCAAAGCAAAGCACTCCCTGTCCTACATTCATCCGATATGGGTTTCATCTATGATGTTGATATTGTTCCTTATCTCACAAACAAACTTGAGGAGTTTAGTGCACATGGATCTGGCTGGAGTCTGCAAATATTGATATAAATGGATGTACATGAGAGCCAATGCTGGCCATTCACTGTCGATGTTGGGTATACTAAACTACCAAAGTTTATTTCCAATTTCCTTGCTTGTGTCGATGTACACTGCCCAGAGGTAATGTGTTTTCACTATGCTGTAATAGCATCTTTGTATCCTGCCACACATAATGGCCACAGAACTACTTCATATCCAAAACCTCACATGGTTTTTAATATCAAAGGTATGTCGACACCTGTAGTCATACAGGATATTCTTAAGTTTAAGGAGAACAATTCTATTTCTATTATTGTCCACTGTGTGGTGGACAAAGATAGTAATATAAATGACGAAACATGCGAAAAAGGTGGGGTCGTAGTATCTATGCATATTTCTCCTGTACATCATAACAAACATATTAATATTTTGGCGATTTGCGCTAGTGGAAATGCCACTCATTGCATTTGTCTGTATTAGAAATTTGTCACGACTGAATTGTAGTCAGTTGGGAAATAACAAAAAAAAAGAAACATGTTTCTCAGCATTGTCTTCAGTATTTCAGAACTGAGGAAAAACTTGCGAGTCACGCTATTCTTTGCCAGTAACAAAAGGTTGTTCGCAGTACTTTCCCCACTGGGAACGACAAGTACTTGGAATTTAAAGATTACATAAAAAGCAGAGATTGGGTTTCATCGCCTATTGCGATATTGAAAGTTTCCTGAAACCCATGTCCAGTTGCTTACCTAATGATGAAACGAGTAATACTACTACCATCAACCAACATGTTCAATATGCTTGTAGCATTTTGTTGGCCTGCTCATACAATCCAAGTTTATCTAACTATTTTGAGTTTGTGGGTGCAGATTGAATGTATCAAATAGTTGATAAATTAGTTGAACTTACAAAGGGGGTAGCAGGAATCTACAGAGTAATTGTTCCAATTAAGCCAAAAACCCCTGCTGATGAAGGTAAGTTGGCAGCTCAAAAATGTTTTTCAAATTTCTAAAGAAACGCTCCGCACAGATGATATTGTGGTCGATCATGACCATCTACCGGGCGAAATCAGAGGTCGCACACATTAGAGCAACTTAAATTTCAGACTACCCAAAAGACAACTGGTCTCTGTTTTTCGTAATCTGCTGAATTATGATGCTCACTTTCTTATAAAGCCATTGGCTGAACGTCACATACCACAACCTGATGGAACGTGGAAATCGAAAATCCAGGTAAAATTCAGATGATTGGAATGACCCTTGAAAAATACAAATGTATTACCAAATGAATTCCCAATGGGATTGATTTCATTGGAAAGGCACAATATTTCAAGTTACGATTTATTGAATCATTCCAATTAATGAGCACCTCTTTGGAAACTTTGGCAGGTAATTTGCAACCTGTGTAATTGAGTATCATCCGCTCGATCTTTCCATCAACACCCAATTCGAATTGGCAAAACAGAGGGGAGTTTTTCTTTATGACTTTGTAAAATCGCCAGACAGTCTGATGTGCAAGTCACTCCCACAAAGGGACGCATTTCATAATGTGATGAGAGGCGAAGGTATTAGCGATGAGGATTATGCTAATGCCCAAGCCAGATGGTATGCGTTCAACTGCATAATGTTGTTACAGTATGCCATTCACTACTTATGTGTGGATACTTGTATGCTGTCTGATGTTTTTTAGAATTTCAGTACCGCATGTTTAGCTCATTACGGTCTTGACACTACCATGTATGTCACAGCTCAGTCTCGTTCATGGGATACTTTATTGTCAATGACACATGTGCGGCTAGAGCTGTTGACTTATCCTGACATGTATATTTTTGTAGAACATGGGGTTAGGGCGGCATTACCTAAGTTTCAAAAAGATGTGCGGAAGCCAACAATATTTACACGGGTGAGGACTACGACTCCAGTGTGGCATCGAAATATATGTTATTTCTATGTCAATGGGCTGTACAGTCATACGATGCGATCCAAGCTTCCGATTGGCAATTTTGAGTGGGTTGAGGCTGATGTGTTTTCAACGTGGGATTTTTCAAACACTATGAATAATGGTGACACTTGTTTTTTCGCAGATGTTGGTCTGTCTTTTCCAGAAGAGTGTCATGATACAATATCGAATCTGCCTTTGGCCCCAGAAAATGGCATACCCCCTAATGGCTCGCATGTGAAATTTATTTTAACACTTGTGCTGTGTAATAAATATGTTATACAAGGGGAAACACTGAAGCAGTGTTTGATATATGGGGCCAAACTCGACTCTATTCATCGCGTTTTGTGGTTTGAGCAGAATGCTCAGATGGTTCCGTACATAGAGTTTAACACTGAGAAATGCGCCCAGGCTGCGAGCAAATTCGAAAAATAGTTTTTAAAGTTAATGAATAATTCTGTTTATGGAAAAACCTTGCAGAATATACACCGGGAAAGTGGCATCAGAGTCGTTTCGAGGTATGACACAATCTACGGGGCTGCAGAGCTTATAGGATGTCCTACATTCCAGGCAAGACAGGTTATCGATGAAAACTTGGTCCTTGTTGAGATATCAAAGATTTATATTGCGTTCAACAAACATTTTTACACTGGTATTACCATTCTCGATTTATAAAAATTAACTCTTTACAGATTTAATTATCAATAATACGTACAAAATTTTTTTCAGCCAGCCTTATTCCCCCTTTATTAGGACACAGATTCCTTCTTATTTTCTGTTGCTTGTGAGGACATCAATAAAGTAGTTACCCCAGATTTAAAGGCACAGTTTGATACATCCAACTATGCGCTCGATAGCCCATAGGGGTTCCCTCACGAGACAAAGGCAGTACCAGGGTGATGAACGTGGAATATGTTGGTCGTATCATCACACACTTTGTGGGTTTATGTCCGAAGCTTTATGCATACATTGTTGGGAATGAACAATATATACGTAAGGCGAAGGGTGTAAAATCTAATTTGTTATAGTCACTCAGGTGCGAGGATTATCGAGATTGAATCGAAAATTGCACAAAGGTTTTAGGGACCCAATTTCAGTTCTGTTTGTGTGCTCATCAAGTCTACACCGAAACCATAACCAAGGTAGTGTTGTCAGGTATGGATGATAAGTGGTACGTTGAGGTAGATGGATTATCAACCTTACCTTGGGGGCACTACAGAATACATAAGTTTTTTTTTTTAATTTTCCTCCCTACAATAGTTTCAGCACCACAATAAATGCAGCCCACCCACAACACCGCAAACTATTCCCACCACGCTGCCGATGACGTCCATCTTCTGCCACCACACTTCACAACTAACTGCAACTTCACAACTAACTATTGCTGGCCACAACGTATACATATATCTACAGCATGTATTGCATCGCCTTTCAATGCTGCTACTCCCTGTTTGCTTATCTGTATGGACTACCTGTATCAATAATACTACTGTCTTAATACATAATAATAATAAGAAGAGGAATGTCACATTATAACAAATCATCTAGTGGAAAACTCAGTGCATGTGAAGGTGTGTTACATCCTGTTGTTGTGTGTGTGCTAGTGTGTAAATAACCCAGATTTGGCTCATGGACACCCCTCTGTGCATCATTATGTAAATAGTTACTGTTAATATTATGTATATACAAACAGTTTTAGGTGAAAATGACGATCTTCAGAATGTTGTAATAAATTTTTTAATATTTTGTTAATCGTTTTTTTTTGTCTTGTAATCTGTCAGACAATTTTTGTAATATTAGTACCAGTAGTAATAGCAGTAGTGTAGCAGTAGCGATAGTAGTAGGTTTAATATGTAAATAACATTGAAGAATTGTTTGGTAGTTTTAATCATTAAAGGTTATTGATAAAATATTTTGTTTTTGATCAAATGTCTTGTTTTGATAAAATATCTTGTTTTTGTCAAAATATCATTTTTTTGATAAAATGCCTTTTTATTGTTAAAATGTTTTGTAATTAAATTTGTAACCTGATTCTTGTATATTGTATTATCTGGTTGTGTTTGTTTTAAACTATGTCAAAAAAGTTTCATGTATATATTTGTATAAAATTGTGAATGAAAATGTATTTTATGTATTTGTCAATGTTTGTTGTAAAGTCATTGTAAATGTTTTTGCTCTTAAGGATGATCTTTTGAAAAATAATTGAATAAAATTTTTATATCTTCAAGTTTGAATGCTGTGCCTTTTTATTTATTAGGTTGATAATGTTCCCCATTTCACTACTTTGTGAATGATTGGATGAGTTATACATACTTGTATATGACTGTGTATTAAATGAAAATATAATATTGGTAAGTTGTTTGTTTGATTTTAAAGTCAGATAAACTGTTTGCTAACTATCACGAAAGAATTTTACAAGTTTGTTGATGTTAACTTGATGAGGGAGATAAATTAACATTTCAATTAAAATACACTATGAAGAGCTGAGAACTTACAAAAAAATAATGGAGAGAAACGAACATGTCTGAATGAATGAATTTTGAAACGGAAGTAACAGGCATGGATATTTCGAGAAAATTTCGCTGGGCCGCTGGTCAAGAAACCCTAGGGAATGTAATTTCAACTTGCCTGCAAGCTCCACATACATAAGTTGTTGCACATTATACACTGACACCATTACTTCACCACCCTCCGAGGCTGACTGTTGTGTTTTGGGAGAGGTTCTATTTAATTACTCATGTTAATAAATTAATTTCTTTTAAAGTGTGGATTAAGATTCTAAAGTTCGTCACCAGTCTCACAGGTAGATGGACGTAAATCATGTAAGGTATGTGCAAGAGGTGTCAAGTAGTGTACGTGTTTTCATTTATCTCGTGTTTAGAAAGACTGTTGTTTAATTTATAGGGACATTTTTATTTGTTAATTCCATACTGCACACTCACATAATTGTGATCGTTTACCACTTGTTATTCTCGTAGTTGTGATCGTTCATAATACTTCTCTCATGTAAATTATATTTCTAACATAAAGCTCAGGGTAGACTAATTCATCTCTTTATGTTTGATTTATTTTAAGACACCTGAAGAGTCACGTAATTGCACATGTTCCTTTATGAGACCAGATAGTTTTACTCCTATCTTGTGTCATTTATTCATGCATAGAAATTGTTTAAATACACTGAATATCTCTAATGTTTAATTGAATTTGGAATAATACTATCGTTCTAAGTCGCCTATCTACCAACACCATCTACAAAACACAAAATTTTCACTTATACCACTCTTGCACAAAATTAATCACATATATGTTGCGTGTTCGAGGGTTGGCAAACCATCGAGATTGTTTGTTTATACCCCTCAAGGATTAACCAAAAATATTGTACATTCAATGGCATTACGATAAATTAATTTTTTGTACATTAAAAAAATTTAACATATAATTGGCCGTGCGAAAAGCAAGGATTTTCTAAATCTAAGCCACAAATTGTCATTGTTTGACCTTGTGACTTATTAATGGTCATAGCAAATGCCAAGCGAATTGGAATGTTGACACTCTTTGTCCCAGCTCGCCGCACCTCAGTCGGTTGCCAGAGCTCAGAGGGTGAACATTTACCAGAGCTCCTCCCCAACCCACAAAAGGAAAGAAGGAAACTAATAAAAATTGTCCCTTAGTACACTCTTGCACCAAACACACAACAAAAACATTTGTTCTGATTAAGATCGGATTATTTTTTTGTTCTGATTAAAATCTGATTAAGAATTTTTTATCAGATTAAAATTTTACCCTTTCAATTTAACCCTTTCAATCGATTTGACAAACCCTTTGATATCAATTTAACCCTTTCAATCGCTCAAAAGTGAAATGAAGTGAAGTGAAGTGAAACCCCATCGCCCCTACTACTGGCCACTTAGACATAAAAGTAAATTCAGAAAGTGTTATGAAGTCTGAAGGTCGAAAAACCGCAAAAGAATTTTTTATTTTTATTTTTTTAGTTGGAGTAATCCTGGACACGTTAAATTTAATTGTCCGTTGAAGGGAAAACCTGCAGGTATAGCCGACATTTCAAACACAAACCTATGTAAAAAAAAAAATGGTCTACTGTATGTGCAGCTTGTGATTGCAAACTTAACTATGTCAGGTTTGGTTGACTCGGGTGCTTCAGCGACACTAATAAGGAAGAGACCTTGAATAAATTATGCGGGACGTGCTGCTTGGAACCGTGTATTTAAAACGGGGCGAGTTGGTAAAATTTTCCATAGCTGACGGAGGTTTGATAGATTCAAACATAATAGCTGTCATGAAAGTGAAAATAGAAAATTTTCCGAGGAAAGTAGCTTTCCTGGTTTTTCGACATCTGTCACATGACGTAATTTTAAGTATCGATTTTTTTTTTGGTACTACGTGCGCATTCGTAGACATGCCAAAAAAGGAATTGCGGTTAGCTTTTCCCCCGAAACAGTAGTAAATTTGCAAGATAAAACTTCTCATTTCCGTGAAATTCTGTTGCTGCAGCATTCTGAAGAGGTGGTGAAAGCGTTAGAACAGCTTAAAACGGACTATAAAGATGCGCTTACGTCAAAGATAAGGCAATGCAAAGAGATTCCACTAGAATTAAAACTGAAACATAATGAGCCCGTAGTGTGTGTGCTGTATTGTGTGTCAGTATCCAAAATTAAAGTATTCAAAAACTTGATCACAGATTTGCAAGAGCAGGGAATCGTGGAAATTCCACAAGTCCGTACGCAAGCCCGTCTTTTCTAATTCCCAAGAAAATTCCGAGACAGTTTAAAGTTATCTGTGATTATATGAAACTAAATACGAAAAAAATATTATGTTTATTCCTATCCTGTATCCGTCATGGAAACGGTATTTCAACATTTGCAAACGGCAAAGTATTTCGCTATTTTGGATTTAAATTCGGCATTCTTATGGTGTGAGCTACATCCCAATAGTAGGGCACTGTTAGCGTTTTCTACACCGTGGGGCTTGTACCAGTGGACGCGTTTACCGATGGCAGTAATTTTCGGACCCCATTTTATGTCAAGAGTGTTAAATCACGTATTGGGCATATATGTGTGTGTGTTTATATATATATATATATATATATATATATATATATATATATATATATATATATATATATATGAGTTTGTATTCAGTTACATTGATGACGTGTGTATATACAGTAATACGTTAGAGGAACATCTTCAACACTTGCGACTAGTATTAAACGCGTTGCATAAATCCGGGCTGATGGTAAATCCAGAAAAGATAAGTTGGGCACAACAACACGTGCGCTAGTTGGGATTTATAATTTCAGAGTGCAGTTTGCGAACAGATCCGAAAAATATAGAATCAGTGATAAATTTCCTGCAGCATAAAAATGTACGAGGAGTGAAAAGATTTTTAAGTATGGTAGCATTTTATAGTAAGTTTATTCCGAATTTTTCCGATCTTGCAGAGCCTTTATATAAATTGAAAAGAAAAAACGTGCAGTTTCAGTGGAACGAAGACCAGGAACTTGCTTATCAAATATTGAAAGATATGTTAGCAAATTCTCCCGTTTTGCATTTACCGAATTTCTCTGGAGAGTTCGTTTTGCACTACGATGCTAGTTCTGTAGCAATAGGAGCGTGTTTAAATCATAATACAGATGGTCATTTTGTACCGATATCGTATGCCAGCAAATTATTGACTCAGGCAAATCGTAAATTCACTATTTATGAAAAAGGAATGTTTAAGTTGTGTTTAGGCTACGGAAAAGTTCGCAGATTATTTAGATCACGCACCGTTCACAATGTACGCGGACAACCAAGCGCTCAGATCGTTATTAAAATCGCAAAAGCCTGCAGGCAGGTTGACATGCTGATTGGTAAGATTGGCCCGTTTCAAATTCAATTTGCAACAAATTCGTGGGCTCGATAATTCTGTAGCAGACGCGTTGTTTCGCATGTATTGTGCCGAAGAGTTTGAGCAAGGCGACGAGCAGGTGAAGATTGAGGCACCTGTAGAGAGTGTAGTGAGCGTCGATAGTCAGCTGTCAAAGCCAGCAGTAGGAAACACAGACATTTGAGAAGTGAATACGTTACAAAAATTCCCAAGCGTGTTTACTGATATTAAAGTACACCAAAAAGCTGATCAGGAATGTAAGCAACTGCTGTCCGAAATTAAGGATGGAACTTCGCCGTATATTATCCATAAAAGTTTTCTAGGTGAATGAACGAGACGAGGAAAATTCAGAGTATTTGTACCTGAAAATTTGAGGGCAATTGTGTTTAAATATTACCACGAATGTTATTGTGGGGACACGTAGGGCGTGATAGAACCATCTGTAGTGTGTTAAAAATTTTTACGTGGCCTGGAGTACGAACCGACCTTAAAAACTGGGCGAAACGTTGTTGTGATGTGTTTCAACACGCTAAACCGAAAAATCAGAAACCAGAAGGCCACTGTGCGGGTACGGTAGCCACGTATCCTTGGGAAAGTGTGTATTTAGACGTCATGGGTACGTTGCTCCGGCGTACATTGGGTTATGTCTATGTCCTTGTAATAATAAATAGTTTCAGCAAATTTTGTCTATTTTTCCTGTTAAGCTCCATAAAAGTTGTTGAAATCTGTAAAGTTGTTATGCGAGGGTTATATAGTGTTTTTGGCGCACCTGTATATGTAGTAACAGATAACGCCACGTATTTTTTGTTGCAAGAATTAAGAAACCTTTATTTTATATGTTGGGCGGAGGGGGAGGGGTAAAAATGGCACAAAGTGCTCTGTACCATCCACAAGCAAATTTAATAGGACAGGTGAATCGTAACATTAAGATTGCCTTATGCAGTTTTCAGTCAGATACGCGTCACTGAGATGACTTATTATACCTACTGTTTTTGTGTATCAATAACTTGATTCATAGTGCACTCAAGTATGCACCAGCGGAGGTGTTTTTAGGGAAGAGAGTGATACACTCTTAGTTAATGCTTGGTGGGTCCACAGCATTTGTTTGGAAAATGTGAATAATAAAAAACTGGAAGAAATATGGGCAGATGTGACACATAATTTGATTACGTATCGCCAGAAAATGGAACAAAAAATTATCGTAGCTTACAAAGATGTAACCTTGAAACCTGATAATTTAATTTTAGTTTAAGCTCACCATCACAGTTAAAAAATTGATTATTTTAGTGTTAAGTTGGCGGTGAAATGGCGAGGACCATTTCAGATTGTGAGGTTCCTTTCGCCGATGGCAGTATTGATTGAAGAACCACATTATCCGAACAAATACGAAAATATTCATATATCCCCATTTAAACGATATCATGTACCAACAACATAAAGTGCTGTCCCCTGCCCTTCCTTTTAGGTGAATTCCACACTGTATTCATTGTAGGGTGTAAAACAGTTTTATTAAGTACCCTAAGATTTTAAGGTAATTATATATATATATAAACGGAAAAACGGTTCAAAATTTAAGCAAGTCTACCCAAAGTACAATTTTGTAAAAGAGTTATGAATGTTCTACATCTTCGTCGAGTGAGCCCTGTGCCTGTCTGCTTTATTGTTACTGCTAACAACATGACCCGTGTCCCATGTACAAAGGAGCCTGGGGTAAGGGTATCGCCAGCCTACGCCTTAAGTTTCTGAATGCGTGTTCGACACTTACTTCGTGGGTCATATTCAGGGAAGGAGGGATGTGACGGCTATCCCTGCACATCGATCGAAAGCTCATCCCACGGAACCTATATGAAGTTGAGAAATGTGTTAGCCGTTTGGGACGGCTTACCTTGGGTGCGACGGTGTGCGTTTGACGAGCTCCACGCCTCACGTCCATCGGGCGTACTTGCCGGTCTTAAAATGTGGGCGCCGCGAGGCTGCTGCGCCCCGCAAATGCTTGGACCGCCTTCCCCTCCCTTGTACGTCACCTTGACCTTGTGATTCCAGCCAGCCAGTCATGTACCACCAGAGTGCCTTTCCCGGAATTCCGGATATCGGTGGAGTGAAGATTATTTTGGAATGTTCTCGATGATTTTGAATAAAGAATACATAGAGGTGTTTCGCCCAGGTTCGGGGAGACAGGACAAGAGCGGCTGTTCTGTCAACATCATAAAGAGGGGTGGGGCTTGCTGCCATTTTAAGTTAAGTATTATGTAGATGAAAGCATTTAATGTAACCTGCATATAGTGGGAAAGATTACTGTAATTATATGAAATGTAACTGGGGGAAAAACATTTCATACAGAGTTCGATATTTTTATACTTATTTATTCTGTTGCTTGGGGGAAATGTTTTGTAAATTGTTTAATGCTTACATAAAGAGGCAAAGCAAACTGAAAGTAAAACTTTTTCACTTGAACCAACCCAAATTCCCTTTTAGACAACATTGGGGGGGGGGGGGGGGGCTCTCAGCTAATTTCAAACGTTAACACCTACATTATGGAAGCACTGGGGCAAAGACCTCGCCCTTAGTGTGTTGGGAAACACCGTCACAATATTAACCAACCATACCACCGAAGCATTCTGACCCTCTCATATTAACTAAACATTCCATCAAACCATTCTGCTCTTACAAACTAATCACACAATTAATCCATTCTCCTTACGCCATCGAAGTTACACTTTTTTCATACTTCCATAACAACGAACATGTCATGGAACAGGTCATACCAATCATCACAATGGCTATACTATACATACAAGAAACAAACTGTACAAACAAGTCATACTGATAGGTTATACAATCAAGATGTACTAGCTATAAAAAAAAAACCAAAACATACAGGCAAACCACACAGGCAGACAATACCATCATGTTAATCCATCCCTTTTCAGCCATTTCAAGAGACCATGCCAACCAAAAACATACTATTCAGACATGCTAATAAAACATTACTAAAACAAGCTAGCTATAACAACCATGCAGAGAGGTCATACAGTATAAACATTCTAAAAGTACCTCTACCAATGATGAGCCTACATAAAATTCATATAATTATCAGACTAATCAACATAATATTCAAGCTATTTATTTCGACCTTCTGTACTAACCATCACAGTTATCATCATAGCTCCTGCCCTCCTATTTAAGAGTTATACAGGCACATCTCACTCAGAGACAAAGCTATTGCATCAAAATAAACTCTCTCCTACCATCAACCCAAACTACTACAATGTCCAAATCACACATTTCAGACATCGCTACTACTGTACTGATTGGCCCTACAAGAGAGTCACACCACCAAACCAGTCAACCAATAAATATTCCCAGGTCATCATATAGAATAGTTTAAAAAATAATAGAGACCCCACCCACATATCTAGCAAACTCTCTAGACAATAGATCCCTCGAACAGTAGACGCGAGTACGGCCGACCAACTTGCAAATGAGATGATTGAGAAGGGGGAAGGGGAGGGCGAGATTAGTTGCAACATTGCCGCTAGCAGAGGTGTGTGTCGACGACAAGACATTTGCTCCCCACCACCCGACCAGGTCACATTTACCTAATATGACAGCCTGCGAGGGTATCCATACAGCCCATGCGAATACCAACTTTACCCTTTGCTACAGAACATATCTACTAAGTTATCGCATTTTATAAAACATACATAGATCTCGTCCATCACACACAACCCTATGTAAACATCTCGGCATACGAACGACTCTCACTGATCGTTTTGTCATCGACTCATGCGAACCAACATTTGTAGGGAAAAAAGTACATATCCTTTCACAATAAACTTTCCATACTTACACACACACGCACAGAGAGAGAATGAAGTAAATACGAAAATATTTATTGCGTGCTACCAGTATTGTTTAACTGAACACACCAACAATTTATACCTTTAGTGAACGTAGTAAAATACGAGATAAGAATATATCATATATAAAATCCAGCCATGTGTAATTAAACAGATTATAAAGGTTATAATGCATTACTTTTTATAAAATATCAATGCAAAACTTTTTTAAAAATGAGTATCTCAATATACCTCTTACTTACACGAAATAAACATATATACCTTAGTCGTACATCACACAAAGGCGAATAATATATTTATACACATATTCGGAAGGATGAAGGTTCGAACATTCTACCAGCCCTTACATATACACATCCACGATATTCAATTTACTAGACAACATTCGCTATTAGTATTCCATTTCATCTATCCTCGCAAACTCGCAAACATGTTAGAGCCATCTCAACTCCTAAAAACTACTCACTTATAAACTTAATTTTAAAATCTATGATACATTGCAATTGTTTGATGGATGACTTTTTATTGTTCAGACTTATATACAATAATTAGATTTTTTTACGCATCTCTATGTGTTAGTGCTTCATTTACAGAAACAGAGACCTCGCCCATAACACAACATTTATATTATTAAATATGTCGACCAGCTTTTCCGCAATGCACAATCATAATTTAATATCATATCAAACAACGTCATAGCCCAAACCTTCATACACCCATCGAAAATTGTTTTTAATAATTCGTAATATTTTGATGTCATATCATAATCACTGCTGAAAAAAAAAACGAGACCCAAAATCAATTTGTACATATTCTTCCAGACTAATTATACTGACTTGTAATATCCCAATATCCCTGAACACTACCTACAATCCATTACATTACATTATATCGGCTATGCCAAAACACTTCAGTTCATGCCATCCAGGACAACAAAACAATCATATAAGCATTCCTATGAAATAGTACAGCGAATTTCTCTGATAAAAAATATCGTCATATAATAGCAAAACATACACACACATTCAAATAGTGTCAACACCCAACAGTTTACCATAGTCAAAGATTTAATCTTCACGAAATCTCATTCCAATAGAACATATCACCAAAACAGCAATTCAAATGTTCCAGCAGAAAAAACATCCTATCAATACTCGTAGACCCTATCGTCCCACACTGCTCACTTAGACAGGCCATAACATCATCTAATAATAAACATACTACCATAATGTGAGAACATAACAATTACCCAACTAAATATTTCAAATTCTGACCAGCCTTACTATCACACCATACCATCCATTTGCAAAAAAAATATTGCCAGCAAAATTAACATACCATAGAGACAAGATATATTAAACCTCGATCTATTCATTACAACTACCACCCATCGAAAAAATGTTTAATTCATAATATTTGAGTTTATATCATACTCATTGCTAAAAAAAAAAAACATGCCAAAAATCCATTTCTACATATCCTGTCAGACAAACACTCTAACTTGTAATACCTCAAATATCTGTACAGAACATAACACACAATATCTACAATCCATTCCATTAGACCATATCGGTTATACCAAGCACTTTCCTTCACACCATACATGACTACAAAACAACCATATAAGCATTCCTATGAAATATTCCAGCGAATTATGTGATATTGTAAAATTTTTACAAAAATATATGGCACCATATTTTCAAATTTGGCCAATTTTGATTATTTTTTGGTGCAATTAATAAGGTAAGAATTTAATAAAGTTCAGGCCAACATCTCTGTATTTTGATGTTGAGATTGTTCTGATATTTCTGAAAACTTTTTTTCGTTTTGTAGGCTCATGCTGGAAATTTCGTTAATTTTAGTTTATTGGTAAATGAAATTTACAAAAGGCGATTAAAAATATTACTTCAGTTTATGTTTACTTGGAAGTGCAGTTAATTAACGAGTAGTATTTTGGGACGTTTAAGTCATGTTAACTTAGTTAATTGGTGATAAGTCGAATATTAAATTTTGTCTTGGCTCTTTACAAGTTAGTTTCTGTCACAGTTAATCTTAGGCAGAGTAGCCGACCTAGCAGGATTATTTGCCGCACGGTCAGCGTTGGTCGCGTCCAACACTGTCATCTGACTATCGGATGCTGTCGCCGCTTTTACAGTATGTCTCCGTGTTGTCTTTTTATTGTGCCTGAGCTCTGCAGCCTTCACCTACCCAAGCGGTAAAGTCCAGCTGAGTGTACTGTTTTTTGCTTGCAAAGTTGTGGGAAAATGTCCTATCCACCACCTGAAACCTGGTTTAGGCATGCCAGTGCCTCCTAATGGTGTGCTATTAACTAAGTTTGCTAGTTCGTTTTATCACCGCTCGGCGCTGGAGCGTTAGTTCCTTAGTGCATCTTTGATCCGAGGCCATCTTTCGCACGGCATTCCTACAACTCCGCCCGATGAGAGAACCATGCATCCTGTGAGCATCATTTTCCAGACCCCGCTACGGCAAAAGATGTAGTCAGTCAGAAAAATCTTTATCTAGCTACACTGTAGTATTTGCACTAGAAGATGTAGATAAAGAAGCGTTTAAATTTCCTTTAATTAATTTTGTTTTGATGATGAACTCAAATTTAGGTAGTGTTAGAATGCACATACTTTAGTGTCTTGAGCACCCTCCAGTTGGGTAAATTTACTCATATACAGGTGTGTCTAAATTCCAATTACACATTGTAAGGGCGGGTAGTGGGGACCAAAACAGTTACGTTTTGCATAGGAACGTATGTAAGGAAACCTGCAATTTTCCCCGCGACAAAAAACACCACCACATCACATGTTGACCTCTTCCACGTCTGCAACATACTGTATGTTGTTTTTCTTCTGGGTCCACTTATAAGGAGGGTTCAATGTGACGACCAGCGATTTCTTACACAAACACGGCACATACGTATCGTGTTCTGGTACACACGATCGCCAATAACTGGATGTCCAAAATCCGCCGCAGCCATAACCCAAGCCAGAAGTTCTTCCTCTGATTCCACAGAGGTCTGGTAAATCAAGCCCTTTATGTGGCCCCACAGGAAGTAGTCGAGCGGAGTCAAGTCGGACGAACGTGCAGGCCAAGCAATCGTGCCACCTCGACCTATCCACTGTTGCCGAAAACGTTGATCGAGATGACGTAGGACTCCCCTAGACTACTTCCTGTGGGGCCACATGAAGGGCGTGATTTACGATACCCCTGTGGAAACAGAGGAGGACCTGCTGGCGTGGATTATGGCTGCGGCAGATCTTGGACTACCAGGTATTGGTGATCGTGTGTACCAGAACATGGTATGTAGATACCGTGTTTGTGTAGACATCTCTGGTCGTCACATCAAGCCCTTCTTGTAAGTGGACACAGAAGATAAAAAACATACAGTATGTTGCAGACGTGGAAGAGGTCAATATGTGATGTGGTAGTGTTTTGTTTGTTGTGGGGAAACTGTACCTTTCTGCACATAAGTTCCAATGCAAAACATAACCGTCTTGGTCCCCACTACACGCCCTTGCAATGATAATGGGAATTTAGACACTCCCTGTATTTTATTTTTTCTCGTGCTCTCGGAACTAGGACAAGTAGTAATTTCTCGTAACTTGGTGCGTTACTGAGGGTATATTTGTTTTCCGTTTCACTTTTATTCTTCCGTTTGATTTTGCTGGAATTCCACTCTACAATTTTCAACCTTCTTGAAAGTTCTACAGTTCTCGGGTGTACAACTCCTGTAACCAACTAGTATGTGTCTGCGCTCATCGCGGAGCACGTCAGTGGTGCATTGCTGCAACTGCCGTGGCAGTATTTCGAGAGCAGGATCAGTGGAACCGAAAATACAGATATGATTACACAGTTTTTCTTTATTGTCAAATTTTTTATATACCTTATGTCTCATTGTAGTCGCACAACAGTCTCTTTCACTTATTTTTCAAGGCAAAATCAGAAAGGCTGTGACTTCAAAAAATTATAAATAATGTTTATTTATTAATTTAACTATCAATTGTAAGGTGTGCCTCGTTTTAATTTTTGACTTCTGATATGAGCACTCTATTAAATAAATATTTTATAAGTTGAGTTCTAAAATGTTTTTTGTTTATGGTGATGTAGTCAAAAGTTTATTCTCCATTTGATAGTAATTTTTTGTGACTCAATAACAAATACACTGGGATTTCAATAATACAGTTTTATTCATTTGCCAAAATATTTCTCTGCAAACTATAGTTAAATTTATTTAAGTGCAGAGATGTCCAATCAAATTGTTTACCTTCTGTTAGTGATGCAAATACCACTGGCACTAAATATCAAATTATCTAAATTCATTTAATTTAAATCATATTACCTCTGGGAAACTAAACATTATGAACCATACTTATTCAATTCGGTTGTGATGCAATACTTGTAACCTGCCACATTACACATGCTTCTTTCGTTAATATATTTTTCTTTAAAGTATTCTGATATAATAAAGTACCAGACTTTATGTATATTTATTTTAGTAGTGGCAGTGTTACAATTACTCAGATAAACCATATCGTAATTACCATATCATCATATTATAATAACATCATCATATCAACTCATAATCACATCTTCATCTCATCATCATAATAATCATCATCATGCAGACTTATACTTCATCTTCAGTCAGATACAATCTCAAACACCCAATGTAGTGTCAAAACAATTGCTACTGAAGGTGAATAACATGTCCTGTGACAATTAATAAAAAAAAGAGGTTTCCCTTCCTCTATGCACATATGTCTCTTTACTGGAAAAATGATTTTACCAAAAAGTCTCGTTTGTCTCTTTTCTTTATTTCAGACACTTATCAAAAATTCACAGTATTATTTACAAACACTCAAACATATTCTTCATTAAGTAAGCATTTATGATTTATGCAAATTTTATAGTACAAATGTTATTGTGAGCTGTCAAGGTACTGCTATTTTCATATAGAGCATTGCAGTTAACACTTACATAGGTTGTGTAACTGATGGCAAATGGACAGTTACTATCTTCGTGTAATCTGGCGCTAAACCTATTCGCGAATGTCTTGCTGCAATACTTACACTCGCTTTCCGATGATCGACAAACAGTATCTTTAGAGTTCTTTATATATATATATATATATATATATATATATATATATATATATAGGATATCACTACGAGTAAATACAGAACCACACTTGCCACAATGGAATGACTTGTGTGCTGGACTGAACAAGCAATGACTACTTTCATGTCGGCACGCATTACAACTTTGGCTAAATGTATTTCCACAATTACAATATGGATACCATAATGCTTGTAGCGACTCTTCAGAAACATTTGCTATCGTCGATTCGGTTGGTGTTATAGATGGTAAGTGTTCAACCATTGTTAACATATTTAGTAGAGTACAAGGTCATAGTAGTTGATTCCACTTGTGACTATCCCTTCCACCATTGCCGTTGGCTAAATTATATTCGTTCCTACATGATGCAAGATTATATACTGTTTTCACTATAGAACAATTAGTTGATAGTAACCATTTCAACTATCTCACTGTAGGTCTGCTGAGAATGAATATGTAAAAAAAGCAATACACTTGATGCAGTGTTATACGAAGGATAATCAACATGTTCATTGTCTAACCTGTGAATTCGTCCATCAAACAACCATTAGTCTTAACACATACATATTTCAATGTTGGATACACCTTTTCTTGTTCTTTCGTAAACACATTTTATTTCATGTCGTGTATACATCAGAAGGAATTCTTTAGGTAGTTAGGTATGTGAGTTCAGTAACTGTGTCGAGTTCTGCAAGTGATTTAAGCTTTCCATGTGTCACATTGGCTGATAAAAATTATCTGACTGCTAGAACAACAAACCATCATTTTCACTATACCTTCACGATGAGAGAAATACATTTTGGATTATTTGTAGCGACGATACATACGCAGCTTTTATTATATGTCTAAAAATGATGTAGCTAAGTCTGAAATCATTCGAACTCAGTCAGAGGAAAAGAACTTTTACTCGAACGACAGACAAACTGCGAATGAGACCATCCCGAGGGTCTCAATATATGTCTGAAAATAAATTACACCGACCAATATTCGAACCCACACTACCGTTACAATAAACTAGTGCTGAAAACAAAGATCTAAGACTGCTCTACAACCTGCCATCTGTTCAAAATCTACCATTCAAAACAAAAAGAAACTTTTTTTTTTACAAAAAATTTTAATATGCAGAAAAAATCAGAAAAACCTTCGTGATTAGGAGCACTTTGAGAAAACCCAAAGACATGTTCGCCTTGGAAGAAAAACACACAGATACTTACATAACGATATGTTATTTAAATATGTTTCTAGGCATATGTTTATATAAATATTGAAATTTAAATGATTTTATATTCCCAGAAATACAGAGTGCGGCAGAAATGATGCCAACATTTGAAAACCAAATTATAATATAATGGCTAGTGATACACGAAAAGTAACATCTGTAATGAAAAGCACATACGATAGAGTTTTGGGTCAAGCGGTTTTGAACATAATGACACGTAAGTGACATTATGTTAAAAAGTGTAAGTGTAAGTGATCGGGCTGGCGACCCAATGTCGCCACGCAAAGAGATCAGATGACAAGGGAACATTTCCCTTAAAACGTCATGGGCCCGTCGCGACGTCTGTGCTGTAGCTCCGTCCTGCTGAAGCCATAAGTTGTGTGCTCCACACAGTTCGCCTAGTTTAGGGCGCTGAAAGTTCTGTAGCATCGCAACATAACGAAGTGATGCGACTGTCACTGTCGCACCATCCTCCTAAAAAAAATATGGACCACACACGCCGCATTCTCCTACCGCGCACCAAAAGTATCGCGAGGACTGTGAAGTGGCACTCGTGAATTTTCCGAGAATTATTCTCCGCCCAGTAGCAAACATTATGTTTATTCACACTGCCGGACAGGTGAAAATGTGCCTCGTCGCCACACAGCACACGGATTGTTGGCGGGACGTGCTGAAGGATGTTTTCACATAATGCTTTGCGGTTGGACCAGTCTCTCACACTTAATTCTTGAGTCACCCCCATCTTGTACGGATGCATTTTGAGTTCCTCGTGCGGAATCTCCTCACACTCCAATCCAACATCCCAAGAGCAGCGGCGCATTTATGTGCTGAATGCCTTGGAGGTCGTTCGATTGATAATCTCACCGCGTGGACATTGTCTGGTGTCCTGACGGTCCGAGGTCTACCAGGTGGCTTTGTGCTGAGGGAGGACCCAGTGGCCCGAAAGTTTGAAACCCATCGCAATATCGTTTTGCGCTCGGTTATGGCGGCATTACCACCAAGCGTAAAATGTCTACAGAACGCTCTCTGCATCGTGGTCACAGATTCGTTTTTAATGAAGGCTCCAACAACGAATGCATGAGGCTCACCTGTCCAAACCATGCTGGAAACTGTCGGGCCGTGATACCTTTCCTTCCCCCCCCCCCCTATACCCGATCACGGTACCCCGTTGTGGCCGTGTCAGGACGGAATGAACGGTTAGGGGGGGGGGGCGTGGTGGACGTCGATGCACGGGTGTTGTTTCCGATTACTGATTCCTGCATGTGCGTCATTACATGTCGTCCCACCCAGCGCCAACAATGTTGTTACTGATGTAATGCAGTTGCCTACATTCCACCCTGGATGATCATGATAGCTATGCTAAATATCGCTGTACGGATAACGAAATGTCTCACCACTGACTTGCATGTGACAATGTTCATGTCCGATTGAAACAAAACAGTATCGTATGTTCTTGTCATTACAGTTGTTACTTTTAGTGTATCACTAATCATTATATTCTAATTTGGTTTTCAAATGTGGGGCAATATCACTGCTGCATCCGGTGTGTATATATATATATAATAAAAATAATTTTATATTTACCAATTTTTATACCTATACATAATTTAAAGTAATTTTATATTTACTAATTTATAAGCCTATACTTATGAATTACTATGCATAAGATAAATGGAAAATAATTATATATTTCCATTCATATATTTACATAACTCTATGTACAAATTAAATAGAAAATAATTTTATATTTAAATACATATATGTACATAACTATATAATTATATAAATTACATTGAAAATAATTTAATATTTACATACTTTATTGTAAATAACTATGTATTAAATTAAACTATATTTTATATTTAAATATTTATATCCACATAATTAAATATATAAATTAAATAGTAAACAATGTTATATTTACATTGATATATGTACATAACTATATATATATATTAAATTGTAAATAATTTAATATTTACATATTGATTTACCTGTACATATACATAATTTTATATATAAGATAGGAATATATATATATATATATATATATATATATATATATATATATATATATATATATATTCCTACCTTATATATATTTATATAGACCTATATTTTATATAAACATATATTTTATGAATTTATGTATTTAAATACAAATATTCCTATCTTATATATAAATGTACTGTGTCTGTTTTCTTCCCAGGCGAACGAGTGTTTGTGTTTTCTCAAGAGTGCTCACACACTGCGAAGATTAATTGCGAATACGAAGGTATGCCTATGACCTCTACGATCATGTTACCGCGACCTACATCATCGCTCACTAAAGTCCTACATGAATGGTTGAGTCCTACTACCAGATGTAAAATTTACAAGTCCTAGCATGAGGTATAATGTAGGTGACTAAGTTATAAAACAATCCAAGTCCTACATAATATGAATATACTCTATCTACCAAAAAGTAATTATGCACCTGTCCACAATGTTTGCTCGGTTTTGTCGCCCCGCTAGAATCTCATAGGGCCATCTCTTGTGGCTATAACAGCAGCCACCCTGTCTGGCATGCTCTCTGCGAGTGTTTGCAGGACATCCACAGGGATTCGTCGAAATTCTTCTTGCAACCATTCCATGAGTTGAGCAATGGATTTTAGCCGCACCTGACGAGCCCTCACCCGGCGATCCAATTCGTCCCAAAGATGTTCCATAGGGTTGAGGTCGGGACTCTGAGCAGACCAGTCCAATCGGCGAACATTGCTGTCGGCGAACCACTGCATAGTAGCCCTTGAAACATGGCACCTGGCATTGTCATCCTGGAATTAACACGGGTCCAGTCCGTAAAAACGCCACAATTTTAGGAGCATTTCATTATACAGAATGTTACAATAGGTCTCTGTGTTCATAATACCACGGACAAACACCAGCGGCCCTACACCGAAGGCTGTGAAACACAAGTAAACTGACATACTGAACTACCTATCTTCACGGATGCCCAATTACTTTTTGGTAGATAGTGTATATTCTAAGTCTTACACAAGGTAGAACGAAAGTGACTAATTGGAAAATTTCTCATACAGCTTTGCGGAATTTCGATGAAATTAAATAACAACCTGCAAAATTAAAACTTCGCATGTGACATTTGAATGCGATTTCTCCCACATGCAGTTTACACTGAGTGGTATTAGGAAGAGACATTCTGAAAATTGTAAAACTGGTTCTCTACAACTACAATCAGCTCAGCAATAGTAATCAGCTCTACAATAGCAATTAGCTCCGCTAAAGCAATCAGCTCCACCTCCACCTCTATAGCTGCCTCTGTCTCCGCCTCCGCCTCCACAATCAGCTCCGCCTACGCCTCTGCCTCCGCCTCCTAGTGCCTTCACACGATTGGTCAGCTGAAATAATGCTAGACATGTAAGAAAAATATCTGCTTAGGATAAGTATGATTTTTAACTGGAGTATCACATGTTAGGTCATTTCTGAGTTTTCTGGCCTTTATTTATTCACGTAGTACAATCTTGTAAAATTACTGACGAAAGTGCCTGTGTATAAGTATATATGATGCTTGTAACATATACATTCAGCATAAAATATTTGGTCGAAATTAGTTAAGTTGTATAGTCGATATACCTAATAAACCTAAAATAATTGCATGGCTCCATTAAAATAAGTACATAATCTAATTCAGGCACTTACATTTACCTTACCTGTCATAATATTACTTACATGCCAAATTGGGTGATCATTGATTTAATAGTTTTCGAGATATAATGTAAAATATTTATTTTTTCTTTTGGTGCTATCTACTGAAATGGCTTACTAACAACAATACTCATACAGAATCTGGTTTAAATCGGTTTTTAATGGTTCCCAAGATATAACATATCACCCTAATTATTATGAGGGCCATCATTTTGAAAGTAAGTGTCTGACATGATCGAAAAATATAAAAGTCAGGCATCCTTGCTAAGTGTAATGTACATACCGAGTTTGGTGAAATTCGGTTAACACATTAAAAATTTGAAAGGAGGGACATACACATGCACACATACATGCGCGCAGACTAACAGACATACAGTAGGACCTCTCTGTCATTGCACTTTACTATTTTGTCGCAGCATTCTTAGCCATAAGGCCTTTCCGTGCTTCGGCCTCCCAATAGGCTGGGGAGAGGAATCACGTCCTCTCACCGCAAGGCGACCAGGATTAATGCGACTATTGGCCAGATCCTAAGCCCAAACTTGGCACGTCCGCACATCCCTGCCCCCTCTACCTCAGAGGTTCTGAGACCCTTGCGCTCAGAAAACAAGCATGTGGCCTGGCCGGGATTTTACCCGTACCCCTAGTGCCTATTCGGGCACAACCGGAGCAGGTTTCCACTCATCGCCCGGTCTTTCCACAAGAGTGGGAATCTCTCCAGACCTCCTCCAGTTTATGGAGTTAAGTACTACCAGCACGAGTCCAGCCACAATGATTGGTCACCAGAGAGAACCTCCAGTGCGACCAACCGATCGTCCCATGCTACCACTTAATTTTCATGGCACTAGTAGGTTATCGATGACCGATCGTACCGCCGGTAGCAAGTCTAGCGAGCAGAGCCACGTCCTTCCACCGAAGTGGTTGAAAATGCCTCACCGGGCATAAACCTTACATCCAATTAAGTGCCGGTCGTTCGCCTTTCCAGCCAGGACCCCCCTTGTGAAGAGGAGGTGATTACAACTGTCCCAGAGCGGCATACTCTTCCGGTCTCCAACTCACTGGGAAGCAGCGAGCTGTCCCCCGGTGTCGCAGTACACTGGGAAAAGCGGCCCTCGCTCTGAATTGGAAAATATTATTCTCACTCGGGGTAAAATGACAGGCAAGCTTAGAGAGCCCCTTTCGAATCTTGCATTTGAGGACAAATCGTACCGGGCATAAGCCTTACACCCCAGTTACAGGCCGGTTGCCCACCTGCCCTCCTACCACCGCTCTCTTTTCATTTTCCTGTTTTCATCACTGCCTCCGGACAGTCGCAACCACGTCCATCCACTTGGAAAAACCCAGTCCGAGGTGACTGCATCGGCCACAGTCCATTCCATGCCTTTGGACTTCTACACACAGTGAAGTCCAGGCCTTGGACACCAACTGCCTGAATGCTAAGTGGTCCAACACCCCATCAAGTCGTCAGGCCTAGGTACCATCCGTCGGCCCAAGCCATCACGGCAGTCATGAGGAAACTGGCAACCCATAGGGAATGAGCAGCGTAGTCAAATTTGCGGAATCAAGGGTAGCATGAAAAGTTTTGCGTCGCCTTAGGTGGAGATAGGCTATAAGAGACACATCATCCACCCTGAACAAGTTGGGTGCGGTGCAACTTGGCTCGGCTACTATAGCATGGTACTGCCACACCACCTCTTACGCCAAGGACCTTCCTCCTAGGTAACTACGCCCCAGGGATAAATCCCGAAGAGTGCCTCGCGTGGAGTCCCGCAACCCTACCCTTCGGACTAACAGAGAGGAAACAGATCTCATAAATCCTTTCTTTCCTTCGGAAAATAGGCTAAAAATATGTAACTTTGTACAAAGAGGATAAAATTAATGCTGCCGACAGCTGTTGAATTTTTTTGATTGTTTTTATTTTCTTTATCCATTCATTCTGTTGGTTATTTTTGTAACTTATCATATTTTATCTAATGATGCCATGCTTAACCATATGAACATATTCGTACTTTGCAACACACTTCTTACATTTATCTTTATAGAGAGATATTGAAGGAATACAAAATATGTACTGAGAAATAATTCTGAACATTACTTAAAAGATTAAACAGAAAAGTACATATCTTTACTATCGCAGCTAAAATCACATAAATTTACAAAACATGGTATGTACTGTTACAAAACTAATGTTGCAAACCCATAACTTGGAGGAACACATTCTTTTCAAACCAGTCTAAATGGCATTTGCCCTGTCGTCCAAGGTAATAAGAAGTATATTTTCTGACGTAATGATGTATCGGCCACTAGCACAAAACTTAACTTTAACTTCTGATATGGTATCTGCAATTTACTGAATATCAGTATTTCTGCCAGAATTTATATATATATATATATATATATATATATATACATATATATATATATATTTTATATATATATAATTTATATATATATATATATATATATATATGTACAGCTGTTGCTCTTGTAAGTGTGCAAATACGACAGGTTCACAAGAATTTTTTGTAAATTTGCAAACATTAGTTGTCACAGTTAAGAATTCGATCCATAACCTCCTCTCTTACCTTGTCAAACATTCAGCTCTCCAATGACACATGACTTATGCTGCCTGATTGAGGGCAAGCACTTGTTCACCGGTCAGTAAAACATGAGCTTTAACACACACATAACTATTAAAACTTATCCTTTATGAAGATTACAGCCTGATTTCAGGAGAGTAGAATACAGAATGATTGTGTTGTATAAAAATAAACAATCATTCTATAAGAACTTATATTTTACAGACGTTATTTTGCAGGTGTTTTTAATACTCTTAATCACATTCACCATATGTGTATTTCTTGGGTGTATACAGTTGACTATAGCTTTTAATCAGTGAAATGTAATTACTGTGCTTGAAAATGAAGCATTTGGAAGTGTTTATATTTACACGCAGCAGAAGGGTGCCAATTGGCTCAACACTAAATTAAGCTGGTCTTTCATAAAACTCACTTTACCGATAATGGTATATAAATTCTCAGTTTGAGAAAATGTCAAGAGCGTTTGATATAATCATAATTCATGGTACCATTTTATTTTATTTATCCTTGTAATATTAATGCATGTGTTTAGGACATCTTACCATAGCTGTTCATGCATAATTTCCGAAAATACACTAAGTTCCGCATGAAGAAGTTTAAAGATAATCATGATACCCTTAGGTGTGATTCAAAGGGGTGCAAGTTTACCTAACTTGTCAGCTTTCCTAGAATGTAGAACAGCAGGGAATTCCTCAAATAGCTATAATACATTAGTCTGTTGTTAAATGAGACAACTGTTAAGTATGCGAGTAGTGTATACGTGTTAATTCGCTTGCAACGGCTGTCGGCAGTGGCGCGGTAGCTACGGCTGCCATCTTGAATCCCGCCATTATGCTATGTCATTCCGGTCACGAAATCGCCATCTTTGATTCCGCCAGATTTGTAGGCAGTACGCCGCCATATTGGTAGCCAGTACATCGCCATAGTGGTAGTCAGTACGCCACCATATTGATAGCCACTATACCACCATTTTATTTTTGCACTTCATACTTTATTATTGTCTTGTTTTTTCGTGCTCTGTAATTACATCTTGTTTTTTCATGCTCTCTCATTCTGGTCTTTTGATGGCCATTTTTCTCTTAAAATCACTTGTTATGCCCCAAACATCACTTCAGAAATCTATTATTTCCCCTTGAGATTCATTTTTTTAATTCCGAAAAATTTAAAAATATATTTTATAAATATAAAAATTTGTAATAACTAACATAAGTGTGTCTCAGTACCTCGGTTTTTTATTGATTTTCCTAGAAAAATCTCCATTTGCATAGAAACCCCTGCTAGAGTGCGCGAATCGTCAGTGTGTATATTTATTTAAAGATCTAAAGATGTAATTTTCCATATACGAGATGGCATATAAAAAATTATAGTAATGTACATTCCAGGCAGGACTTTATAAAAAGTATTCGAATTCTAATACTTTTCTTTTTCTATCAATTCACTCTATATTTTTTAATTATTTACTTTATTAACTTTCTTTTTACTGTTGTAAGAGAATTAAGCCGCTCACACACACATCGACCGGCACGCGAGGCAGATGCACCTGTTATGACAGGCAAAGAGTACAGGCAACGTCCGTAGGCAATGCATGAGGAAGAGGCGGCCAGTGGAAATGTCCCTCGAGGCAGATGCACCTGTTATGACAGGCAGAGAGTACAGGCAACGTCCGTAGGCAACGCATGAGGAAGAGGCGGCCAGTGGAAATGTCCCTCGAGACAAATGCGCGCGAACTCAATGTGATCGCACGTCAACTGCTGTGCAGCCTTGATAAATCAATCGTAAAATGCACAGACATCTAGGAATCGATGCATTGACATAAAGGACTTATTTTATTTATCATTTGAAAAATGACGAAATCTTTTTTAAAAAATCCAGTAAATTGTATCGAACATGTATTCTAATGTAAAATCGGTTTAAAAATTTTAAACTATGTGAATTTCACACATTGCCGTGACAGCTGCTAACATTTGAAAAAAGAAACGACCCTCATGGAGGGAGAGATTCGAACCTCGACGTCTCGAAAAGAAGTCGGGTGTTCTAACCACTCACCTACAAAGTTGAATATAAAAGCTATGTTGAATAGAAACTTAAACTTGTTTTAATTAAAGGGTAAAAAAGATCAAACTGGAGCTATTTTCATAACAGGTAAATTTTTTTAATGTACAAAAAATTAATTTATCGTAATGCCATTGAATGTACAATATTTTTGGTTAATCCTTGAGGGGTATAAACAAACAATCTCGATGGTTTGCCAACCCTCGAACACGCAACATATAATTGGCCGTGCGAAAAGCAAGGATTTTCTAAATCTAAGCCACAAATTGTCATTGTTTGACCTTGTGACTTATTAATGGTCATAGCAAATGCCAAGCGAATTGGAATGTTGACACTCTTTGTCCATATTACCGATGATGATTAGTGCATGTGACGATTAGTCTATTTCAGGGTCATATTCGAACGCAAGACGATTAAGTGATGCTCGTGTCAATACTCGATGATCTTGCATCCGCTGTTGATTATGTTCTCTGTGCGCGCCGGTCGCTCGTTGACGTGCTTCTCGTTGTCTTAATGTATTAGCACGAAGACGTTGATTGCGTTGCTCTAAATTTTCATTTGCACGTGTGTTTACAACTTGATCTCTTAAATTTACATTATCCGTCGAGTGTTCTTCAACTCTTCTATTCAATCGACGATTATGGACCAATTGCGCATTTTGGGTACGTCGACCAATATTTTTTGCTCTCCCGCGAAGACGTGGCATTTTTCTGTAAAAATAAAATACTGTAAAAAATACACAACTAATATGAGTAATTTCTTTAAGATAAAATTTTAATTAAGTAATAGGACTGAAAGGATTTATTGTACCAAATTTTAGATAAATAATGTATAATTTTATTTCTTTTTTTTTTTATTTAATATTTCCGATAAGAAACAATTTAAAATAAAAACAATATTAAAAATTTGTTATGAAATCAATTAACTACACAAATAAATTTGTAGGTTAGGATGATTGTTAATCAACGCAAGTGTAAATTTGATAGGAATTTATTTAAAATACTCACTTCAATACCGCACCGAATTTGCACAATGTATAGTTTTTATCTACACTTCAAAACCCTTCACACACTAATTACATCTGAATGTAATATTTCAATTAGCACGCGATTTATTTTAACACAATAACAACACAAAGTTACGAAATTCTCCTGAATCTGATCGCAGCGCCACTATCGGGACAAACTGGAAGTAAAATGAAATATTTTTGGATATTCGACACCGCGATCGCAGCGCTGTCTGCCGGATACAATGTAAAACATTCCAAGATCAACAATAACTTATAAATAATAAATGTATTAAAAAACATTTTGTAGTGGACCGAATTGTGGATCTAAACCATTCTCGAATCCACTTGAACACACACAAAAAATTTCATCAAAATCGGTCCAGCCGTTTAGGAGGAGTTCAGTGACATGCACACTCACAGAAGAATTATATATATATATATATATATATATATATATATATATATATATATTGCCACATGTGAATATAATTTGTGAACTTTTAAGGAGGCAGATAGTTTCGTTAAATTCAGTTCGCGAATATAATTTTCTAGCTCCAGGAATGTATGTTTAATTCCTTTATGTCCATAGGGATTAGCCTATATATTTTGCAGCATAGTGATTTTTTTAAGGATAACAAATTATTACAGACTGGTTCCGATTCAGGATTAAAATGAGAAATAAAATATTGTTTGTGCATTTTTTAAAATTTTATTAAAATATATTACTACAAAATCACTTTTAAAATATTCATGTTCGTCTTCATCCACATACAAATCTTAGTTCTTCGTTTAACGTGAAACCAACTATTATGGCACCTATGAACTTTGTATTGTGGTGTAGTAAACTTGAAGGCAAAAGTCCTTCCAGCATACTCTAATAAAGTCGACAACCAAATAGGTCTCAGAATAAATTAAACCGACCACATTTTCAGGAAAAAAAATCACAGCTAACATAATGAATAAAAAAGCACATTCACTAAGTAAACCTAATCCTGCATGTCTCACAACATTCCGATTAGCCATGCCATCCCCTGTAACCTAAGAAAAGCACAGTTATACAAACCAACTGCACCATTCTCTGTAACCCATAAATGAACTCGACCATACTTATTCATCATAACAGGTACCCGAACAAATATATATTTCAGGTAGACCCATAACACACACAATTCCTTCCATCCAACAACCTAACATAACAGACTGATACCAGACCACCCATCATACCATCTCCTAAAATCAAAGAGAAATACAGCCATTAATAATCAACCATACCACCCAACATGCCAATCATACCATCCACCATACATCAAGTGTACCAAGCAACTATAGAGTTTAAACCAGCCAATCATATGAGTAACGACTCTCTGCACAAGTATGATATATTCGTGGTTGGATCAACATCTACCAGCACTTTTAAACGTATAGTTGTCTATGGTTTACTAAACAATAAGCCCTTGAGACTTGGAATGTACGAGGGTGATAAACAGTTTTAACTTTCGTGCTCATCTTGACCATCAATCGTCCAATCTTTCCGCCAATCTTTCGCAATCACCACAACCACAATGTTGCACAATCGTTCACAATATTTCACAATATTTCGCAATTTTTGCATCAATCTTTCACAATCTTTACAGCAATCTTTCACAATCAGCATTGCAGTTCCAATCTTTCCATCAATGTTTCAGTCTCTCTATCGATCTTTTACAAACAACACCACAATCTTTCAGCCTTTTCATTTATTCAGTCAACTATCCATGTATTTCATACTTAAATAATTTAATAAATATTCTATATGCAGATTTTTATGTTTGTAGGCGAGTGCTCAAACACCACATAAAGTTGTGAGGGATAAAAGGATATGACACCCAAAAAAAGTTATTTTATAGTAATTTATTATTATTTAGGAATTCCATTTTCACAAGAAAGCAGTCCATTACATCATCTGATGTAACACCGATCCTTCAGTCTACTAATAATCGAAAACATCTCTTCCTAGTTCGAGTATTCCACACCTCTTTGCTTAGCGATCACAATTCTGAGTCTGTTTACAAGTTTATTCGGGTTTTCGTTAAAAATGTAGCCGGTTTTTCCTCGCCCTCTGCCGTCTTCACATCACTTGTCGAAGGAAACTCATTGGTGGAATGTGTGGGAACGCAGAAGGAATAATCATCGTCTTCAGCACTATCACTCACTTCATGGTCATCATCAATGTTGTCTTCGTGATCGTCTTCATCTCCTGTTTTGTATTCTCTATAAAATTTAATTTTCTTTGTAGCAGTTCAACGCCCGTGTTTAGAGCCGAATACTGTATATTTTGAAGTTCGTCGATGCCACGCGAACGTCTTGCTAGTGTACATTCAGCGCAAACCGACTCTACTGCACTCATTCGGTATTTAGCATTAAATGTCTCGTCATTATCGCCTGACGAATCAGTACCCACCGATGCAGCAGGCGGTAATGCCGACAACACTTGCTGGCTCCCAATAGACTAATCATCGCAGATCTCGGTATGTCCTTTCAATGTATCGTCTTGCACAGACTGCATGGGACCAATGTCGTAATGCTTTATCGCCCGAAAAGGACCCTTCATACAGGCGGTTCTCTCATGTCACCAAGCATTTTGACAGAAGTTGAAAACTCTGTTGCAGAATCGACACAGCCGACAACCAGTTAGCGATGATGCAGGTCGCAGCTCCATGATCATCGAGGTCAAGGGTAGGCCTTCATATTCGCAATTAATTTTTGTGGCATGGGAGCACTCTGAGAAAACCCATATACACGTTTGCCCAAGAAGAAAACATGCAGATACTTACATAACAATATGTTATTAAATATCCTTGCAGACATATGCAAATGTAAATATAACATTTAAATTTTTTTTATATTCCCATATTTAAATATACGTAATTTTGTATAAAATAAATTGAACATAATTTTATATACCAATAATTATATGTATGTATTTATGTACAAAATAAATTGAAAATAATTTTATATTTAAATATTTATATACCTATACAAAATTTGAAATAATTTTATATTTACTCTTTTATATACATATGCATAATTTTGTATAGAATAATTTGAAAATAATTTTATATTCCCATATCTATGTATACACATTTTAAAATAAAATTAATCAAAAACAAGTTTTATATTTAATAATTGAAAAACCTATTCATATAATTAATTATGTATAAAATAAATTGAAAATATTTACATATTTATATATTTACACATAATTTAAAATAATTTTATACTTACTTAAAATAAACATTTACATAATTATGTATAAAATAATTTCATAATAATTTTATATTTCCATATTTATATGTACATATTTATGTAAAGTTAATTAAAAATAATCATATACTTACTAATTTATATACCTATACATAATTATCTGTGTGTATTATTTTTGGGCGAGCGAGTATGTGGGTTTTCTCCGAGTACTCCCATACCACAAAAATTAATTGCAAAAGCGAAGGCTCAGCGACATGAGAGAACCATCTGTACGAAGAGACCTTTTCGTGCGATGAAGCATTACAACATTGGTCGCGTGCAGTTTGTGCAAGGCGATTCATTGAAAGACATACCGAGATCTGCAATGATTCGTCTATTTGGAGCCAGCAAGTGTTGTCGGCATTACCGCCTGCTGCATTGGTGGGTACTGATTCGTCAGGCGATAATGACGAGACAGTTAATGCTAAATACGGAATGAGTGCAGTAGAGTCCGATTGCGCAGAACGTGTACTTGCAAGATGTTCGTGTGGAATCGACGAACTTGAAAATATACGGTCTTCAGCTCTAAACATGGGTGATGAAGATGTGACTCCTACAAAGAAAAGTGAATTTAATACAGAATACAAAACAGGGTGTTAGAACGATCACGAAGACAACATTGATGATGACCATGAAATCGGTGATATTGCTGAAGACGATGATGATTCCTTCTGCGTTTCCACACATTTCACCAATGAGTTTCCTTTGACAAGTGATGCGAAGAAAGTAGAACATGCAGAGAAGACCGGCTATATGTTTAACGAAGACGTGAATGAACTTGTGGATGGATTCTGGATTGTGATCGCTAAGGAAAGAGGTGGAGATTTTCTCGAACATGGGAAGAAGTGTTTTCTATCATTAGTAAACTGAAGGATTGGGGATATATCAGATTATGTGATAAACTGCTTTCTTCTAAAAATGAAATTACAAAATCTTAATTAATTATTTTAAAAAAATTTTTCTTTATTTTTGTGTGCCTTGTCGTTTTATCCCTCACAACTTTAAAGTGTCACTGTGAGCACTCGCCTATAAATGTAAATATCTACATGTACAAAATGTATTAAATTATAAAATATAAAAGTACATATATAGTTGACTGCATACATGGAAATTTTTAAAGAATGTGGTACTGTTTGGAAAAAATTAATGGAAAGATTGAAAGATTGGGATTGCAGTTCTGATTGTGCTACAGATTGCAAAACAATGTAAAAATTTGATGTAAACATTGCGAAAGGTTGTGAAAGTTTGCAAAATAATGTAAAGGATTGGGAAATATTGTGAAAGATTGATAGAATGACAGGGATTAGGCTACGGAGCTGATTGCATGCTGATTGTGAAAGATTCGTGTAAAGATTGTGAAAGATTAATGTAAAGATTGCAAAAGATTATGAAATGTTGTGGTGGCGGTAATTGCGAAAGATTGATGGAAAGATTGTGAAAAAATTATGGATAGATTGGACGATTTATGGTCAAGAAGAGCACGAAAATTAAGACTGTTTATCACCCTCGTACATTCCAAGTCTCAAGGGCATATGGTATCGTAAACCATATAAAATTATGCTTTTAAAAGTGTTTGTAGATGTGGTTAATTGCGATGATTATATCTTACTCTTGCAGAGAGTCGTTACTCATATCGTGAAATATCTGGAAAATGGAAAGGGGAAAAACGAGGAATTCAGAAGAGGGGTTGGAAAGAAGAAAAGGAAAAGGGGAAAAGGAGGAAAAATGGGATAAAAGGGAGTAGGGTAAAATGAGTAGAAGGGTAAGTTGGTGTTCGAGTGAATTAATCATTCATTAATTATTTTGTCTTGTTACTTATTAATCTTTCTATCAATTTCATTAGATAGATCTCAAACAAGTGGTGCATTCATAGTTCATCCTTTAACAACTCGTTCAAAAACTAAAATAAAATGACTGAAACAGCGTCTAAAATCTCGACGACTCGTAGTGGAAGGAGATGTAGGGAAACTCAAAATTCTCTTCAAACTACTAAACCCCTAAACTCTGTCTCTCTAGTGGTAAACTTCTTAAGTTGAGGCACTCTCCCTCAACTTCACATTTACCTGTACACCACAGCTCCTCTTCAGCTGCACCTTATCATCTACTCAACTCTGCATAAAAATTAAAGATCACAATCCTACTTCTCCTCACTAACCATCTCTGAAAACTTCTGCATTATCATCTGTTTCAACTTCTATACCTGTGTTTTTAACTAATGAGGGTGTTCCACCACAAGGCACTTGTACAATAGGGGCGGCCTTGAAACCTAAAACTTTAAAATTTTACTTCCTTTTATCAAAATGGT
The DNA here is from genome assembly GCA_029891345.1 of Dryococelus australis. NCBI lineage: Eukaryota > Metazoa > Arthropoda > Insecta > Phasmatodea > Phasmatidae > Dryococelus > Dryococelus australis. The sequence continues at coordinate 65,961,587 of CM057009.1, read as the reverse complement.
AGGTAGAGCTCACATACACACATTTCTACTACCTGCAAGAGGTAGTGCGCGATGTCAGACAGGTAAACACTGACTTATCCAATTTAGGAAATGAGGTAAAATTTTAAAAATAAATAAATGAGTTAATTAAATAAATATAATATTATAAAATAAATTCTTTAACATTAACGTGATACCTTAAAGGGAAAGTGAAATTAACTGCTTAGAAATAAAAGAGGATGTTTTCCAAAAATGTTTAAAATTAATTTACAAAACTAATAAATAAAATTATTACAAAAACAAATTTTTACATGAGGTAAAGAAACAAAAGTACCTTTTTAGTACACTTTGGTATTAAATGGGAGGAATTTAGATAAAAAGTGGTCAGCACACCGAACTCATGTTCGAGAGGTCGTGGGTTAGACTCCCTATCATTCTTTGAGATTTATTTTCTTTTTATAAAAGATAGTAGCTGTCATGTCAAAACTAGAAGTTTATATAATTTAAATTTTTTAAGCCGATTTTGCATTAAATTACATTTTCGATACATTTTACTGTATTTTTTTTAAATTTTTTTTGATTTTTCAAAAGACAAATAAAATAAATTTGTATAAAATAAATATAATTATTTATAAATGCATCGACTCCTAGATGTCTGAGCATTTTACATATGCGTTGATAAGGCTGCACAGCAGCTGATATGCGATTCCAGTCAGTTCGCGCACATTTGTCTTGGGGGTCATTTTCACTGGCCGCATCTTCCCCGCGTGGTGCCTACAGACATCGCCTGCACTATTTGCCTGTCATAACAGGTGCATTTTCCTCGTGCATCTCTTGATATATGCGTGGTTAGATGGTTATATTGCTTAATTTTCGTACAACAGTAAAAACCAATTAAATAAAGTTAAAAAAAAAATTTCAATTTAATTGATTTAAAAAATAAAGTAGCATTAAAATTTGAATATTTTTACAAAGTCCTGCCTGGAATGTACTTTACATTATTATTTTACATATCTTCTCATAGATGAAAAATTATATATTTAAAACCATTAATAAATATACACACTGGATATTCGCGCACACTTACAGGGATCGTGCGAGTGGGAGTTTCTATGCTAACTGAGGTTGATTACAGGAAAATTAATAAAAGTCCGAGGTATTGCAATGCAACTATTTCAATTTTTACAAGTTTTATAATTTGTTAATAATTTTTTCAAATATTTTTGGGAGTAAAGGGAAATATAGAGGGCAAATAATACTTTTTTCTTTTTTTTTAGCATTTTTGGGATAAAACAAGTGACTTTGAGAGAAAAATGGCTGTCGACCGACCAAGATGACAGAGCATGAAAAACAACATGGAATGATAGAGCATGAAAATACAAGATGGAATGATAGAGCATTAATTCCAAAAAAATTGCGATATACTGGATTTCAACATGATGGAGTACTGGCTACAAAGATGGTGAAATCCAAGATGGCAGTTGCATGACCAAATAAAAGAGCATGATGGTAAGATCCAAGATGGTGGTCGGCGCCACAGCCCCTACTGCCGTCCACCACTGCACACGAATCATCATATGAAGTCGCTTAATTTGGTTAGATAACTTGGTGTTACTTATGAATTATCGTATAGTCACCATAGATGTTCTGCAAATAGTTTGTAATTTCAGCAACAGATATTGCAGGATGTCTACGTTCCTGCATCCTATGTCGCGTCGCCATTCAGCCTCAGCGATGAGTAGTACAAAATGGAAAGAGACCATGGGGCATTTAAGTCAATGCTGTGCGATGAATTAGCATGTGGTAATCATTTTGTTAGTGTGTAAATATTGTCTTCTATGCTTATGAAATATACATTAGTGCATTTAATGCTCAGAAGCCTGTAGAAACAAGTGGTAAGTGTTTCAATTAATATTTATTGTAACCGAAACTTTTATGCCCTTACGAAATAAGCAAAAAATTAGATTTTTCCAGCATATTCATGAAAGCCTCGTGCAGGCCTTATTTCTAAAATATAAAACAATTAATTAAATGTAACATTTGAGATTTTTGGTAAAGTTTTAAAGTAAGGGTAACATGTTTGCAGTATTTACGAGTACTCATATGCTCGTAGAGGGTATCATCAAATTAAGTACCCATATTTTGTTATCACCAATTTAAGTTACCTTGTTTTATATATTAAATAAATTTTCTGCTTCGTCATTTTAGAACAGAATGCATCAAGATAAAGAATACCAACATATGATTTCTAATTTAATGGTTATAGGCCTTCATCTGGAGGATAACGGGAAATCTGTATCAGATTGTAATGGTTGCAAAAAATCGTACAGAAATTACGGTGCTTCTGTTATGATTGAAGCTGCAAGACTGGTTCAGCAAGAAAACTTCAGTGTCTACAAAGCTGCAAAAGAAAATAAAATTCAATGGAGTTGTTTAAAAAAAAATTCTGTTGGAAATTCCAGAACCTAATAGGTATACTGCAACATGTTTGAAAAAATTGGTAGGCCATTTTAACTAGACGCTGAACTTGAGCAAAATATTTTTAATTTCATTATTAAAATGCAGGAGTTAGGGTTCGGACTTATGGTTAATCATGTGAAAGTGATTGCTTCCGAATTTGCAGAAGCATCTGGACGTAGACATTTTTTCAACACAGAAAAGAAATGTGCTAGCAAGAAGAGGTGGACGAATTTTAAACAGCATTTTCGTCCAACCATAAGAGTCCCTGAAAACCTGTCAGCATACAGGATGTCTATGGCCAACCCTACAATGATGGATAACTATTTCGACAAGCTCACAGATACCATGGGAAAACTAAAAATTCAGCACAAACCAGAAGACCATGTGTGGAATGTTGATGAGACAGAGATAATGTATACTGTGAAGCCTGGGAAAATTGTGACAGATATAGGAAAGAAGTTCATTTGCAGAAGAATCTATGGCGAACATGGGAATCTATGACACTTGTAGACTGCATATGTACCAATGGGACTTGGATATCACGTTTCATAATCTTCAAAGGTTCTCGCTGGAATGTGGATTTCAAGAATGATTGTTTGCCAGACACTCAAGACCATCTGTCAGAGAAAGGCTGGATAACAAACAAACATATTAAAATTTTGTTCAAATTTTACCTTGAGAGCACCACTGGTTCGCCAAGACCCATACCCTTGCTTATGGTATCACATGGGCTATTCATAACCCCTGAAGTGATCGATCTTGCACGATCAAATTATGTGCATATGTTAACTTTCCCATCCCACACAACTCACATTCTCCAGTCCTTATATGTCGGAGACTACAAAGCTCTGAAATGTGCATGGCAAAAAGAGTGTTATCAATGTATGATTGACCACCCAACAGGAAAACCAAACAAAACCAATTTTCATGCGATTTTCAAATTGCCGTTTGTGAGAACTACATCGACCGAAAATATCAAAAATGCTTTCAGAAGCTGCGTCATTGTTCCTTTGAACAGAGATGCCATTCCCAAAGAAAAACTGGTGCCATCTCTTCTGGCAGAGCAAATGGAACCACAGTCAACAAACTGCAATATTCCTGGGGAACCAGTCAGCAGTGTCACTGCTGATGTACACCAACCATCAAGTCTTTGTCAACAGATTTAGTCATCACCAGTTGATGCCATCCTCAATGTGCCAACGCCTGTGCCTAGGCCTGCATAAAAGAACTCAAGAGCCTCAACATCCAAATCAGCCATACTAATCACTAATAGGCTTATGCCTGATACAGTTGTGAAGAAACCTCAGCAGTATTCAGAAAAACTTTGTGGATGCAAAAAAAATTTGGTGCTTCATCTGCTGGTCCATTATGTACAGGAATGTCAGCATCACATGATGAAGACTGAACTTGCTGATCGTGTATCCAGATATTTTCTTCAGATAAGAAGAGGAAGAATTGAAAGCAGTGGGTACAGTGCTCTTTTTGTCTCATTCCGTACCATGAAATCTACCAAAGTGAACCAGTGAGGAACATTGTTTACATGTGTGGCTTATGCACCAATGGTGATGATTGAGATGAGAAAACTTAAGTTGAAAGAACTTCTTTCAAAGTTGGAGTTTTAAGGATTTTAGTTTAATATTCTAATACTTACTTTTTTGTATAGGTATGTTTTTTTTTTGACAATTTCTCACCTGATTTTCTTAACAATTTCTTGCCTGATTACTACTGTGAAATGTGCATTTTTATGATTTTATGTTATTAACTAACATATATTTTCAATATTAACTCTTATTTTAGACTATCGCCAAATAAGGGACCTCTATCACCAAAATAGGTTCCTTATCACCAAAATAAGTAACAATAAAAAAGGTTTGGTATTTCCGTTATAATTATCCAAAATATCAAAATAAATACAAACTATTTATGACAATTTTTATGTAATATTTAAGAGCAACTATACAGGAACATTTTGGCTTAGTGTTTCAGGGCATGGGAGATTTTATGAAATTTGCCGAATATCACCAAATTAGGCAAATTCACTCTATCCATTATTTATGAGGGCGAGTTAAATGAAAAACTTAATTCTTTAAAATGTAATTGATTGAGCATAAGTGGTACCTAACTACATCTTATTTTATGTAGTCTGCATTACGTCCAATGTAAGAACCTCAGAGTTGACAAAGTGAATTGATTCCCCTAGAAAACATTATTTTGGTTGTCTGCGCAGGCACTTGTGCATCGCCTGGTGTACCTCTTCACCCAAATGGAACTTCTTTCCTACCATTGCTCCTTGTGTGGCTCAAACATCTGGTAATCACAAAGTGCGAGTTTGGTGAATATGACGGATGTGAAAAAATGCTCGAAATGCAGATCTTGGATGGTAGCAACTGTTCCATAGGCAGTATAGGGACAATCAATTACATAATGCAAAATGGCACTAGTAGACATCTATTCCCATCGCTTTGACTTGATTGCGAGTCAAAAATGATTCTTAAGGAGTTCTGAATATGAGGGACTGTCGGCAGTTTTCCCCTTAGGCACGTAGTAATTCAAGACTAGGCCTCGTTCGTCCCAAAAGAGGGTCAACGCAATCTTCCCTGCAGTTGTTTGTGTCCGAAACTACCTGGGGTGTGGTGATGAGGAATGGCACCGTTACATGCTCGTTCTCTTTTTTCCGGTTGGTGGTAGTGGACCCAGGTTTCGTCTCCAGTAAAGTTTGTCACAAAGAAGACATCGCCTTCTGCTTCAAAGCGCCGCAAATGATCTTCACAGGCGTCAAAACGAATCTGTATCGATTATATAGTCAAATTCTATGGGACCCACCTTCCCGACTTTTTGTGAAACTGGAGCACATAATGAATGATGTGGTGTGCTTGGCTATTGCTAATGTTCAGAATTTTTGCAATTTCATCCGCCGTTACGCAGCGATTTTCCATGAGTAAGGCTTCAACAGCTACAGTATTCTCTGGCGTCACAACTCGTTATTTCTGACCCAAGCAAGGAGTGTCTGTCACTGAAGTGACACCATATATGAACTTCCTACTCCATTCGTAAAATTGCTGCTGTGACAAATTTGCATTACTGTACTGAGTCGTCATTCGTCGATGAATTTCAATATGTTTCACCTCTTCACTACTCAAAAATCGAATAACAGAATACTGTTCTTGTTTCGTGCATGTCTGAAGTGGGACAGAACTTTGTCAACCTGGAACTGTGATGTGGTGTGCTTTTTGCATTCTTCTGCCAACTGTGTTACAGTACTGCCAATTTACAGGACAGTGATGTGCAAAGCATACCATAATTAAGTCTGCATACTTCGGGCTTTCCAACACACCCATTCATTTCGTCCTAGGTTCTTCTCATTCAAAAACCCATTTGAACTTGTGTACTACGATTATGGTACATCCGAACCCAACACATATGGTATACACAAACCTTAATCTTAATCTTGGGGCATAAAAAACCCCTCTCCCCCTGGAAATGAAGGAGGGGTGTCGGAAACCATTACTCGCCCCCTTCCCCATAGGACACTATCGATTCTCACTAGCCCCCCCCCCTTTTTTTTGCCATTTGGGCATAAAATATTAGATGCCGCAATATTTCGTTATTGATTAATAGTAAAGACCAGGGGACGGGCCCATGGATTCAGCGAGCTAAGCCACCATCGGTGAAGCCGGTAAGCTTACGAAATTTGTCTCGGAACTCCGGCATGTGTTCGCTTGCACCTATTGGCGCTCGCTCGCACATCCCGCCAAGCAGTTGCAAAAAAAAGGTACAAGTGTGGTACTTTTAATATTTGTGGGCGGAATTAAGACCTAGGACGTAAGACTTAAGACTTGAGAGGCAGACGGTGTAGCTTAGAAGGGCCTAACTTACCATTGGCAGAGAGTGGGGTATAGAAAGACAACCCTCCCCAAATCCCATGAAAATCAGTCGAAGAATCCGCCTTACACAAATCTTAACTCTCGGGAAAAAAACACCTTCCTTCCGGAAGTGGAGGAAGGGATTCGGCAACCATAACGCACCCCCTTCCCCATTGAGTCACTATCGATGCCCCCAAGGCCCCCCCTTGCAGTTTGAGCATAAAGTGTATGACACCGCATGGTATACACGAACCTTAAGCCTGGGAAACAACCCCCTCCCCCCCCCCCCACGGAAATGGGGGTGGGGGATGCGGGTGGTTGGCAACCATAACTAACTCCCTTCCCCAGGGGTACTACATAAACCAAATTGCAAAGAAATCGGTTGAAAAATGGGCCTTCCAAAGACTTGTGGGTATAAACTCCAAAAGAGGAAGGGGGCGAAAACCATATCTCTGAGTGCTGGGAAAATTAATATAAGACGCAGCCACATTTCAAGAAAATCGGTCCTAAAATACGCCTTCCAGAGCCTGGGGGGCATAAACCTCAAAAGAGGGGAGGGGTAACGAAAACCATATCTGGGGGGGGGGGGAATACAACCGTCAACAAAATTTCAAGAAAATCGGACGAAAAATGTGCCTTCCAGAACCTGGGGGGCATAAACCTCAAAAGAGAGGAGGGGGGACGAAAACCATATCTCTGGGGTGTGGGAAAATAAGTACAACCCTCACCCAAATTTCAAGAAAATTGGCAAATATGTGCCTTCCAGGGCCTGGGGGGCACAAACTCCAAAAAAGGGGGCGGGCAAAACCATATCTCGGGGTGGGTCCAAGAAATACAACACTCAACCAAATTTCAAGGAAATCGGTCAAAAAATGGCTTCAAGAGCCTGGGGGCGTTCCCCCCCCCCCCCAAGGGAGGGGAATGAGGGTAGACCATAACTGGACCCCTTCCCCCAGGGGCACTATCGATCTCCCCTAGGCCCCCCCTCCCCATTTGGGCGTAAAGCGTTTGGCATAAACTTTCGTTCTTGATTAATAGTATATGATCCTTTACTAACAATAAAAACCTTGGAAGTATATAAAGTATAGTGTTGCACTACATTTGCCAGTAATATTGGATTAGAATAAAAATGTTATCAACTGGGTTGTTGATACAAAAATGCATGTTTCAACTGCCAGTAGAAGTGGTCTTTGGTTTGTAATGTGTGTAATAACTCATAGTTCATAAAATTTAATGAGTAGATTTTACTTCCATTGAGTTAGGATTGACTATTTTACAATATAGCGTAAACATTTGTTTGTGTTTTAGTGAAGACAGTCTGGTTGGAAAATAAATAAATAAATTATAAAAATAAATAAAATAAATGATAAAAATTACAACATATAAATTAAAAGTTCAAATTCACAGCAAAATCATCAAACGTATTTTATATGTCCCTAAACAGCCACTTAAAAATAACTTTGCATCTATGTTGGTTCACATCAAGGGCCTTACAATCAAATTTATTCAAAAGGACATGAGACATGCCATAATTTGTCTGAGTTTTACTCAACCTATAATGTGTATAATAAGACCATTACATATATTGTAAGAATGAAGGTCACAAGAAATAATAAAGCTCTTAAATTAATTAATATTGGAATTAACTCTACACACTTACAAAATTGAAACCACGGTTTCAATGGTAACATATAGACAATAAATTCCATTAGAAAAATGTTCGGAATTTTCATCTAGTACTTTTTAATTGAAATTGAAGTCAGCAAAACAGTGCCAGAAGTCTGCAACTTTACGTACCAATGAAGTTGCATATTACAAAGACGAATGGAATTGGTCTGCAATGTGGAGGGCGCCTGCACATAGGATACCATAAACTCGAGTTACATGGACAGCACTAGTGGTTTCTCGTTAGCATACATGTTGCGCGCGCAAATTATCTTAACGACCGCCATGCGAAGCGCCACCTTTGTGTATTCTCTGGCCGCTCGGGTTTCCTTTTCCCTTCTTCTTCTCCTTCCCCTTCCCCATATTCCCTCCCCTAGTCGACCTGCCTTTACCTGTAATGGACCTACTCACCACTCGCTGCCTGGCCCATGGGGGTAAAACTCAATGGGCCTTATTCATAGTCATAGCTTCCTCCAAGGATGACACAGAGATGATCTTCCTCGGAGTTGGTCTGAGGATAGTCCGGACTAAAGGTGGAATAACTATATCGTATTCATAAACCCCGACCAGAGAAGAACATACTTTAGTCGAAGGATTATGGACCTACACTGTTCAAAAGTTTACTGTGCATGTGCATTGCATACTAGGAAACACTAAATACAATATAACTTATTTACAAAAAATGTCTTTTATTTCCAAATTGAATAGTAATTAACAATAATGTTAATGTACGTAACAAAAAAAAAGGATTTTAACTATTATACTGGATGTTGAATTGAAAATAAAAGTAGAAGTTTTATAAATGCAAATATATTTTACACAGCAATTTTGGTATAGAAAACGTGCATATTAAATATCTTGACCCTATATTTGGTTTTGATTATTTCTATTCAAAAGTGATGCTCTCGGTAAAGTGTTGTATTATTTTTGCGTGCTCGTATAAACAAAAATCATTATACATTACATTAATGTCACTTTATTCGTTTTACTCTTGTTTTTTTTACTATATAATGTATGGCAACACTGCAGATAAAATTACGATAAAATTAATATGTTTATATCTTATTATTCCATATTGATTTGTTAAATTTTCATAACACCCCTATGCGCTGGTAATATGGGCTGGTTTCTTTTTATTACGTCAATACTGTCTTTATTATGATATTAAATATGTATTGTAATGTTAAATACCTTACAAAAATACATTATAAACCAGTTAAAATTCTACCTCCCAAAAGAAATTCGAATTTGCATATTTCTGCACATCAGCCCACGATGTTACCACAGAGCTACCAGCACATCTCATTTACGAACGCACACTTTAATTTATATATACATAACATTGTTTTTTATTAAAATTCTCTTTGAGTGTATTAAATCATCTCTCCTGAGAATCTGTTTTCAGAGAAATAGAAAGGCATTGCTGTAGCTAAAAACTGATGTATTGTTAAGCTTATAAGGTATATTTCCTTTGTCTTATTATTCACGGAAAAGTTCATTCGTTAGGTCGCCATATTTTTGCATACAGCTTGACAGAATCGGTCTTAAACGCAATTTTTATGTTTTGTAAACTTTATCTAGCTTTCACTGGCATATCATATTAACGTAACTGTCGTATTTTATGTTCGCCATGTTTCTTTTTAGTCTTAATACTTCGTTAATCCTACTCTCAGTGAGGACTAAAATTTAGGCCGTACTAAAGCAAGATGTTTCTCGGACTAGCAATATAAATACTCTCTGAATACGAAAAATTTTGGTCTGAGGATGATCTTTCCTTAGTCCGGACTAAAAACGACTATGAATAAAGGCCAATAACACGAAGCTGGAACCGTGTTATAGTTGGCCCCACCGCCACATAACGCTAGTGTTGCTTTGTCAGAGTGAGAAAGGAAGCTTGCTTCAGCTTTCGGATCGGTAGCCATGTTTGTTTAGAACGTGTTTTGGCGCAAAATGTGGTTATGCCTGGGCGTGCTTATTATGATGGGAACAGTAAGAAACGGATTCCCAGTTCATTGAGGAATTTTTATTTTGCGAATGGGTGAAGAGAGTGGTGGATGATAATCTGGTTGTACTGGACAGCCTAGAAAGTTACAATAATTATTTTGTTTGCGATAACTACTCGTCCAACGATTACAGAAGTCTTTGAACGAAGTGACTTAACAGGCTTTATTTACCGACACTACATCTGTAAAGTAAGTACAGTGTAAAGTTTATGTACGCTTCGGTATTTAATGTATAAGATATCTTTCTTTAAGCACACGTGTATGTATAGGTTATTGATAGTAAAAGTTCACTTTTGGAAGCCCTCTCATTTGGAACTGTAAAAAAAAATACATTTTATTTTAGCCTGAGACGTTAACTTCCGAATGCCGTGTAATATACACACTTTGTTAATTACTTACATGGTAATATTTATTTGAAAATCTGGTTAATGAATACAAAATGGCTAGGTGAAAAAAAGTAATTATAGGGCCTCGCAAAAAGTGCTCGTTTTACTGTGAACAGCCATATGTTACTACAGCTCAATTTTAGGTTCAGATTCCTGTGTTAATTTTACCCTGCCCTACTATGTCAGTCACGATGCTGATATATAACACTGATTGGTCTTTCAAAGAAAATACCTAGATCACACACAACACTTGTATCATCCCTTCTTTTTCACCTGTGATATTGCTATATGCCTAAGTCTAATTCGTTTTTTTTAATCAAACAAATTGGTTTTACTTCATGATTCTCAAAATATTAATACTTGTGACCAGGGTGTTTCAACAAAACCATGTAACACAAGAAGCCCAAACATATTTATTATTGTTTCATATGGGGAAAGTGTAGAACATTTGAATGACCCTGCCTGATAATGATATACTAGGGGCAATAGTATATTGGGATATGAAAATCAGGGAAAGCAAAAGGTAATGTCACAAAAAAAAATTGTACAAAAAAATTGGACACCAATGAAAGTAGAAAAAAGTGATCTGAATACCCAGTAGGTGACTATTCTCATATCAGGTGTGTGTAGTACATATCTTAATAGTTAGCCTAATGCATAGATTGAAGGTTCAATAGGAAATCGTAGTGATGCTAGCAACATCTCATTAGACCTAACAGGAATTCATTTGTAAATGAGTTTGGTTTCTGCAAGGCTGCCTTTGCTGATGGGCATCTTGTCATAACTGTCTAGGTACATGTAGATATAAGCTGTTTATGGTCATTTGAGCACATGTAACATCAACCTTTGAAAACTGTCATTGCTGCTACACACACATATTTCAATGCGCTCACTGACTGACTTGCGTTCAATAAAGTTGGTAATGAATGAGAATATCCTAAGTACTTTCATGTCTTAACATTGAATTTATAATGCGAAGTACATATTTTTTGAATACTAAATTAATTTATCTTGCTTTTTGCTTGTAAATGCATTTTTAAGTGCAATAAATACTGCTTATTACATTTTTACATTTGTACAGTGTATAAATTTCTAATAATTCTGTTTCACTTGACTAACATATGGCGAAAGAATAAACAGTGTGCAGAAAGTAGATCTTAGCAGGTCTTTCAAACGTGCCGAGTTTACTGTGAACAACATATAGTGTTGTTTTGTTAGATTCTGTGCTGAGATTTTAAAAGTGTCGGTAATTTTCAGTAGAAAATAGCATGTTCTTCAAAATGTAACTTTTGTTTTTGCTAGGTGCTTGGCTTTACAATGGGAGACATGAATGTATCAAAATTGACAGTAAAATGTGCTACATTATATATAAAATAAGTTCACCGCCACAGTTCTGATGAATGTGGTTATTACATTTATTTAAACAAAAATATTTGAATTAGGCTTATAACAATATCACAGGTGGAACAGAAGGGATGATATGTGTTGTGTGCAACCTAAGTCTTTTCTTCATAAGACTACTCGGGCTACGTAGGAGAGGGCAGGGTACAATTAATACAAGAATCCGAACATAAAAATTGAGCTGCAGTATAAACTATACATGTGTGTGTGTGTGTGTATGTTTATATACAAAATAATTATACCTTTCATGAAAGATACCTTGGACATAACAATCAAAGTGTCCTAAAAATTTACAATGCACTTCCAGATGTAGTGTTGGCAAAGAAAGCCTGTTAAGCCTCTTCGTTCCAAGACTTCAGCAATCGTTGAAAATGTGGTCATCACTTACAAAATAATTATTGTACATTTCTAGATTGTCTGAGCCAACAAGTTTCTCATCTGCCACACTCTTCACCCATACTCAAAATAAAACATTACTCATAAATCTGTGTTTTACTGTTCCAGTCACATGAACACACCCAAAAACACAGTATTTACAATTAGGCATCCTGATTGAATAAAAATTAACGTGAAAATACGAAACTCACCAAACCAAAGCTACATGTCTTCCATTAAGTAAATTATGTCCCAAAATGTCCATTGAGTTGATTACCCAAGGTGTATATTTCAACATGTATTTTGAAATAACATAAATGATTCATTCCTGCAATTGACAATAAATTAAACATGTGTAAATATATATTTTTAATTACAAGCATTATACCATTCAATTATTCATAACACATTTAAGTAGTGTGTTTAACATGTAGACAAACAGATTTTGTACTGCATACAGCATTTACATAAATTTAAATTTCATCATAGATTTGAGTGGGAGTTGGCAGTATGAATTCGAACTTCCCACCTCTGCACATGTAGTTGACGCCAACTGTCACCGAGCGCTAGAAAAACGAGTTCAGATGACCTGCTGGGAGTTGACCTTCTATAACTAATCTCTTGGCCCGGCCTGCCTACAGTGACCATCTACCAGCTAGCTGCCTGTGCCAACAACATCGTACTTAGAGTCGACATGAACATCGACTTTATTTTCAATCCATCGGTACCGCACATTTTTTGCGTGCATATCACGTCGGCATCTGCAGCAGTAATGTAAAGATTAATTAGTGTAATTATTTTCATTAACCGATGAGGGGGATACGCAGGGTAAGTGGTGGCCTATAATACTACTTGTGTTTACCTGAGCATTGGGTTGTCATGTGATACATATAATTAAGTATTGTTTTTTAGTGCTAATGATAAATGCGGGAGTGCAGTTGTGTTAATATTTTTTAATTTAATTTAGGCCGTACAATCTAAATTCTTTGGGCTTAACCTGTTTGAATTTGCCCATCTTGTTAGGGTGCTGTTTTTTTTCACTGCATCGGCCCTGTTGATTTTGTTGCCACCACTTTTAGCGAATGTGTTTATGATGGAGTGTAAAATATTTTATTATTAGGAGCTATAATGAGCTTTAGGAATGAAATGTTAGCTGCCTCCTAACCAGTGTTCATATTTTAAATGTTAAATTTTATTATAATTTTAAAAGTAGCTTTTAGTAATCAGTTTTGTAGTGAGATTCCTTGAGGCTGTTACCCGTTAAAGAGTTTTTGTACGACTCGTTATTTTAATCACGCAATGTTGAATGCCCTTTTTTCAAGAATATATTTTTTGTGAGGAATATTATACTATTCGATAAAGGTAGTTGTGGGCATGTCAGTAATTAACCAATATGTTGGAGTGAATGTTCTTGTAGCCCACTATTTTATTGAGATGTATTATACTAGTGTAATATTGGATGCATTATGTTTGAACTAACTAGTCTTGTTATGTATTCCCTTTTTACGAGCATATAATAGTAATATTAATTAAATATGTATTATATATTAAATTAATTATACTAGATTATGAGTTTTTTTTTCAGTGAGTCGTTATGTTTAGCTGGACTATTAATTGAGGCTGTGATATTGGTTCACACTGAAAGAAAAAGTTATATTTTTCAGAATCCCTTGTATTCAAAGTATTAGTGACGTCTTCTGTCATTTAATTGGGCTAAACCACATAGAATATTAAATTAACATTTACACATTGTTATTAATTCTTAATCATTGTATTTTATAGTAATGCACTCCTTGTTTGGGACATATTATGAATTATCATTGTGCTCCAATTCTGAAATTTTGCATGCTGTGGCGCAGTTAAAGGGAAAATAATGGGTAAATGCTGGTTGTGGCATGTGAAGATTTGATGTTGTTTTGAATTAGCACCTGTTGTGACTTATATTCATTTATGCTGCTAGCCCCAGCAGGTTAAAGTAAACTATTATTATTTCAGTGTAAACTCACTTTGTACCTGACTTATGAATGTTTACATGCTTTCTTTGTCAAATAAATGACTTTTTTTATCAATTGTGCAAAACTGTACCAAATTGTCCATAACCTGTACAGTGTGTTAAACTACATTAACAATTGCATACTAAAGACTGCCAGAAGTAAATGCATTTTATGTCCAACAACATACGAATAGCAGTATTGGTGATGTAGCATCTGTACGAATTTCAAGGTGGCCTATAAACAGGCGTTCGCAGCATTACGTGCTATTTCCGTTCGCCTTCGTGATAAGAAACTTGTAAAATTTGCGAATTCTCTGCAATGTTTTGCTAAATTCAATTCAGAATTATTAATACTAGATTAATATTCCTAGCATTTCGCTACGAGGATTTATAGCTTATATTTACCAATATATGCCGTGGTTTTATGTCGACATGACGTTTAAAAACACCGGGTATTGTACACACACACACACACACACACACACATATATATATACAGAGAGTGGTAAAGGTGCTATTATGAGCCATGTAAATAATACATATGAGCCCCTGCAACATATGTTTTACAGCACACTAATAATGGCAGCCGGGATGAAAAATTCTGGTTTTATATCAAAGTTTCGCTGCTAGAATGGTCTGCCTCAAATACTGTTGTGTACTCGTGAGTGGTAGTGCATTTTGTGTTTCCTGGTGCTGCAACATTTTGAAAGGTGAGTTTTTTTTTAAATTTAAATTACATTATTTATTGATATAATTCTATCCATAGTCCGAGATTATTGTCCATTAGGTACAATGTAATTTTGTAAGTAGCAGAGAGTGGTTATGAATTTATGACTTCCAATATGATGAAAATCATAAAATGAGTGGGCATGGTTTTTTATTTCAGATGCCAAAAAAAAAGTATATGGTCTCAAGAAAAGGCCAAAAGAAACCACTGGGAAAGGAAAATATTGTGAAGGTGATTCAATATATATTTTAAAAAATCAGTTTTGGTACACACATTGTGAAAATTGCTTGTTTTATATACAATTTATTTCGTAAAATGCAGTGATGAAAATATAATTCTATCGAAAACAGTTAAAATTTAATATTAAAAATATAATAATTAAATATGATAAGTTGCATGCTTTTTGTGTTGAAACAAATCTGGCATTTTGAATCTCGTCATAATTTAGCAAAAATCTACATCGCCGTACCCTAATGGCACATTTGGAAATAGATGACATGGGTGCTCTCTGGTGGTAGATGCTAATAACACGAGTTACCAGTGTACTCTTGTGGAATATACTGAAAACATGAGTTATCAACGGAGTCTAGTAAACAAATGCCGAGATTCAATTGTTGGTAGTGGGAGAACATGAGAGGGGTAGTTGGGCAGGGCTCCTTGTGTGTTGTAATGTTAATGAGTAGTTGGTGGGAGTGGAGGTAGTGACAGATTGACAGACTAAATAGCCAGTAGAAAAGGAGGGATAGGGTAATTCAACTGCTAGCTGTTGTACCAGGAGGAACTAGGTGTGTATTTACTCCACCATATTTACGAGAATCGATCCCTGAACCTCTTCATGTAAGTCTAAGAAAAAAAATGTTATTTTCGTATGTCTTCAGAAATGTTTTGGAGATTGTTGCAATTTTTAATATAAATGTTGTGTTTCGCATTTTTTAAAGTTCTTAAAACTATTATAATAAACCTATCTTCCTTTAGATCGTTTTATAAAATTCCTAAATGTTAATACATGAAATTTTCTAATTTTTGTATCCCCCAAACAGCTAATATTTTTCCTCGGTTTTCGTATTTAAAGTCACCTGGAGTCAAAATTATGGCCACGGATATCCAAGATGACGGCTGAGGTTACTAATGTTATTCTTTTCCTTTATTCTTTATGATTTTTGTGATTTTTCTAGATTTCTGAGTTTCAGGTCTCCTGGGCCACTAATGTAAACAAACATGCCCACTGTGCAACAGGGCTTGGCTTACTCAGAAAAAAAGACTTGAAGCAACCTTCCTGATGTGTGGACCATGGTGATTTTGAGTGAAACATGGAAAATTCTAGAGGAAAAAAGCCAAATTTGGAATCAGTTACTTGGCCGTCGCCAGAGGTCAGTGACACCAATTTTCAATCCCTTTTCATAATTCTTAGTCCCATAAGCATAAATTTTTTCTACCCTTTGATTTCTACCTTTTGATTCGTAAAATTAAAATTATTATATTTTAGACAAGGAGGCTAAGAGCCTCTTTAATTATTCGGTAGACTTGATGTCCTCAATTAATTCCCTGAAAATAGCTCGGTTAATCATGATTACTCTCAAATAATGTAAATCAGCAAGTTATTTAAATTATTGCTTATATTAAGTTTTAAAGACTACACAACAGTGTACCCTTCTGTCAGAGGGACGGTGACTTGCTCTACAAAATATTCTACAGAACCGTTCTATTAATACCTAGTTATCCGAAGAAATTCACTCGGACTCACCTTTGTTTAAATGTTCAGCTAGGGTCGGTCAAGCCCGCGCCACAGGAAAGGCCAATCAGGATCCCCTGTGTAGATCGTCTGCCCTGGACGATGACGTCTTTCTGTGACTGGTGCTTGTAGACGGACAGCAGCAGCAGCGGTCAGCGGTCAGCGGCCGCGGTGAACCGAAGGAGAAAATATAGCCACCACCCTGGCAACCCTGTTTAAATAGTCTGGCCGCGCCCCCAATTCCCCTCCTTTCGTCGTGTATTGAGTGGCTTCTTGCCACTCGAAATAATGTCGGCATCGGGCATCGCCTCATCACCATAACAGTGCCCTCTTGGTTTCAAGTATCGATCGAGGGCGATCGATATGCATTGGGTAGAACACGAGTGGTTGGCAGTGGCCAGACATCTGTCTCTGGACCAGAGAAGCTGCTAATAGTCTCTTTGGTTATGGCCCTTCCCTTGCGAGGACCTGACTCTAGAAGTCGTGGTTAACGCGATACAGTAGTAATTTTAGTTAATAAGACTCTCCTTCTGCAGTTATTCAACTTTGAGTCATGAGTAGCTTTGGATAATAGAGTAATTGCCCTTTCTATGTACAGCTTGGTGCTTAATTGCCCTTATTTTACACTTTACATTATGTAAACAATTCTGTATATATCTATACATAATTTTACAATCTCTGATTTGAATTTCTTGCTTGAGCCCAAGTTATTTGACACATTTTACATATTTATACATTTTATATTAATTCATTTGAATGAAAATGATTATTTATGTATATTTTTACATATTTTATTTGGCCTGAGAGTCAGTCATAACTCTTCTCCTGTTGTGAGCTTTGTGTCGTGGTGGGTTTTAGGATTGTAAGGATCAGCTACGAGCTATCCCCCAAGTTAAGTTGATTTTACAATAAAATAGTAAAAATATCCATTGCCCTCCTTACCGGAAATGTGAATAGGCGGGATGTTTTGGGCAAGCCTTAACATTCTGCTCCTTGGTAGTTATGTACACTAATGCTAGACTTTTAGCTTATAAATTATACATGATCACATTGAAGGGCTTCCTTTTTTTTTGTTATAGATATTTTTGTTTATTACTATTAATTCTTTTGTGTATATAATTTTACCTTAATGACTATCTGTTTTGTCCTCTGTATTTTGTACATCTTATCTTTATATTACATTATATAATATACAAGTATTTAACATTTACTTAATGTACAATATTTGTTTTGGCCTTTGCTATAAAATATAATTACATATATAGTTCGGTTTTGGCCTATTTTTATTGTGGATAGTCTATCCTACAGGATTCATTTTCTTTTATTACCTTGCCTATATGCTACTGGACTCTTTCGAGCGACGCAATAACTATGTTTTATCTGCATGAAAGAGATTATTTCAACAAAGATTACGCTGTTCGATTGTTTGCTTGCGCTACGTGGCTGGATGCGTTTTCGCGACCTGTGCGGTGCGACATATTTATATACTTGCAACGTTATACAGCTTGAGTACAGTGAATTATCTCTCCTTGATTTTGTACTCGTGTGAGATACTGTTTTAACTTCTGTGTGTTTTCGTATATAACACCAACGTAGCATATTTTTGTAAAGTTATGCAATTCTCGTAGCTCAAATTCGTGTTGTGCACCTCGCTGTTTATTATTAATTTATTGCAATCCTAATTAAGAAACATATTTCTACATATCTTTTTATCTCGTACCACTTTTGTGCGTGCACACATGCTATATTTATTAACATCTTTCTATAATTGGTAAAAATATTTGCCAGCTTCTTGTGTATATGAGCATCATTATTAGTGCAGTAGTGCTAATCTACCATACCTAATTTCCCCTCGTAGTGATTTGGTAATGTTTATTTACATTGCCCTCTCAAGAATTATCTGCAAACTTTAAGTTCTTATGTGCCTTACTTTATTGAGTGCCTTATTCGTGCATGCTATTATTAAATCTGTTTTAGCATTCACGACATCATATTGGTGTGGGAATATATTCTTAGTTATTAAAGCACTTTTATTTTACAGACAAACTTACAGTGACGTAATACTTCGTGTGTACTGTTTAATAATATAGCTGCTATGATACATTACTTATATTTTGTTATCATACTTTCCTGGGGAATATGATAAATATTTTCATTATTTTCTGGTGTTACCTATCTCTCTAATTCCATGTGATCTAAGGTCTATTGCAACCATAACTCTTTCAGTTACCATGTAACATGTCTGATTATAGTATCTGTAGAGGGTGGGAATAAAACTGTAAATTTTCCATCTCCGGTTACTTGATACCACAGATATTTGTACTTTTATGAGCATTTGAGTTGTTGAAATAATGCATTGAGTAATTGGACGTGAATAATACTGATCAATATCGCCTATAGGTATAGTGAACTGTTTCTTTTGTTGTCGTATTTGGATTTCAATGTTTCTGAGATGAGATATAAGCTGTTGTCTATGTATCACATGTAATAGGAGATGATTAGCCTTGCTATGAGATATGTATTTTAATATTTCCTGCTCCTTTATTATAGTATTTAGTACATGTAACCTAGTGGTCATTAATAAATGCTCTAAAGTAATTGCTTGTTCGTTCAGTTTTACAGATGTAATCGGCTTATTAAATGTATTTTACTGTGTAACAGTTCTAGAAATTTCGCTATCGTGTCTAGGACATTGAATGCCTTTCTTAACCTGTCCTCTATGTTTTGTAATGTTACGTCATTGTCTACGTTTTCCGTTAGTGTGTTTTCATAAACGCGTTTGGCTGTTCCTTGCAGATATAATTTGATCCTAGCGCATTTTTGACTTTCGTCCCATTCATTAACTTGGCCAGCTGTTTCGAATATGTCTAAGAATTCATTAATATTCCAGTCTGAATTCCCTGAAAATATCTGAACTTTTACAGGATCTGGGAAAACTGACTTTACCTGTTGTATTTCTGCCATGTTATTTTGCGGTATTACATCAACGTTCTCATACTTACGCACGCTTGTGTTGTCAGATTCGTTTTCTGCTTAAGTGCTGCGCGTGGCCTCTACTTGAGTTGGAATTCATAACCTTGCTGCGGTTGCGAACTGCCATCCTGTTTATATTATTCGCTGTCTATCTCAGCTAATCCTCTTTCTCTTATTTTACTTAAAATATCTCGTGTTACTCATATAGACTCCGTGTCGAGCTCTGTTAATGACTACGGGTTGTCTTGCAAAAACTCAATCTGCTGTCCCTACTAGAGTATGAAATTCATCTACTGGACTGCCTTGTTTATTGAGAGTATTAGCTTTGATTTCCGACAAGTCTAGTATAGCCTACCTAAATGCCTTTTTCGCAGATCCTGTAAAAGTCTTTTCTTTATCCTCGTTCATGTGTTTGTGTGAAATGCACTTCCCACTTGTGTGTATGTGTAATGTGTGAACATAAACACTTTATAACACTACACTTAATTGTTAGTACTCACTGCAAACTCACACCACGCATTAAGTTGTTAATTAGTTATACCACACGACTAAGCTCTATGTGTATTATTGATTAGTTGTGGTTAGTCGTATTTGCACTACAGAGCTAATAGAAAGCAATCTGAACTAAGCTAAGAGGTGCACTGTTAAAGTTTTCCTCATATTAACGGAAATTTTTACAAAAATGCACAGTAAATAAACGTAAATGCAATCCGTAATGACGAAGAGAGGAATTAAGTATGTAAATACAAAATACGGAAAATCTCCATAGTACGTTCAGTTACAACAGCGATTAGGGAGTGGTTCGTTGGCTCTGACGTCACGTAACCACAATGTTTGATTCCGGACTTCCTGCTCTGTCATTCCGGTCATGCATCCACCATCTTGGATTCTGCTATGTTGCTAGCTAGTATGACGCCATATTTGTAGCTAGTACGCTGCCATTTTGGACAGCCACATTTTTAGTCAGAATGCCGCCATTTTGTACCACCATATTGGTAACCATAATGCCATTTTTATGCTCTTGCATTCCGAGAGTTTTCTCCGAGTGATCCCACTTTTTCTCTTTTGAATTTTTCTTTTTCCTCCTTTCCATCACCATTTTATTTTCCTTCCTCTTCCATTCTCTCATTCTTCTGCTGTTACTGGAGGCCGCCATCTTTGATAACATTTACATGGAGGCCACCATCTTGGTTTTTCGTTTGTCAGTCGTATCCCCCCATTAGTTTGACTTTAGCTACTAGAAGCGCCGCCATATTGGTTCTGGCATTGACCGCTAGGAGCGCTGGTGTCGCTCTTGTTCGATCGGCAACCATATTGGTTCTGGAATTGGGAGATGTTATTTATAACTCAAAATACAATCTGGAATAGTGCGGGATCGAACAACCGGACCTTGGGTCGGCAGAACTACGTCTTAGACCATTCGGCTATCGCGACATGCACTGAAACAAGAGTTTATAAGCATTATATAGCTTGTAGACGAATAAATCTTACCTTGCCTCTCATTTAAGATATTACATTTTTATACTTATTATATAATATTTAATGTATTTCATTTACATATCATCAATACTTTTAAGCTATTTATACAAAAAAATAATTTTTATATATATTTTTATATCTTATGTAATATTTTTAAGTATCTAAAATTTATATTTAGTTTTTTATCAATAATTTTTATTATATTATATTTATTTTGTATTATTTTGGTTTAACTTGCATATATATTATTTAGATTTAACATATATAATTTTTAAGTATTATTTTTATTATATTATTTTGAATTTTTCTTTCTGTTATTTTGGTTTAACTTATAATTTAACTGATATACTTTTATTTTTTGGAAATTTTTAATAAACTTTAAAGTGCATCCAGTACCGAATCTACAGATTCATATTTGTAAGCCAGAAAAGAATATGTCATCAGAATATATGATTGCGTGACTATGAGAAGTGCCATTTTTTATTTCTATAAGTATATATAAAAGCTGTTTTATTAAAATATATGCCAAGTGTTTTGTACTAAGAACGTTGGTTATTCACCCTTTTTCGAATGAATATATACATATATTCATTTTTTTAAATATCCTACACTTAAATATGTAGGGACTACTATATTGAACTAAGAAAAACCTATATTTCCAACACCTATATAAAAAAATGCTTATAATTTTTGTCCAACGCACCATCCTATGATCAAACTGTTCAGTATACACTTCGCTTAACCTAAGATAACCTTACCTTACTTCACCTAACCTAACTTATCCTAACCGAACATAACCTAACCCAATCATCTTGTAAGAACTCTGAATATATATTTTTTTATTGCTCTCGACATTCAACCATCACACTCTAGTCATCGCTAGACCCCGCTTTACCTCCCCTCCTGCTAGTCTTACTTAACAAACATATCGAATTGTATTGAATACCAAAACAGATATAGTACTATTCACAATGACATTACCTTGCCTCTTTCATGCTATTAACAATACAGTTCCATATCCACTACCATACCACAGACATACGGATCAATACTAATAGTCAACTTTATTGACCACCATTTCAGCCCCATCCTACTTTGCCAGTTACACATATAAACAAGCCATAACAGCTGCCAAACCAATAAAACATTCCAACCATGCAATCATAAGATCAATGCTATTAATTTAAACATATATGACACCCATATTGTCTTAATTCCTATCAAACCATCCCGCTCATACTAACCGACCAAACCAGCTAAGCATTATGCCTCTCCTATTTAACTAACTAAACAAAAAACGATCATACAATTAAACCATTCTCCTCACACCATCTAAGCTATACTTTTCTTCATACTGCCGAAATAACCGCACATGTGATCAGGTCATGCCAATCAACCATACAAGCAAACTAGCTATACCACCAAGTCATACTTGTATGCGTTCCACCCCATGTGAGGACTTTGAATATATTTTATTTCTCTCGACATCCACTTAACTTAACCCAGCAGTCCAAGTAAAATTTCAATTTAGTCACTTCAACTTTTAGTCGTATGCACTCCATACACTTGTGTAGGAATTAGAAAGTATTTACATATTGTGTAGGACAATGAACATTTTTATCATAGTTACGCCCATTCTACCCCATGTCAGGACTTTTGAAAGACATGTTAACCACCACACTCTAGTCATGTATATTATAACTTGGAATAATTTTTTTTCATTAAAAAATTTTTAAGTATTCTTTTGAAATATTATGGAAATGTGTACATATCCTCCTCCTCTTGTCTATTTTATGAGTACTGTAGCCTTCTTACAAAATGCACTCACATAAAATTTGATTTAAAATGAATTAATAAGTGATTAAGATAAGCAGATACACATATTACTATGAATTTATATGAACATTTATTCACGTGTCCATATATTCAATAGATAGATCACCACATTCTTTTACAGAATATCTGCTCTACTAACAAACACCAGACTAAAAAATTTTTCATACCTGAAACTATAAGTCAAGCATACCACAGTTCAGACATCTTGAACAAACCATTGCTATATTTAAACTCACCATGCCCCCTTCATGTTATCCGAGGTGCGGCTGACCTTGCAAACGTCAAGAGTAAGTCTGTACCTGAGCAATAACTGGTGTATATCTAATAAATAACCTTAACTGAGTTTGGACCCATCAAAGGCCCTCCCCAGAAGCAACGACATCCGGCAACATCCTAAAAACTTGATCTTATTAACAACAAACTACTGCCGGTAAAAAATGGAAATTAAAGTAAAACATTAGTCTCTTTCAAAATAACAAATAAAAGATATAATTATGTCTTAAAGTAAAAGAAAAATAATGATACAATGATGTAAATAAAAAAATTAGTTAAAATTAACGTATTTAGATCATAGCCTCTTATCTCAGAATTCATATCAGTATGTCAAAAATATAATAGAAATAAAAATAAACTTTGGTTCGCTGGTTTATAAATAAAAATATTTCATGGTTTTAATAAAAAGGACTCTTCATACGGGGCATTTTCTCAAGCTGACAGGCATTTTGAATATAGGTGATAACCTGATTGCAGACTCGACACAGGAGACAACCAGTTAGCGATAATGCAGGTCGTGGCTCCATGGTCTTTGTGGTCAAAGGCAGCCCTTCATATTCGCAATTCAACGGTTTTGTATAATGACAGATAATGTTTCCAAATCGATCTTAACTTCCCCTGATGCTAAGGTATCAGCATGCATCACAACTCTATATTTAAATACTCCCATTGCTCGGAGAAACGCCGTCCGATATTTTCTAAGTCCGAAAGTGAATAAATAATTTATTTTTTTTATTTTTGGTCTTTGAACTCAGGTCCCTCTGACATGCAGCACCAAGGTAAATTTCTACAATTTTTTTTAATTTGCAAATACAGATCTAGTGCACTACACTTCCAATACGGAGGTTCGATTTCCGCTATGTGGTTCGCGTACTAGAAAATGAAAATCTTGGAAATTTCTATTTTGTTTTAACACGTACGCTTCTGATGCAATACACTTACGAGAGCTGTTCTGTAGATGTGACTTCACCAACATCCCTCGCCCAGCTAACATGATACACTTGCTACAGCTCGACTGATCCCGAGTAGTGATGTAATCGTGAACTTATTTATTTATTTATAGACATAAAAATTCAAAAAATTCCCTACGATAAAAAAAAAACAATTTTTTTTTTAAATCTAAGCGCACATAACATTAAACTCACACTTATCCCAGCACACTAAATATCAAACCCTACCCTTACCTACCCAACTTCCAATACTACAGACCAAAGAAAAATAGCAAAACTATTTAGAAACATATACCAGAAATCATAAATCCAGCAAGTCTGTCATGATATCATCACCATCAGACACCAGCCAAAAAATCATACCAGCCATCAAACAAAACACCTGATTATACCAATTATCCATACCAATATAAATGCTGACCACCACACCTCATATATACAAAACTATGAATTAAACAATTTGAAAAAATTTTATATATGAACATTGCTAAAAAGGTATCCAAAACTAAGGTTTTTAATCTAATTGTGAACCTCTAATCTTACCCCAAATTCCTATGTCCGAAGAGAAGAACTTTCATTCCCTGTTTATAATAAGTTCCTAAATCAGTCTCCGAAACACTGGGTAAAATTTCAAATTTATTTTCTAAGTCCGATAGAAAAAAATAATTAGTCTGTGATTTCAGATTTCGAACTGGAGGCCCTATGCTACTCCTGACCTATAGATTTTGTTTAATGTTTATAATTGGTGTATATAAGAACATAATTAGTCTGAAAATAACATACAAAATTTCGTTTAAATATATATTCAATGTACCCATCGGTATTCGAACTGGGGTCCCTAAATCATATCAAAAATATGTATAACAGCTTGTTTCATACATCATGCAATTAATCAGAATTTTATTCCAGCAATTTTTATAAAGTATCAGTAAGGTTACACTGGAATAAGTCTTTCTCAATTATTATCAAACTAATATAATTTTTCCTGGAAACATATTTTTAAATAAATTATTACTTACAGGCGCGAGGTAAGTAAGTAGGCTTAATGTCTCGTCGATAGGGAGGTCATTAGAGATGGTGCTAGTTGCACACATGGGAAGCTACCAATCCATTCGGGGCCCTTACAAGGATAAAACTTTCCCTCCTCTTCACTACATGAGTGAACCCACCGACACTGAGATAGCCCGGGTAGTGAAGGACCAATTAACTGACGAGATTGAATTTAGTTTTGTATTCATAAGGCTAGGTGACATCCCTGCCCAGCTCGGATATCGGAGTTCGAAATCCGTCTGCATCCCTGCTGGATCGACCGCATGACCACCTTGGGGGACAATCCTTGTATATACCTCAGGGGTAACTTTCAGCACTTGCTAAGATATCGCACCTCGGCAGCTCCGAGGTCACTGAAACCGCCAAGAGTCAAGCCTAAGATGAATATCTCGCCGTAGGAATAACACGTTGGTGAACCTGTGAAGGAAGTGTTGTAAGTCTTGGCTCCATATTTGTCGCAGTACTTAGAAAGCTTCCGTATTTAAGATTTATCTTCAGGTAAAGGTGACAGAAGTCTTCCAAGTCGGTGTTGACTACACCATGTCTGAACGACAACTAAGGTATAGGTGGTTTACAATAAAGTGAGCGCTGTACAAATTGAAAATTGAAAAAAAATAATAATAATAATCACTCCATTACTGCATTCATTTTAACGTAAACATCGACCACAATACCGATAGTAAAAAATTGGCAGCGAATTAGTAGTTCCAGTTCGTAACGTCTCACTAGACATTTTACTAAATATTAACGGCAACTGAAATTCATAGCTTTCTTTTTTGTTTTTCGCACCTGAGAATAAAAATAGCCTCAAAATAACACATTTGTATCGTTTAATGTCATAGGGTCTATTATTTGGTTGTTTTAATTTATGTACTTCCTATTCCCTTGTATAAATGTTCTGATTTCCGTGAATTTGAGTGACAGTTCCTGTCCCGTTTCCTGGTTAGTTTTCGAAAGTTCCTTGAACAACGTGATTTATATGGCAGTTCGTAACTCCAAATATAAAATATTTATTTACATGATATGTAATGTTGTCAATGAAGTTGTACATTTTATAATTCCTGTTTGCTGTATTTTGACATTGTATTTAGTAGTGGGAAGTTTAATATTTTAAGTAATATGCCGACCTGGACAGTGTGTCTACATGTAAATAAAGTTGATCATAATAATTTAAAACTTGAAAAAACATACCTCGAGTGCATTAAAATATATATATGAGGTATTGTGTAACAATTCTAGATCTGGGATGGGTGCGTGATATAATTTACATCACTGTCGAGAACAGTGTTTACGATTCCATACCTCGGATGAATGGCCATATATTTTTAGTTTTTCTCATTCATATATTACAGTAATCAACGTGTTATCAGTATCCAGTTTTATCAACATATAAGATAGTGTGGTCGTATAGAGAAACCACAATAGTAAAATATTTAAGTTATACACTAATCAGTTTTCTGTTTAATCAAGCTGTTGAATATGGAACTATTTTTAATGTGATTCTAATATGCATTGAATGATATATATATATACATACTTACATATATATATGTGTGTGTGTGTGCGGGTGTGTTGTGTGTGGGTGTGTGTTGTGTGTGTGTATTTACAATGAGTATATACTGACAGGATAAAGATATTTTATAAATAATTTTTATATATAATATGAGCACTCATTTATACAGATGGTTATCACAATAAAGAAACACAAGAACATGAACTGTAAAGCTCGCGTTGGACTGTGATTGCAGAAACATGTTGATCGAGTTGCAGATTAAGTTCTAACGTCACTTGTGTTGCATTATTTCTGTAGTTCTTTGTGACAATTCTTGTCAATGTTCGATCAGTCTGATCACTGAGGATTGGTTTTCGTCAAATACTGCTCTTCACTGATGATGTATTGCCACGAGTTGTATACACCGTCATCACCTTATCTTAGACACTGCTGCTCTCGATACACATAACACATTGGCAGTCGCTACACTTGCTCCAACTAACCGCACTCAAACAATCTTCCTTCCCTGCAATACCAAACGACTATCGCAGCGCATGAGTGATCAATTTTACCACCTCACATAGAAGATGTGTTCCAGAACATAGGTGTTTTCACTATCGTGACAACCATCTTTATGGTGTGAATGGCATTTTAGACTAATAAATGCAAAAATAATATCAGTTTTCAAACTGATAGTTAAGTTAAAGATGTGTGAAAATTTTATCAGTGTTAATGTTGGAGTTTTATATAGAAACTGTGTGATTTTGAGTGGTTTTTTTTATTACAAGTGATATAAGCGGCGTTGTATCTTTTCACATATATGCAAAATTTGGTGACGGCATTGTGAGACACCAGCGCGCCTGGTCTCATCCCGATAAGTAACTTTCGTGTTTCAGTTTTGCGACTTTCTCCAAGTAGGTTCGATCCCCTTCCCGTTTCCACCTCTGCTTCCCCTAGGTCTACTCCTATTCCCATCCTCTGAAGTCACGGCTTCGATGGAAGTGATATAAGACCAGCACATATAATTTCTCCCTTCGTCTACATTTTAGAGTGCTCTAAGGTAGATTAATTACGTGCTGGTTTCCAACGAACGTGCTGCATGATGGAGAGACATTGGGCTGTGTGTTTGATATCGCACTACCGAGTTACGGGTTTATGACCAGGTCCGTTTAACTACCGCCGCTACTAGCATTAAGGTAAGTCGTAGTGCTAATGCTGAATATTGCTTATTGTTGTTAAAGAAAATTTTGCATAAAGATACTGTGGCAGTTTGGAGCTGTTATTCAAAATATAGTTTTGCTCGTCTTATGCGTTTAACATCTTTAATCTGGTGTTGTGCTAGGCGCCACGAATTTTCCTTGAAATGACTTATCTTTCAGAGCATTCATCCTCGCGTATCGTGGTCTCATTTTCATTTTGTCGCTGATATTATATTACGTGGGTGGCCTTACCAGACCGACCCAGCTACCCGCTCACGTTTAATGAAAGAGTGTGGCACTCATGTATGGAAATTTCCGCCGTCTGAACGATCAAATGGATAGGTCTGTTAAGGCCTGTTAGTGTACTACAATTTGTTTCGAATTAAGGTGAAAAAGTAATTTCACGTACAATACTTTTAGGGATTTTGCTATGATCGTAGATTTAAATTGTAATGAATTTTCCCCTTAGCAGCTTACTGGGCAAGGTATTAGCCTTGTGTATAATTTCAATTTTAGGTTTGCTGCAATTGATCTGCTTTAAAATTGCTTCACGGCTGGTTAACACGTAATAATTATTTGCTACGCCTATTATGTTTTATGTAATTTTATTACTGTTTGGTGTAGCGTTGATTTTAGTTAGAAGCGAGATTTAAAGAGAATGCAAGGGCATTTGGACGCATGTTTGAGGTATTTTATTATGCACCGAATCTCGTAAGATAGTGAAAATAAGATGACGTTTGTAACACTCAAGAGGTGTGTTTGCCTTTATATAT
Source organism: Dryococelus australis (assembly GCA_029891345.1). Lineage (NCBI taxonomy): Eukaryota > Metazoa > Arthropoda > Insecta > Phasmatodea > Phasmatidae > Dryococelus > Dryococelus australis. The sequence goes on along the minus strand of CM057009.1, from coordinate 65,932,978 downwards.
ATTTTACATATTTTATTTGATTCAGTTTTGAATCCTCAAATATGGTTTGGGGGTTTAGTAACACTGGAAAATTGTGAAATATTTTTTCTGGAGACTTTGATGTTGTCGAGGTGACGTCAAATGTATTTATACTTTGAATATGATGTTGGGGAATAAATATCTTTAAATAAATATCTGGGTGAACAGCTGTTTGGAGAAATCGCTGTAAATTGTAACCCCGCAATTTCTAGTCAAATGCCCTGTTGTTTGGGCGTCTTATTCAGGGTTCTATATCACACGAGGTCAAAGTGTTAATACTTAATCGTGTGCAATTTATCTAGATATTTTTATATGGCATTTTAGTTTTTATATGTGAGTCTCGGGTACCTATAATAATCTAGTGTTCAATTTAACGCGCTAGTTGCGCGGAGTTTGTCGGAAATATTTGTTATCCAATCTCAGAACATTTATCATATTATTCCGTTAGAATGGCGTGGAACTTTAATGGTGTTGTGAATAAACGACACCTTGTTAAGCCTTGCTTTCCCAAATATATCTGAATTTAAATTTACTAATGTGGCTCTGTTGCTGTTTCAGAATGTTATTTCTGATAATATAATCATACGTGCTGTGCACACGACATATATAAGTTCAAACCTATCCATGTGAGATATTGTTAGTATTATAATAATTATATATTACATAAATATTTTGAGATACCTGTTAAAATGAACGATGTATAATTTGTTAAAATCTCTTGGAGTTTTCACCTTTATATTGCATTTTTTAATGCCTGTAATAAACTGTTTGGTGGCCGAATTGATTGAGATTTACTTGTACCTACTCAAAACACGGAACTGTTGCATATGATAGTTCCGGTGCCATTGTACACAAAATGTGCTCTTCAATTAAAGTATTTTGTACACTCACGATATTTTTAATACAATGATACACTGCTATCATTCGTACATTATTTTGTAGGTGGAGAGACACAGATTTGTGTAAGAAACAGATAACGTCTTGATACAGTAAGTATACTAAAATGATGACTGCTTACGTCTCATTTAACGGTATTACCATAAACTAATATACCTATGTAGGACAAGTACACACAAGTTTTGTTTTAGTAGTTTAACATAGTTTTATACAGAATCGCATATACAACACATTTAAAACATTATTCTTAAAAAATTACTGCCGTAGAATAAATTTCAGAGTAATGACCGCGGAACTTGTGTATTTTAATATGTATTAGTTATTTACAAATTGAGTGTTTGAAATACTGTCAGTAGAAAAGCCTTGTAGACATTTGTGCTTATTTGTACTCTATGAATTTGTTCGACACCCCAAGAAAGTCTAATTTATTTTACCTACTCTAGTAGAAAGCCGCGGAAGATTTTACAACTGTAATTCCAAAGTGAAATTCATAGCATACGATTTGTAAATGACTGAGTAAAACGAAGAAATTAGATTGTATTCGTTCTTTCAATTTACTTTAGCAACAATAAATTTGACGAACTTGTTCATTATTTTCATATTGTTATAAATGTTGTCTGTCAGTAAATATTATCTAAGCACACAAAATAGTAAAAATATATAAATATTTTAAGTTAAATTCACTATACGCATGGATCACACACTGTTACTTTATAAGATTTTCTCTAAAGTTCAGTTAAATATAAGGTTACTAAGTAGTTAGGTTATTATGCAGCCAACGCATCATTCCTTCAAATTATATATTAGGCTAAATACAACATTTCTTATGTTTGAAGGCACTGTAAGTGCTCAATGGCAGAGAGGCCTGTCAAATCATCTGTTTTGTAGAGGAGAAATTCATGTGAATATTGTGTATATCAACAATTTGAAAAACTGCGAAACATAATGTTTAATTGAAAATAGGTTTAAATATTACTGCCGTAAACCGGGGTTTCTTTGCATCTGCTTGGATAACTATGCACCACTCAAAATTATTGTTTTTAAGCAATTTAGTTAAAAGTTAGCAAACATTACCTTGGTAAATAACATTATAAATTTTAAATACTTATCTACAGTTCTCCGTTTTTTTGCTAAATGGCGCCAAAACAAAAATTTGGAGTGGTCCAAAGTAATCTCAGTAGGAGCAAAGTAACCCCGGTTTACAGTATGTAAGGTTCTGGTACGTGATCTTTAGGCCTTAATACAACAAAGCAGAGCAATAAAAAATATCAACATTTTTAAGCTGCTTTAGCTAAAAAAAATTATATAAAAAATAAACATATTAAGCCACGAGGCAATCCATATTTCAATTTTTTAATTGTAGATATCATACAAATTTATGTACGTAAAATTTATCTTGAAAAGTTATTACAAATTTATTTTCATCTTTATTCGCATGATAAACGAGAGAAACAATACTATTTAATGAATACTACAAACTCACAAACCTATCTGTTGCAGAGAAGTCATGAAATTACTTACGTTGTCACTGTGTAGTAACACAATCAAATGAGCCATAATTATAACATAGGAACATTAAAAATAATTTTGATTTAACGCCATATCATATGATGATTTCTAAGACTTAATTTATGGGATTTTATTATATTACGACATCCCAAGGAATGTTATTAACTGGATTTAACATGTATTTTTTTAGTAATATTTTCAGTATTCGACCAGGTTAATGAGCTACATATTTTACCTAGTTACGTCATAATTTTTACAGGTAGTGGAAGGAGCAAAATATCTTGGGGAATATATTTTCTTACAAATTTCCCGAAGTTCGCGTACTACATTATTCGAACATCTTAAAACATTTTTCTTGACAGCTTGCACTCATGAGAATTTCTGTATGTATCATATCCTTGTATGTAGTAGACTTTTTGCTTTAATCTCAACATCAAGACTTACATGCTTTCGCTTGTTACCATGCAATAGATTTCAGTATGTATTATTGGCACACGACATGAAACATCACGATCCCTATCCGCTGATGACATTCACAGAAACATACTTGAACCAGGGATCATACAGTACAGTACTGAATATAAACGTCGCTTAACACATACACGTTTCTGAGGGAAATATCGTTTATTGTTTCACTGCATGGTGTGTCATGCGCGGCTAGATTTGCGGCATGATATCACTGTTACCAATATCAAGACGCTTAATTTCTCTGCAATTAATGTTACGTCTTATGGTATCAGACGGCACGACAGGGATGCGCAGATAAATTTGAAGTGGCGAACTGGCAGTTGTTATGAATACAGAAAATGCCATTTGATCTAATTGCTCACGTAATAATATATAATAGAGATAATAAATATTCTAATTGATAGTGCTAATCTGATCCCCGACTCACCTTTCCTGAACCGACGTGTAAACGCCGACAGTGCGATATCTTCACTCTTCCCTACTTGCTTTTGCGAATCGTCTCCCGGAGCAAAACATGTTTGCACGACGCGGTCGCACCCACATCTCGTTGCAGTCAGTTCCTTGGCTTATATCGATTCAAGAGTTGGACCCACGTGGTACCCTCCCCCAGCCCTCCTCTGCTGCGCGTTTTACATAACGCGCTTTACATAGTCCTATTTTTCAGCATCGTTCAGTCCGCCTTGGCTAAATTAAAGCGAGACAGCTTAGTTCTCCGTAATAGAATCGTCAGAGTAAGCTATTAGAAGCGAAATTTGTTTTATGATGATTTTTTTCTTATTTTGAGTATTTAAATTCTTATGATTGTTTTAAAGATGGGACTCTATTGGTTAGAGTGTTCGTAAATGTGTAATTCTGGCTTTTAAAACACAAATTCTGCTTCACTTTTTTTATGTTTAGACGTCGTGCTTGTAATGTCTAGTGATTTATTAGTCTCCCGATAAAGGACAATTTGAAAATAGTGACAACATACATGATCTAAATATTTTAAACTTCGACTGTGCCATATCGTATTTTCTAACAAATTCATTTCATCTGACAGCAGTGCCACGCTGAAATAGTCGTGTTTGTTATGAATTTACCATAAATAAAATCGAAATTATTGAAATGCCTATCACATTTCTTCATCAATACATATATAACGGTATGACGTATCTACATGTGGTCTCGGGCGAAACCTTATCCCTCACAATCTTGCATATACATGTTACAATACTGAAGATGTGCTTTTATGTAAGTTTGCATTGTGATGATCATAAATAATATCATATTCCTAAAATATTTCATTACAGTCTGCTCAGAGTTAAAAAGTTACCCATGTGCATACACGCACCTTTGCATACATACATAACATACACAAACACACGACTACATACATATGTACCTGTACATGCTAACGATTGTATAAGCCTGTTTTACTAAGGAAAAATGGTTCAAAAGTAGTGACTGTTTTCTGTAAGTTTTTTTTTTAAAGTCAATTTAATTTGGGCCATAATGAAGGTATTTGAAATATTTATTGTGTATCATATTTAAGAACTTGATTTCTCTGCTTTGCATTAACCCTAATCAAGAAGTCTTTCCTTGCCCAGTTATATTAAAGTTAATGTTTCATAATTTGTACTTACATGCAATTTAAATGGGCACTTGATTAATTTTCAGATAAATAAGATGAAAACTACATAGTACTGTTACGCGCATGGACACTCGCATCAAGCGCGCTCGGCCTGGCGCTGTGGGAGGGGGCTGACCCACCTCGATCCTCCTCTTTTTGGACGGTATACTCCGAGCGGCCAGCAGCCGGGCGAGTGATCGGCAACTAAGCTGGTTGGCGTCTCAGCCCCCCCCCCCCCCCTCCACCCTGCTGGAGAAGCCGGCGAATTGGGCGGATGCTCAAGAATATTCTGGGAACTAAAACCCTCGCAGCAACGCGGCATTTAGAGAAATCCCTGGGTGATTTCCGACGACACTTATAATACAGCCGTAGCTGGACGGTAGGAATCTTTGATAGAAGCTAACTCACTGGCTGAGTGCTGTCATCGTGCAAAGTCTGTGGAGAGGACTGGTGTGGACGGGAGAGAGGGTGTGAATTCAGACGAGTGAAGATTACTGTGAATGAGTGTGCTCGGAAAACTCAAGAACATTGCGGACTGGTGGGATCTGGACTGAACTGAGCTGGGACTGAATGAACATGTGATACGTATTTTATTGCAAATATTGGAACAGTCAAATATGAACATCTAGTTTATAAATTAATTAAATAGGTTTTGATACATTGTAATTGGGACTGATTTAAATTATTTAATTACATTAATTTCATTGAGGTAAGTATATATTGTATTTATTGAACCCATTAATTGTAAATAGCCAGTAATAGCAATTTATTGTGATATACTGAGTAGAGATAATTTTGTTTATGCTAATTGTAAATAGATTAGGAAATTATAATAAATGATTTAATTTAATTAAGACCTCCATCCCTTAACGAACCTGGCTAAGCCCATTGACTTTGAAATAAATTGTAACAGTTCTAATATCCAGATTTTTATGAGAATTATTGTGTGAGTGCTGTTGTGTAGAAAATATCTTGAATGGTGACGAAGCTCCATCAGCTAGCTTGTTACAAGCTTGGCTTGAAATGCATTCTGGGCTGTTGTGGGATGAACATCGCGCTCGTAGCTGCTCACTCTCTGGGGTATGCCCGCCCCTTGGGACCAGCGAAGGAGAGGAGCTTGTGAGAGTGCTATGGGACTATGGCAGATTAGGTGCGGCGACTATTCCGCAAATCGACGCGTCCCCAGGTAGCAGATCGGGGATCCCCAGGCTCTGGAGTGTCTGGGAATATTCCAATGCCAGGCCGTGGACCACAGCGCCGTCTTCGTGGACATCAGGAAGCTGGGTAGTTCAGTACGAGATGGTGAAGCGCATTTGCAGGAGGCGGCCCAATGATCAAGGCGGGGACGGGGATCTCGAGGTGCCAAAGCGCGAAGTGTAGCGAACCTCACTGCTGGATTCGGCAGGCTGTCAAATGCGGATGCGCGAAGAATGGATTGGAATGCATCGGACCTCCGAAGCTCCCCGATGTCAGCCTTCACACCTGGACCAGCAGATTCACCTCCACATCTGGTAGCTCCTGGATGTCCGCCGAGCACTTTTAAATGCTCACCCAAGACTGATGGAGATTTCGGAGGATGAGAATGGGGTGGCTCCCCCTCTTGCAGGTCCCCACGTTCACCCACGGGGTGGAGACCCTGATGTCGGCGCAGAAAAGCGAAGATAGCATCGGTGCCACGACTGAGCTGCCCAGTTTTCCGACGCACTCGACGAGAAGCAGGATTTGCCCTGCATTAAACCGCTGCCATTATTGTTGTGCTGGTTCGCCTGTACAGGAATATTGGCAGTAGTTCAAGTCGAGGGCGCCCAATGCCTACATACCCCGCCCCCTCTTCTTTCAATACCTATTAGAATGGCACGGTTTCCACACCTGCTGTCTCCTAGCAACATTTTCATTAATTTTTCCCAAGTTTTGAACTCTTTTCTGTCGGGAGTGTTATTGATGTACTATGCCGTTTTTTCTCTCCCCCTACTTAATTATAGTTTCAGCCATAGGTACAAAACGGCGGCCATTGCTGCTCAATCCTTCCCCGCCATGATAAACGTATCCTCGCATTCCACTTCCTCTCCTTTTAGGCGTAAGGGGCGTGGCCCTGTGATGCATTTAGGTTCCACCTACCACGGACGCACACCTAATACTTAGCAATAGGGTAGAAATAGAAAAATAAATGCAATAGCATCGAGGAACTATGTTGTGAGGAAGGAAGAGGACGCGTGAAAAATACACATGCTTAAAGTCCTTTGTCCAAATATATTTTTGAAGTAAACAAGTTATACTATTCCTTAGACCCTCTTATTACGCTGTCAGCAATGTCAAAGGTCGGCCATGAATCACCTTTGGCCCGCACACAAACATGTCATGGTAAATTTTTTTACGCTCTGAATGTTCGGAATACTTGGGACTTCTTAACATCAATGCTAATACAATCTCCAGCAAAGTAAAAAACAAATGATAAACTGTGCAGTCTGTATAGATGTATAAATATCATGTGTTCCTAGCACTCTAACCCAAAATGTCATTGTATTTTTTTTTAAAACTCTTTTATGTAAAAATATGCCATGTCTTTCACAAATGTGTAACATTGAGCAGATAATTAAAAAGTATTTATAATGAAACTTTAATAAACAAGCCCTATTTCTGCAAATTATAGAAATTTTTGATTTTCAGGAATCTAAATATGATTGATAAAGATATGTAATTACATGCAAATCCAGCCTCTACTCATTAAATTTGATTTTTTTTTCACTTGATTTTAAACTTATCGTCCTCCCCGTACCCTGCCATAACACTTTAATCTTTTCAAATTCATCCGTTACCATTAGGGGCAAGATTATAAGGTTATATGGAAAAATTGTGGGCATTCGCCATTCGATGCAGATACATGTGATGGAAAAACAAGACTGAACACAAAAAAAATTAAAGACAAGTAACATATAGACAAATAAATAAATAAGTATATATACACACACAACAATAGAAAATCTAAGAAGGAATAGAGCCAAAAACTGGACTGCAACTTTGTATGTGTGTGTGTGTTATTATAAATATAAATATATGTGTGTGTATGTCTGTGTGTGTCTGTGTGTGTGAGTGTGTGTGAAAATGATTGGAATTTGCTAGACAGTATGGCGACTGAACTGCCGCTCATTGGCGACAGGTAGCCTTCTCCAACGAGTCACGTTTTCAGCTGCATAAAACAGATGGACGTCAGCATGTCCGAGAAAAAAATCGGAGAACCGACACCATGCATGCATTTCTGTACGAACACAAGACGGTGGGGGCAGTGTTACGGTCTGGGGAATGTTCTCGAAGTATTCTCTAGGTCCCAGCATCCGTATGGAAGGGGCGCTCTTCATCGATTTGGTTATGAATCCATCCTCGGCGATCATGTCCACCCGAACTTGATGATTGTCTTTCCTTGGGAGGATGGGTTCTTCCAGCATGTTAATGTGCCTTGCCATACGGCTAGAAGTCTCCGCATGTGGCTGGAATAGCCCGACCAACACTTAAAAGTAATTCCCTGGCCCCGAAACAGCCCCGATCTAAATCCAACTGAATATCTGTGAGACCACCTTGATCATCGTGTTAGCAGTCTGTCTCCTCCGGAACGCACCCTTCAACAGTTGTGGGACACACTGCAGATAGCATGGCTCCAGGTACCCGTGAAGACCTATCAGCACCTGACTGAGTCACTGTCAGCACGTCTAGCTGCTGTCCGTGCTGCGTAGAGAGGTTAATCTGGATACAGGATATTAGTAGGTGGTTATAATGGTATTCGACTGTGTGTGTCTATATATATATATATATATATATATATATATATATATATACAGGCTGTTCTGGGCATAGACGTCCAAACAGAGGCAGATGATAAACGGGCCCAAGACCAACCAAAATGTGGTCCGATTCTGGGCCATTTAACTGTTACGAATTTGGTTCCGAATATATGGACCTACTCTACACGATACTAAGAATTTAATGATTGTGACGAAAGTAAGTGTCCCAGGGAAGTAATATTCGTAGAAATGGTAGCTGATAAGTGGGGTCACATAACCAAACATCATTCATGCTATTATCATTACAGCGATCTGGAAAATAAAAACAATAGTATGAATGATGTCTGTGTGTATGTGTGTGTACAAAGCCAGGAAATTTTGTGAAGGAATCAAGTCAAATAAAACCGGACAGCAAGCTAAATACGAAATACTAATATACTATACATATACGAAAAACTATACACAATCAATAGATAACACACAAGTGCAATTGTGTTCTCGGACCATGTATGTCACTGCCTGAAGACGGGAACACATAGCAGTTCCCGAAACGTAGCATCCTGTCGTGTCTGGGAAAACTACTCTTTTAGTGCGAGTTTCTTCGTTGTTTGTTTAGCCAGTGTTGTCGTATTTGTATTAACAGATAACTAGCCTGTGTCGTCTTCGATGTGTTGTCTGTTGGTCGTATACACACACACACACACACACACACACACACACACACACATATATATATATATAGTTTCCGCTGTCCTGTTTAATTTGACTCGATTCCTTCATTTAATTTTCTGAATTTGTATGTACATATATATTCTTGACTACAGCACACCTGGCTTGCATTCTGTCATGTCTGGTAAAAATTGCTGCGTTTGAGTGCGTTCGTCTGTTGTGTTGTCCCATTTTGTTACTACATATTTGGTCAGTTTTGGCCTACTTATTCAAACAGGTTTCTAGCCTGTTGTGTCTTATATGTGTTATCCGTTGGCCGTGTGTGTATATAAATGTTATATATAAATATTTATTTATTTATATATGTATATATATGGTAACTAGTTGCTGTCCTCTTTTTTTTGCTCTATTCTTTCTTGGAATTTTCCATTGGTGTATACATATATTTATTTTCTTGTCCACATGTCACTTTTTTGTTAAGTATTTTTTCCGGGCTCAGCCTTGCTTTTCCATGACAATCATCTGAATCGCAATGGCAAATGTCCAAAAATCTCCATCTAGTCATTCATCCCCATTGTACTACTCTTCCAAATAGCCCTTTAGTGTTCATGAAACTGCATAAACAATACTAAACAAGACCAAGCCTTTCATTTGAAGTAAGATAACACAGAGCATAACTCTTGGTTCAAAAAGTTACTTTTAAGGGTTTGAGTTTTTTAAACTCATATTTTGACGTTCTGAGGCAGTGTTAATTTTTGTCGCAATCTTAAACGAATGGCTTGAATATGTTGTTGGTGTTGTTGTTGTTGATGTTGTTGTTGTTGTTTTTTGTTTTATTTTTTAGATAAAACATTCTATCCTGATTATGAAACTATTGGTATATTTGCTTTTACAATTTTACTCTCTCATTAAATGATTATTTTGGTCTTTTTAAACTGGTATCTGATAGTAACTGCTGTTATTAACTCAGCATGTATAATAATAATCTAAAGTTAATTTCTTCCCTTACTATTACGAGATAATTTACGTTATTCACATTATGACTTGGTTTATATTTTTTGTATACAAATTGTTGGTCATTGTGCTGCAAATAAAATAATGTATTTTGGCAAAATTTCGTTTTAATTTATGTTTTAACTAAATTTTTTAGTGTTTTCCAGTCTATTAGTGCCTTGCATTTCGTATTAACTTGCATTTCTGTGTTATTCCGGTTTTAAAGCTGGTCAAATATACATTTTTTTTGTAACGAGTTAGAAAAATATCGATTTAGAACAAGATATTATATATATAATAATTATATATATATATATGGATAACCTTTTACGTAGCTACATATGTGTAGAGATGTAGTTAATGCTGTGTGCTCGCTCATCAGTACACGAGACGTTCTCTGTTCTTCAAAAGCTGCTATTTGCAAGGGCCACAGAGATGATCTATCAGGGTCCCAGCGAGGGTGTTTGTGGAGCCTAGACCATAGAATAAACAATGGACAACAGAAGCGTCAGGGAGTAGCTGTTTCTTTGTGTTCTGTGTACCAGCGCTCTGATTGGCCACTTGCTCTCGGAGCGTACGTGAATGTCAAAAACTCCATTTTATATGTAGAATTGGCGGTGCAATGTTATATACAACGACTTTTATGGCAATAAATACAGCAATTCGCTCCAATTCCACTGAAATGTTTCAATTTAGAGTATGTGAAGAGATTTGCGTGCGATATTGACCAATGTTCTTCCGTCTATTCGAAGAAATATGCGACTAAGCGAGTGAAAAATCTTGGTGCACACACTGTGTTTTGATCTTGGCCATTGTAGGGTTCGTTATTAAACTTAATGTACCGCGCGTATTTGTGTGTCTAGCATGAAGAAAGAATGGTTTTATATTTGTTAAATGTGTAACGTGAGTACACGTAATTAAATTTTAAAAATAATAAGAGGCTTCAAGTAAGTAGGTGTCAGTGCAAAACATTGCTTGTTTTGTCCACCTGCACGTAGTTTTCCGTTCACAGTAAACTATTATTTACATAGATTATTTAATTTTACATGCCATTAATTACAGCCAGCATGAATATTTAGTACGCGTTTTATTTTATTAATATCTCGTTACCCATTACTTAGGCCAAAATTACACCGTTAACTATTGAGCCCCCGAGGCTGTTTTTGTGGTTAACTTAATGTACTAGGGCTATTTCATCATTATTTTATTTTATTATGAGTTAATACGCTGTTGAAGTCGTCTGCTAGTACGTTACAAAAACGCAGCCGTACTGGAGACATACAAGATTTGTTTGCATTGAATAGTCTTGCGAGTGCTATATAAACTCACTAGTTCGGAATTTTCTTTAAATTTGTGTTATTCGTGCGTTTTTGACATGTGAATTTTGTATGTAAACAGACCGTGAAACTACTATATATTTCTGATTTATTCGGCGACGAAAAATATTAATATTATTGCGTAAGTTTGTAAATTAACAATTGCAGTATATTTAATTATTGCAAGTAGGGTTGCGATTACTAACCTGCCGAGTATTTAAGGTCTAGCCTGTAAGTTGCGGACTGGTTAAAGGTAAAGGCACTTATATAAAACTGCAGATGCTTTTTTTTTTCTAACTGCCGATTTGCTATTTCAGTGTAGGAGTTTATGGAATTCATTTATTAGAAGCTAAGACTGTAAAAGTTTGTCGAGTGACGGTAAACAAAATGTGAACAACTGATCCAAGCATGTTCTATACCTAACCTTTAGCTTTTCTCGTAATAGAATTGCTTTTTGCCGGGCATTAATGGCAAATCACATCGTAAACAAATACAAGGCTATACCCTTACACAAAACGCCACTCTTGCAATTTTTTCTCCCCAAACCAGCAGAATTGAAGTGACAAACAGTAAATCAGCTGTTTGTCAACACAAAAACATACAACCAAATCAGTTCTCATATTTTTAATAGGTAATGAATGTACCCTTCCTGATTTACACTTTCCATGGCTTCTCGAACTCACTCCAGGCAATTTCTGGGGTGGCACACTAATAAAGGCATTAACTATTGCCTTCCTTGTATTCCCTTCCCCCTTCATTGTATTCCTGGTGTACGATGCTGGTGTACTTGGTGAACCTGCTGTCGCAAGATGTTAAGTTAAATAAATGAAGTTTACTCGTGTGTTTATATGGTGATGTATTTAACGGTAGGCTGTAATCATTACAGAAAATGACAAATGTTTATATGTTATCGTTTTCCAAAGGTAGTTAAAATAAAGCCATTCTTTTCCTGTAACTACACCATCTGTAAAATTGAAAAAAAACTTCATGTGATTATCTTTAAACGCTATTTCACCCTTCTACGGAATTTTTAAAATTCTAATTTTGAGGGAATATATTGGATATTAGCTTATTTTAATATTTATGATTAATCATGGGTATTTATAATGAAGTGTGCTTCGTGAAACAGCGACTACTCTAGCCGCTACACCAACATGACCTCTGTTGTCACCTTAAGAAGGGAGTAGTTGAGAGAGGTTAAGGTGGTTTGTAACAACCAAGGTGTTGAGAGCCAATGAGGGTGAACATTGGCAGATATGGAGCAGTATTGAAATGCAAGGGTGGGGAAAACAGGAAAACCTCGACAACCAGCAGCATCAATCAGCACAGTTCCTATATGTAAAAACCTGTGAGTAAACTCACAGGGGAAAAAAAAACATGGATTACATTAGTGGAAGGCAAGCGTCCTACAACTACGCCCACCGCAGCCCTCCTTAAGAAGGGATGCGAGGAACCTCATTTCTTCAATGCGTAAATTCAATTATAAAGTTGAATTTTAAAAAATGATTGAAACAATTTTATATAATTTTCTACCAGCTTATCGTTCATATGATTTCTGAATAGGAGGAACAGTATTTAGCACATCTTCATTTTATTTTTTATAATTATACTCACTTGTTTGTCTCTTAGGTACCAGTACATACTGGAATTTGAGAAATATAATAATTAGGTTGCAATATACCTACATACATGTATGCATACAGAATTAAAAGATTGAATTAACAGACAGAAATACAGAAAAGAACATTAAATTAAAGAAAATTATGGAGAAGTAATGTATTCCTGGAAGTGGTATTTGAAAACTTTCCCAGTTGACCTACTCAATTTTAAAACATTGGTAAGTAATTTTACAAGCTCATAATAATGTTTCTCAATAGTGACATCATCACCACCCACAGATTCTAATATTCACCAGGTCTGCAGTAGTGACATATAAAACAAATAATAATTTTTTTTCGCTATACACTGTTGTAGCAGAGTTTATGTCCCAGAAAACCAGAATTACACATACAAACGCACAAAACCAAACAGGAATAGTTAACAGGTACATGATATTACAGAATTCTGCAGAAGGAATCGTTTAGTTGCAAGACGACCACTGTGTTTGTCTGTTTTGGTTGTGTCCATCATTCGTTTTTTGTTTTGTTAAACTGCTGCTTACTAATTGAATTCCTTCCACAGATTTATGTGTGTTCTTCAAGAAGACCTACCTATTTGCAACTAGTCTTGGTTCGTTTTCTGTGTCTGTCTGTTCGTATGAATAATTCTAGTTTCCTGTGATATGAACTCTGCTGCAAAGGCAACATGAATTATAAAGAGTAAGAAATTTATCTCAAGAGATATCTGTTTACAATAATCAGTGTTTAGTTAAATAATCATAAATCATAGCAACAGTTTATGGTAAGAAAACATGTCAAAACTGCGATATATCGCATGTGTTATAACCCCAACTTCAATAGCTCTCCCAAGTAGGCAGCGATTGCCCTTACTTACTTATTGGCAATGACAGTTACATACACTGGATTCTTCAGCTGGTTTCCCGGACTACTGCAGGGAAAATACATTTCACATGTCAACTTCGAATTTTAGTGATGATGCATGTGTCACGAAAATGAAAGTAAACAAACATGGGTTGTATTACTCGGGGTAAAAACGTGTTTCCAAACACCACATATTTGCAAAGGTGAAAATTAATACTATCAAGTACAGCCTAAATGTCTCGCTTCTGTCACATGACAGATTAGTTTCTGGAAATTATTTCTACAGGTAGAATACACGACTGCACAAAGCCGTCGAGTAAGGTAAACATAGCAGGCTAACGACCGAAATCCACTTAATATGTAATTGCAAACAAATAAATTTATTTATTATTTCATTGTAGTGTAAGTACCTTACACTTATGTGGATTGTGACAGGTGATGGATCAAGCAAAATACGAGTGTACGAACCTAACCTAGATGCAAATGATGTGGACAAGTAGTTTTGAAATTTAAAGTTACTCGTGAGTAAACCAATATAAATTTTAAAGCATATGTAATAAATATTACAGTTCTACACCCCCTTCACGATTATTTAATTGCTGTGTACATGCAGTAGCTAGCTTGGGGAATGAGAGCACCAAAGGAAGCTTAAATGGCTTGTTTTCTCAGGGCCGGACTACAGTTGACATATAACACAAAAACAGTTATAAATGTTTTTCATCAATTTAGAGTGAGATAACATTAACTATTTACTGGTGGAAATTTAATTAGCTGAAAATTTCGATATAACACAACTGAAATACATTCAACACATGGTTAAAGCACGCCCCGAAAAGATGGCGACCAAAAAGTAAGCAAACACCAGCGATTTCGGTGGAAACGCCACCATGTCACTTCTGATATACTATGTATTCTGTGCCTAGACTCTTGCGAAACGAATGTCGTTTTCTTGCTGCCGTGCACTCCTAATGACGGCTTGTGAAGTCTAACTCCTCTCCTCACCACTCCAATCCCCACCCATTCTCTCTTTTCCCGCAGAGCCTCCCAGCCTGAACGCATCTGCCGTTAGAATATATAAGTATCTGTGTCATGCATCTCTAGCGGAATGGAAACTTTTGTTGTGAAGGATTATCTTCTCGAGTGCATAGCACTTGTTTTTAAACTATCCCTACACGATGTCAGTGTGACTGTTATTACACAATATTCAATTAATAGAATGATAGGTAAAAAGTCCATTACTTTTAAATAATTTATTAATATGTAATGTATAATGAGTGGGATTTAAATAAATGTTGACTATACTAATTAATATACAAGTTTCTACCACGCCGGGATATGAATCGAAGAATAAGTAAGTAAAAAAATGTTATTAACTTTGTTTACAGTGAAGTAGGATTATTTTCAGTAAATAAATTTAAACATTTGTGGGAAAAAACAGAGTAACAGCTAGTTATACAATATGTAAATAATCTTGGTATTTAATCATTTCTTTAGTGCGCGATTAAAATATAAGTACCTAACTCCGACGAGTCTCGAACCACTACTACTACTTGCATGTAATTATACAATACTTACTATGTGAATACAAAAAGTATATATTTAGCATCAATGGGTCTCGCTGTTAAACTAACAAAGTATTAAGAGTTGAATAACTCAGTTTGCGATACATGAACCAAAGCATTTTAATAGTATTCTTTTGATATAGTATTAAGAATGATAGTTACTGATTAATTCTGTTTACCGCGATCTATTGTTGCCAGCTTCCAAAATTATATTAACAATGAATAGTGAGTTACAAGGAATAGTATTACAACTGAGTATCATACTTTACATCGCACTGTTAAATTTTAAATTTTTAACAGATGAATATTGGCAGTTGCGATGCACAAAATGAATTTGGGTGATAACAAACTTCTGTTAGAGAGATTTTAAATAAATTTAGTTTTTTTTTTTAAATATAATTATCGCATGCAGTATTGTGTTGCACAATTTTTTTTAACACTAAATATAGTACTTTTATTTCATAAATGTATTTTTATTATTAAAATCTGATTTATACTTGGAATAATTGAACACAACATGAGACATAGAATAAAATAAATGTATAGTTTTGCTTAAACAGATATAATTGGAATGTTTTCAACTGCAGCCATATCATCATACTCAGCTAGAAGACATTAACATGGTTTGCGTACCTTCGCACAGATACAATAAAAGCTTAAGCTAAAGGGCATCATTTAGAGCTGTTTTAGAGTTCAATGTGACAGCAAATAGAGGTCAAACAAGTTTGAGCAGAAGAATGAGATTTTTATATGCCATTAAGAAAAGCTGAAATTAGGAATTCCTGTTTTCCAAAGTTCGTTGGCATTCTTATTAATACACAATTTTAAATAAGAAAAAGGGCTATATTAAAGCCAATTAGTTCCAGAAAATAAAGTAATCAGAATATCGAAAAAGTAAAAACTAAAACAGTTTCGTTTCACCTTCATTCATAGTAGAATGGAATATAGAAATAATTATTTTTGCACAAAGATAATTTATATGCATATGCGTAATGCACTGCAACACCATGTTTGAACCGAAAATATCGCACCTCACTGCTTGGAGATAGGAAACTATTATCCTATCCCTTCAGCACGAAGCGAGCGGAGTAGAAAATACTGACCATTCGAGGTGTCGTGTTTCCTGCTGTGTACCTTCGCCGTTGTTCACAGATTGGTGACAGTTGGAGCTGAAGGAGGGGGGTGGGGGTGGTGGATAAGAAGGTCCGGCTCCCCAGGTGGGAGCAGGTGAGTTGACAAACGCAATCCCCTCCCCCCTCTCGTTATTCATGCCAATGACATTTCGTAACAAAAGAAGCTGAGGTGCGACAATGAAACAGTATCATAGACTGAGAAAATCCTATTGTAATCAAATACTTTGATTAATTATTACACAATTCTGTAGAGCTTCAAGTACACTATATTACGTAATTGCAGTTTAGACATGTAATAAAACAATAAACATTAAAATCAGCATATCCTATTGTAAGAAGCTTTACAGTGCCAGATATAAATACACCAAAACCTTCGCTCAGTTATTGAGTACATGCATGTTCGAAACATTTCGAACTGTTATTATGGACCGTTCATTGTAAAGTGAGCACTTTTGAAGCCCTAGTTACGTTTTTCTTTCAACCAATTTATAACCTTCCGCCACTTGTTAATGTAAACCCTTTCATGTGAGTAATAAACACAGTCTATACATTCACCACACCCAAAACCAAAAGTCCGAGGCCACAATGAAATTTATTTATTGGTTATTATGTCTGATGAAACAGCTTCAAAAAGTGCTCACTTTACCGTTAACGGCCTATAAATGTAAATGACCTGAAGCAGAATGAATGCGTACATTTGTGTAGTATTGCGCCGCAAAAAATTAACAGCAATAAATTATTTATAATTTGATTTCTTTGAATTGTGACAACTTATTTCAAAATATTATTTATAACTGGAAGTATTTTTTTAAGTTCAGTTGATATGTTTGGAGGGCTCTTAAAAATTTATTGTCTTGCGATCCGATGAAGGATGGCATAAGGTGAGCAGTGCCTGGAATGTAGGGTGGGAAAACAGGAGAACCCCCCGAAAAGCGGGGCCACGGTGGTCGAGTGGCTAGAGCGCTAGCCTCCCACCAAGGCGATCCGGGCTCGATTCCTGGCGGAGTCGGTCCGTGGATTTTCGCATGTGGGAATCGTGCCGGGACGATGGCGCATGTCGTGGAGTCTTCTCGGGGATCTCCCGTTTCCCCCACCTCCATTCCCGGCGCTGCTCCATATACACATCATTCACCCCTCATCGGCTCTCAAGACCATAGAGAACCACCCAAACCTCTCAACTCAGCCCCAGAAAAGCCGCCAAATAATGGCATCGTCCAGGTACGATTCCCACTTAGCAAAGCCGGGTGACAACACCGAAGTATTTTTAAGAAACCTATTTCAGAATACTGTTGATAGCGTATTCGATTCTGTCATTTATATTCTGCTTAGGTATGTGAAAATATATACAAAAATTATGTGAATGTTGAATTAAAAAATACATGTAACGTCTTTCTAGTTTATGGCTCGAACTATCTGGACAGCTATAAAACGTATCTTGACAAGATACGGATAATTTTTGTGAGCAATTAAATTAGATTTTGGAGACAATGTTTGTATTAAATTTTTTTTTTTTAATATAGCATTTCATGTGAGTGAGAATTTAAACTGCATGCTGAAGCAAAATTTCATTGACTGTTCTGGCGCAAAAGTGTTCTCATTCCCATAAATCCGTGAATAAAAAAATTCTCTTACTTTTGTGGTGTAAAAGTTTTTAGAGCTTGTACGCTGTAAAAACTCACATTCGCAAAAAATAATGTTTAAAATCTTCGTTGCCAAAACAATTATCTTAAAAGCTGTATACTTTTTCATTGTATGAAATAAAATGGTTTGTCCCGTTTACTGTTATTGTACAAACACGGACTTTGAAATGGAAATATTCTCTTTAAATCTGCGATACCTGTAATTTACTCACGCAGAGAATCAATCCTCTTGAATAATTTCTTTCGCCAATGTGAAGTATAGAAGACACACACACACACACACTCTCTGTCTCTCTCTCTCTCTCTCTCTCTTTCTCTCTCTCTCCAGAGATTTTACAGCACACATAGCTACCACTCTATGATAACTAGATGCATATAAATGAAACTATTACGTACTGCAAATTGTTTTCCTGTGTGGTATTTTAACATTCATTACGTGCGGTAGCTACATTTGCAGTCCTTAGCAAATCTTATATGTGTATGGCAAACTGTAGTATCTATCCTGAGATGGATTATAGGAGGACACATTACTGATAATGTAAGTTGCTGCAGTTAGTGAATATGAATATGTCCTATAGAAAATGACTCCACAAGAGAAATTCACGTTACATGAGAGCCGCAGTGGTCGAGCAACTGCTGGAGCGTTCGCCTCCAACCAAATCGTTCCGGGTTCGATCCCCGGCGGGGTCACTGGCAGATTTTCGCATGTGGGAATTGTGCATGGACGATTCTCTTGGTCCACGGGTTTCCTCGGGAAACTCTGTGCCCCCCCTTCCCCCCAAATGCATTCCTGGTGCTGCTTAATATCCATCTTATTTCTAATTTCATTCATCAGCTCTGAAGACCTCAGAAGGCGTTACTTGCGAGGTAACTTGGGACAGTTGTATTTTTCTCCCGTTGCTTGTTAAACTACAGGACACTTAACCCAAATGACAAGTACGTTATTTTGGAAGGAAAGTAATACTTGGTTTTACATTAACATTTTCGGTTGCATTAAATTAACCATACCTTTAAATGCCCAAGTTACAGCACGAGACGTTATCATCTGTTTAAAAAAGTTTTTAGAAGTACAAAAACATTGAAAGCACAAATTACACAATATGTTTGCAGTGAGTAGCGTTGCATACTTTTAAAAAATGAGCGTTCTTGGTGTTTGAAAAAAGATACATTTAATTTGTTGAAATTTATGCACAGCTTGCTACTATTTCATTAGTGTAGGCTAACATGTACTTTTCTTTATGGAAGTGCGACTACACTTGGCAATATTGTAAAATTTCATATCCGTATCTGCGCAATGCGTTTTTATGCTGACCAAATTGCTTATATTGCATAAACACGGCGTTTAATGTTCCTAGTACACTTCGTTTTCTTGTCACAGACAAATGCAATCTACCGCTAACATTACCTTTTATAATACGTGGGTTTTTTTTTCACCATTTATGTGTGTTAAAAGTAATTCTTTTGTCCGTTTATAACTGCAGTGTTTTGATTACATAATTGACCTGTGTCTTCGGACCCCTATAGGGGCATCATGGCAATGCTGTTTTGTCTGCACAGTAGTGCCAACTGCGCGACGACATTGTCCACCAGTTATCTGTTGTTTGTTTACTATAGGCTGTTCACGTTAAAGTGAGCACTTTTGACGTCCTAGTTACTTTTTACCTTTCAGCTATTTTTTATCCTTTACCGCCTTTTTAAACAGATATTGCCTTGTTAAGTAATAAACACAGTGTGTATATTTCACTCAACTAGTAAGTTAACGCCTTAGGCTAAAATAAAACGTATTTATTGACTAATAGTACAAACACGTGGACTTTCAAAAGTGCTCACTTTATCGTGAACGGCCTATAGTAATTCTAGTGGAATTTTTGTTTTGTCCGTAATGTTTTGGGAATTCTTCGGGAATGTTTTTAAAGTAATAAGGTTGTGTTTAAAATTATTTGCCGAGTTTTAAAATATGTTTAAATATAATTTTTCAGGAATTGTTTATTGTGGACTTGTAATATTTCAGTGTTTTTTAAATCAGTTTTTCAGTTATGTGTAGTTGTGTCTAGTTTTTGGGAATGCGTTTTCTGTATGAGATTAGTATAAAGATTTACTCACGAGATTTCGGGGACATCAGTTTGAGTCCGCGCATTTTCCAATTTTGGGTGAGATTCGAAGTAATCTCTCTTCGCACTGCAAGTAGGTCATACTGTTTTATTCTAGACCAAGTTTTAGTTTTTCGGCAATTTATTAATTTTAGCACAGATGTTGTGTTAATTGTTGTATAAAGTAATGTCATGTATTTCGTAATTTATTTACACAATATTTACTTGGTTACTTAAGTTTAGGTCCTATAAAGGTTTTAATGACTTTGGCAAATTAGTTAAATATTTTATTTGTGGTTTTTGCTGATCTTCTGCAAACTTTCGTGTGTTAGTTTTCGGGAATTGCTATCGCTTGTTTTTTAAGTGTGGAATGTGACACAACTTGGTGTCGCTTTGCCTTTTCCTGGGAAAATTTATAACATTGGGAGTGACCACAGGTGTAGCAAAAATATTGGTTTAATTCGTGTAGAGTCTTGATGGGAGTTTTGAAGCAGTTTTGGTATGGGCTAAGCTGCTTCGTAGCATATCATCTTGTTTTTCATCTTTCTACTTCCTTTTATGTGAGTTTGGTTTTGGTTAAGTCCAAATGTAGCCACACTCTTGTACACTGAATAGTGTAATTTTGTTGATTCTGGTACACTCACTTGATATTGAGAAAATTTAAATTAATAATTTTTTGTAATTGGTTTTTGGCATAAGTTGGCTCAGTGTTGGGAGCGGGGACATCCAGGCGATAATTAGTGTAATTTAATTTCCAGGCAGTAGGAAATTAAGTGTCGCAATGGGAGATTTCAGTACTAATTTAAATAGTAAATTAATTTTTTTAAGCCGAAAGGGAACTCTTATCCCACATAGGGATTTGTTAGTTTATAAGAATATGTTCATAAGTCTTAGTTGGTAAGTTTTGGTCTGGAGTGTGGTCAATCTCGATCACGCTGTAGGCTCAGGTGAACAGAGGTTCGCGCTGTTGGAACAGGTGAACAGAAGAGCACTAAATTGAGTTAAAGAGTGTTTAACACCCTGGTCCTCTGTGGAGGAGTGACTACATGATCAACCCTAGGGGAATGTCAGGTGTTTCGGCACTAAACTTTGGAAGGCCACTTCATGAGACTTTTGTCGGGATGGAAGCTTCACTGTAGCCATGTAAAGTAATATTCTATTAAGTAAAGTTCGGTCAATTTTGGAATCAGGAGTTTTATTAGTCTAAATTTGAGTGTTACCATAGACTTTCCACTGTGCTGTAATCAAAATTTTTGATAACCATCAGCATCGCCCTCTCTGGCTCTACTCTTCCTAATGTCTTTGAGTAGTTCTTTTGGTACGACCAAGGAATTCTTTGTCTGTTGTTAGGTGTTGTGCGTAAATTAATTTTGGGTTTTGATTCAGAGTTTAACGAATGTTCGTCCTGTGAATTTTGTAATAGGGTTTTTAACTCAGCCTAGAGTTTTAAATGTCATTTCCTGTTGAATTTGTTTCAGTTTAGTGGCATTTGTCTCTGGTTAAATCCCCAGCATCCGCTTTTGGGGGGGGGGGGGGCGGGAAGTCTTTGCCATTTTAAAATTTTCGGAAAATTTTAAAGGCACATTAGTTTTTTTAGTTCCCCAATCTGGTTAGTTTTGTTTATTTTATATCTTTAATGTGTAGGGAAGAAAAGGAATATTCAGGGTAAAAACTATATTTATTGATTTCAGTCCTTTTGTGGCCTCGACAGTTAGTTGGTTTTTAATCTTGCAGGTAGGTCTAGTACTTAAGTCAGTATTTCAAGGATATTTATTGTCTCGAGGTAGACAGTATATTACAACGAAATAATAGATAAAGGGTTTTAATTTCTTAAGTTTGCCATATTTTCAGTTTACATGCGAATTTAGTTACCTGTAATTTTATTATTTATCAGCGGAATATTTGTTTACATTTAGGGCAATATCTCTCTTAGAATCGCTCTAATACTTTAATGGCTCTTTAGTGCAATTTAATAAGTACAAGTTGGTACTTAGTTCATTTTGATGTACTGGAATTTTTTTTTAATAATTGAGAGATTTGAAAGTTAACAGAATTTAGGTATAATTAATTTCACTTGAATTTGTATTTCACTGGAATCCTAATTTAGTTAATGAATAGAGTTTTCAGAATTCTTAACTCATTTGGTTAACAGGGACTGTAAAGTTAGTTTTCCTTTTGAGACTGTGTAAAGTGTATTTTTTGCCATCCCTAACACAGCTCCTCTGATCTGGTCTGGCTGGTCATGGCAAAGCGAGATAGCTGTCACACGACCATGTCGCCGCCAGTTAGTCACATAAGGTTATCAGAGTGTTTCGCCGTGCTCCGCACTTACTGCCAGGTAGCCGCGTGATATTTCGATCCGGACCGCTATGCAGTAATCTCGTGCAGAAGTGCAGGTTCTCAGTGCAAGGTTTGATAGAAGAGCGTCTTATAGATTGGACGTTAGTGCCATTTCGCGAACTCTGAGGCATATAACAGTTTGTACTTAACTAAAGGTTCAGTTCCTTTTCTCGCCACCAAGCAGAGATCTAGGGCTCAACCGCGTGGTTGCACCCGGACATACGAACACTCTCCGCCCAGCTACTGAAGAGACTGTCATACTAGTATGCTACTCCTGCCATTGTTGACTTGCTACAGGATGTAGCTACGGAAGCTATTCTCTGACTATGTCATAGACAGAGTGGATTGTTATGTAGTTTAGTACTTTAGTCAAGAAAGAAGATTTGTTCATATTTTATGGTATTGGCGAGAACGAGCGGTGGGATGATCGACGAGTAACTACTGTCTTCCCTCCTATTGGGTGAGTTATATTCCAACGCTCCCTACCCCATTTTGCATTGTTAGAATGAGTTATAATTAAATATTCTACATGCTGTTGCAGAGGGTTCTATTTTCAGTGTAGATATCGATGCCGATGTCAGTTATTTTCCCAGTTCTGATTCCAGTAATTCAGTTACCAGTCATGTGAGATAACGTCTATCTCATCTGCAACTCATTGGGAGGCCCTCAGCTCTAATATACATACCCATTGCGGTTCTGAATTCCCTGCTCTGTTAACAGCAATGACAACTGTGGTAACACAATTTAAGGACACGCACCATCCTGGGGCAGATCTCTGAGTGCATTTTGAATTAGGATCTAGGAACTTTATAGAGAGCAACAAAAATATAATTTTTGTATAAAAGGCTCTAGGAAATAGCAGTAATATTTTGTATAGGCTGTTCACGGTAAAGTGGGCACTTTTTAAGGCCCTTCTAAATTTTTCTTTTCATCCAATTCCCATCTTCCTGCTGCTTTTTAATGTAAACATTGAAATGTGACCAATAAACACAGTGTATACTTCACCAGCCTAAAATTTTAATGCCAGATGCTGAAATAATACATATTTATTAGTGGTTAATGCCTGTTGGGAGCTCCTTACAAAGTGGTCACTTTACCGTGAACAGCCTCTAAGAACGCCACTTTCTATTAGTGTTATCTCGCATAATTCCTTTCGTGGGATGTGTGAAATTAGTATGATGCGATGATGCAATTTATAAGAAAAATAATGTTGAGATTGTTAAACAATGTGTTATAATTTCATAAACATGAGTAATTCATGTCATGGGCCCATTTTAATCACTTTCATATAAACTTCGGTAAAATGGAAAATAGTTTGTTACCCAGAGATTATTACTAGTATTGAATGAATGTGATATTAATATAAACTGTACAAAAAAACTATAAAATATACCAGCCTCCATAGCCAATTCACTTCGTTTATTCAGTAATCACCTAACTATCTATCCACATTATTTATTCATTACTTTGACCAGGTAATTATTGGTTCCAGAATTGAATAAAATATTGTACACTGTCAATACCCAGCCCACAGTATATAAAATTTTATTTGTGGTGAAACTTTTTATAAGTTAAAGGAAATGGTAGCAGAAGTTTTTAAAGTTATTTATTTGAGGTAGTATACAGTAGAAGGTAGGTCGGCTTTCCCCACAGAAGGGCCACCATCTGTGACTCAAGTTTCGCCGATGCACATGGGTGTGTATCCCAGATACAGGAGTGAAGAGAGTCACTGTGTCGAGGATGACGTGGCACCAACAGAGGTCGTCGCCTAAGACACCATGACACATGAGAGCATGCAATATCACATGGATGAGCAGCACTCATAAGAAGAGCACGAAAAGAAACTATCGATTTCGACTATGCTTGCCAACGACATCGATGTCGACCAGCACGAGGGCAGAGCAGGAGTGGAAGGTATGTCAACTCCCTCATTATAATGGCCAGCAGTCGGTGCGAAAGCCCGATGTCGCCCGATGAACCGGCGTCATGGAGGGCATATCCGAAGGTTAGCCCTGCCATACTTGATGGCGCAACGCCTACCAGCGACACCATTCATGTGTTAGCGCCGCAACCAGTGCCAGCTTCCTAGTAAGGAAGCCACCAATGGACGGCACAATGACCATCGTCGTGGTGTGTCTGTCGAGTGAGAAAATCACCGACCAAAGTGCAAGAGCAAGTGAGGCAGCAGAAACTGGAGGGGGGGGGGGGCACTTCAGAGTGATCAATTCCCACCACCGTTAGACACTAGAGAAAAGATAAAATTACATTCACAAGTCACCTGAGTTGTGTGGCTGGAAAACATAAGGCGTAACCTCCAGTTACCAAGTGAAAATTCTTAAGTTGAACAGTAATTATACTGGAAACACTTTTCCATTCGATATTCATAGACACGAAGTCTATTAAGCACATACACATTTTGTTTAATTCAAACCAATATATTTTCCCCACAGCATTACCAATTGCGACCAAGTGAAACCTCCACAGTGTTGTTGGGAAACAGAAGTGTAACCATTAGTTACCAATGGGGTTTTCTGAAGCTAAACATTTATTAATGTGCAAACTCTTTTCCATTCCAAATTCATTGAAACAAAGTCTATTTAACGCATACACATTTGGTTAATTCAGACCAATATATTTCCCCCGCAACATTACCCATTGCGAGCAAGAGGCAACCACAATGATCTGGACTTTCAAGTAAAATTGCCCAATTGGCCAACATATAATGATTGCATTTCACATGCTAAAATTAAAAGCAGCTTCGCAAGAAATCACTTTAATTTGGCTCGTGCTACTAAAATCCACTCAGCAATATTGTACAACACACGCTCTGCTAAACTCTTGGTTACCAACTCGTGGTAATGATAAAAATAACTTTGAGGATAAAATAAAATACAGATGCACAACCAAAAGGCCTCTTTAAAATGTGATCCAATTTTTTACAACTGGTTTCAAAATTCACCTACAAAGTTGATCCACGCATTAGCACTTTGACAAGGAGCATCTAGATAATTCAGTGATAGCATTACCGGACTCTTGTCTTAAAACTTACATACTTATTTCGAAATCCCACGAATTTTTTTTGTGTAATGTGGCCTATTTTCATTACCGCAGAAAATAACTATCTGGTGAGTCGTGGCGACCAAGTTAAACAAAGCGAAAACATTACCGACAATCATCAAACGGGACCCTGCCCAGCATTATAATCACTCAAATATGATCCTAGAGAGAACAGGCAAGCGGAAACAAAAATTAAACAAACACAGAACAACGCACCCGATAGCTAGCCGCTTGTAAAATCAATAACACTCAAGCTTGAAAAGCACCACGACTCACCATAGGTGAATAATTCGTCCATGCAGAACAGCTTGGTATCCGGAACCCAACCAGGCCTCATGTCGAGCAGAATTTCAAAATCCATATCTAATGCAGAAATAACTTAATTGGGCAAGTGCTGTGCTGCTCATGATGGCGGCTTGGCAAAACCAGAAGAGAGGTGAAGTGGTTTAACACTCGGATGATACACAAACTTAAATAGGGCTTGTGATAACACATATAGTAGGGAGGGGTAAAGAATTCATGGACAAGGAAGCAAGGAGGGGGAGGGGAGCAATCGGCAACAAGCAGTCTCTGCAACTTGGAGCACCAGTGTGGAAAAATTAAGGAGCGATGGTGGCACCGGCCACTCAATCCTGAGCCCAAAAGCATTCCTCATTTCTAAATTATAAACACAATTCCATTCACAATATACCAACAAGGGTCCAGCAGGCACCAAAGTTACCAGGTAGCAAACATAACAACTGTCACTGAAGATCACAGAAGAGGAGAACTTCAGCATAGTTCAAGGTCATTCGCAGTAACAAAGAAATTGGTGGGATGCACTGCCTCAAGTGCCAAAGATGCGTCTCTTCTCGAGGAAAGAGCAGCCATGGGAGAGCAGCACGGTGAGTCCTCTTATCATCAGGGGCAGGAGTCACCGCTGACAGAGCCATCTTCAGAGCTTCCCAGCAGTAGCTACCAAAGGCAAGAGCTCGTTCCAATCGGGGAACTAACATATGAAAGAATGAAGAAAAAAATTTAGGTTAGGAAGACAAACTGAAAGGGAAAGGACCGGAAAACATAACAATAAACCCACAATATATTAGAACACTTCTCTCGATTTCGCACAACATAATTTTTTTATTGCCTAATGTGGGCTTTCCTAAAAACCATGCATGCATTTACTCCTACTAAGCTGACAGTATTATGTCCCAAAAATTTTCTATTTTGAAGGGACCGAGATATTTAGGTATGAATTTCCCGCCTAAGTCCCTACTCATATCTGGGAGAGAATAATTACTATATAGAACTAAGTCCTTAATCGTATATGGTAATGGGGTCCTATTTTTATCAACCCTATCCGCCACCTCTCTCTTAGCTGCTTCCAGCCTGTGAAAGACATCGGTCAACATACACTACCGGTCTTCGTCACTGAGAGACAGAGGAATGACACGAATATTCCAGGTGTTTAAAAGTGGATGACTCAAGGGTCTCCCAAGGAAAGTAAGCGATGGAGGAGTGCCAACGGACTCATGGAAAGCACTATTAAACCTCAAGTTAATGAACGTGTAAGTCCTTATACACAGTGTGTGATCTTTATTATAATATATCGTCAAGGAAGTTTTCATGTTCTTGTTGAAGCGTTCTACTTGATTACCTTTGGGAAAATAGGGACCAGAAGTAAAATGTTTCACTGACCAACGGAAACACATGTCCTTAAATGCTATAGATGTAACCCGCTTAGCACACAATGATTCAGAAGTGTTTCAGAAACATAACATCCGAAACATCAAAAGTTTACAGAAATGTTTCAGAATATAACTGATATATTTCCGTTACCTTTCAGATACGTAGAAATGTCCTTTTTCAGTTATATTACACTCTCATCTATCCGATACATAGAAATGTTATGGAACGTATATGTAACCATGTTATGTATCTGATACATAACAGTGTTAAATAACAAATACCTAACAATGTTATGTATCTGATACATAGCCATGTAACATATCTGATACATAACACTGTTATGTATCTGATACACAGAATCTTTACAAAACTAATATATAACAATGCCATGTAATGGAAATATAACAATATTATCTAACAGATATGAAATAATGTTATGTCTCAGATACTTAACCATGTTATGTAATCGATATACAACTGTTACGAATCTGATGTTTAACAGCATCACATATTCAATATTTAATAGTGTAAAATATCCTACACACAAAAATGTTATTGTTTCGGGCACACAAGTGTTATGCAACAGATTCCTTGTTATTCTGGATCCAGTTTAATCTAGTTTCCGCCTACGCTATAGCAATATGTCAAATACATAACTGTGTATTGCAGATACAGTGCAGCACTGTATGTGAAACTTTAAATGTTAAAGGCATATTTCGATAAAAACATCATTTACACTCGAGAATCTCACAAAAATTGCATGATTCTATAGATTTCTAATTGAAGTTTCCATTAATTGTGCCTTACATTTACAGTTTTATAAATGTTATAGCTTAGTGCATCATTAAAACACAGCTGCTATTTTGAAGTTTTGTCTTTAATATATCAGCAGTTGTTTCGTGTACATACTGTAACGTTTTTACTGGATTGACTACTGTAACATTATACTATTAAACACAGGAATATGCACAAGACAGATCTCTGAGGCTAATACTCTTAATATTACTGTACTCTGAGGATATAACACAAGATGGTACAATGTTACAAGGCAGTTACAAAACTGCTAATTCTTTTATTACTCTGTCTCATAAAAAATTATCTCAAATACTTTAACAACAATACAGAATAATTACTATGTCTAAATTATCTCAACAAATACAGTCAATAAAAACTCGACCTAAACCCAGAACCGAATATCTCCTTACCACTGGTAATAAGCGGCACAGGGTCGGAGCTCCTCTAATTGGCCTCGTTGCGCCTCGTGATGTTGTGCAGTTGTGATGTGATTGGCTAATCTGGTCACGTCTCTCCAGGACGTCAGTATCTAGGCTCCCTCTACAGTGTTGCCCTCAAGTTGCTCGCACCGACCTCCAGCGTCGATGTGCCCACGAAAAGGTACCGGTAGAGTGGGTCAAAGAGTGGGGGGTGTCATCATGCACCAGCGGCCTTATATACATTGCGACTGGCTGGCATGCAGAGACGCCTTCTGCCACCCTCGCTCTCCGTGGCTCACCTCATCTCAAGTGCACCAGGACAGTGCTCTATTATCTAAATGCGCGGGTTCGAGTACCGTGCCTGCAAAAATATTAAAGAAGGTCAAAATTGTTTTTGATGGATGTGGCAATGTGATATGTGTATATAAGATGAGCTGCAGACAACGGACATGGTCTGCTGTTTTTCAGAGATCTGCTCTACAAGTACTTCCAACACAAATCTGCAACAGTTCACAGAAAAAGAAGAACCAAAAAAACTTTTTTACAAAACTAACAGGATTTAAATATAAGAAGCTTCTTGTCTGTTTGATGTGTTCCGGACGTCCGCGTATCCCATGTGCCCATTTATACCACCGCAGAGGCATCAACCACAACAACAACACCCGACCGATCGATATTAGTTCGCGGTCCCAATCATAGCAGGTCGACAAGTACGGTGTGTCTACACTTTTCTTGCTGCTCTGCAACCTGTGGGCCGCGGGCCACCATATTTCAATTATATTACAAGCGGTAACTCTCATAATAAATTGATACGTGGCCTAAAATGGTGTGTCCCGTGAAATCACGACCATTAGGCGCAACAGCCATTGTAGGGAACACGGGGTAAGCGGCGCAGCTTTATCCTATGCCTTTCCGATGTGCGCAATGTCAGCGGATCTTGTAGCCGAATCCGGTGTGCTAGATGGCCCCAAGAGCGTTCAAAACGTGGGAATGATATTCTCGAAGCAAATGGGAAGTGCCCAGCGGCACCCTAGCAGCATTAATTTGTGGGAGGTAATAGAGCAAGTTTTGCTAGGTATTGCACCATAGTTTACTAGAGAAACCACCCGTTTTTCCATAGAGGATTCAGAAAACTCCACCGAAGACAGGACAATGCCGAACCCACCATAGTAAAATACACCTGACGTTACAGGAAGTGAAATACAAATTCATAATCCCGTTATTCGATGTATTTCACTATTACAGCATATATTTGTTTGTTTTAAGAAGGCTAATGTATTCATATTTCGATAATCAGCAATGTAAGGCCTTATTTCATTTAATACCGTCCTTCAAGTGTGGAGGCATACTCGTGATGTCACATTCTCAGACATATATGGTTCTCCGACATTCACGGGTATGTCACCAAGGTGTTTAAAGTCAGCAATAATAATTGTTTGCAGTGTTCATTCTTTTAATCATGTAAATATTGAAGTTAAGTTTTTTCATGTTTTGCATTTGGCGGCAGTCTCATCGAGCTCGGCGAGGCTGCGTCCATCTTAAATCAGTCCGACTTCAGCACTCGAACCACCCGGCAGGACAGACGGTAAGCTCCTGCGTTACCACCCTCTGCACTTCAATTTAGGCCGTTATCATTCAAGACAATAGTTTGACGTAACACCCGAACCTTTTAACTTCCATTAGTCCGAAGGGGCCTGATTTGCATCCTGAGGTAATATTCCAGGACTTCACGCATACGGTGATGCATTCTTCACGTAACTATTCTTGAGACCCTCGCCTTATTTCGCAGGAACAACCACCGGCAAATCATGAGCGCCGGGTCCGCATTATCAAGGGTATGCATTAGTTTGCAGAGTGTCATTTGTTTGTACCCTTCAGTCACTAAAACTGTCATACATTGAATAGGCGATTTTTTATTGACTTTTACTCTCCTGAGTATCACGAGGCACTGTGGACTAAAGCAGATTTATTTATCAGTGAGCTTTAGTGTAAAGTATTGCTTTTACTGGGCCTACCTCCCACAGGCAGAGTACCTTCAGTGTTAGTATCAGCATGCGAAGTGGCCGACAACTTTGTCCCTTAGTAAAGGGTTTGACAGAACTAATCTAATAAATTAATCATCAAACTAGACTCTCCTCAAATAGACAGTGGATCCAGAGATTGCTGCAGGCCGTCGGCCGTACGACACTCAACAAAATCGCTCTCTATCTAATGTGGCGCCGGGCACATTCAGCAGATTCTGCCCCATACCTGCCATACCAGGCGGGGCACGAACAGAGCTCATCATCTCTGGGGACGCAGCACATTATGTGGCCTGCCCAGCTCGGGCGAATCAAACATCTAAGTGCAAGAGCAAGACATTTTTCAGAACATTAATGTGGCTTGCCTAACTAGGACGAAAAGAACATCCAGGTACAGAGGAGAGCATCTTCGACATGTCAGTGGCCTACTCATCAACCCACATGGTCTACAGGCTACGCAGCAAAGAATAACAGGGGTAACAGTGCAATGAAAAGTGGTCAGCGCCGAATAACAGCATTCAGATATGTAGATTGGTGAGTAATCTGAGATCAACAGACACTATAACACAACGAAATCATGTCAGGAACATTTCAGCCAAATGCATTTTTTTAAATCGTATCACAAGACGTACAGAGCACTGTAAAAACATTCCAGCCATTAAAATTCAGTGCTTTTTGTTTAACACTGTTCATTGAAAAATGTTAGCTATAATAACACAACTTGTCAACTTTGTATACACTAAAAATTGAAATGTGTATATTTTGTGTGTTATGTCAACCGACGGTACAGTGTCCCGAGTGGAAATTGAAACACGTAAACACAAGTAACTTGTGGGTTTGATTTGTACAAACAATCCAATGAGCTGTATTGTTCCATTGCTACATCAGCTGACACTTGTTAGATGAGGCAACATATAACAACAACTTATTCCAACTGTAGACTAAAATGAATGCAAACAAGACACAACCACTTGACACTTAAAGAGTAACAAGGGCAATGTATGTATTTTGAGTATACATTCATTCAGTGCTGCACGCCACAAGTCAGGCAGCAAACCAGACGTGCCAACGTAAGTGCAAAAGTATTTCGTAAACACGAACACGTGTCATTTTCAAGAGTTACACAACCAACAATTATAGTGTGTGCCAGTAATAGCCCATCAGGCATAACCAACGAGTTAACTGCAGTATTTTCAAGCACTACCAGTCGGCCTCATTTAATTTCCAAAACAAATTTTTAAAAATGTAATTTTTCTGTTTCAAAACTTTTTTCAAATGTGCACTATAAACTTTCACTGGCCTTTCCAAAACATTTTCAAACTTTTGCGGCTTTTCGGGAACATTTTTTAAAAGCTGTTTCAGAACATTCAAATCCATAGTGCGGGAAAACGCAGTGCCACACGGTCAGCTGGAGGCACATGATAATAGGCAGGACAACAAGGCGCCGGGCGGAACGATAAAATCCCCCTCCTCCCCTCCCTGTGTCGTACTGAGGGCTGGCCACGTACCGCGTCATCAAAATGTTTGACCCTGAAGCCCGCGCTCCAAAACACGTGCCTGTGAGAGACACTAACAGTAATCATCTGAACTGGTGCACGAGTGCAGGGAAAGCAAAGCCATTGTGCCTAACAGGTGTACGACCCACGTTAGGAACCAATCCGTTTGCAGAGATAACATATTCGTGCAGAGAAACAAACAAGTCAAAACTGCATAGGGAATGGATAACAAAGTCAAACAGGACATGCATTGACAAAGCATGGAGTTGCACGTCAGAAGGTACACCCGCACTTTTATGTGCCGACTGTGGCAAATTGCAACCCAATCAAAATCAGCAGAGTTTGCTCAGCCAATTTGTTTGTGCATGTAATCCGACACAATTAATAGATTTGGAAACCCCAGTAAACGTTTTAACCGATTGGCAGAATGGTAGGTGCGCTAAACAGATTACATGTGCAGGCAGGGGAAATGGAACCGTAATTTGTGTATAGTATGCACAAAAATATCACCAAGAATGTTTAAGCCGAACAGAAAAAGCGACACCAGATCAGCGAGGCCGCATTTTATTCAAAGCATGTGAATGCAATCTTTTCAGGCCCAGGAAAATCTGAGTATTTGTTAACGGGAAACTTTCAAAACCACAACGTTGTCATCAAGATATTTGTCGACCTGTATTACAAGAGTCCATCGGGTGTGAGACGTGGGGGTGCAAGACGCACTGGCAATGTCTGACCGGGCATGACATGGCAAACCAAGCAGCCGGGAGGTTTCGGTGCGGACAATGTACTTTTCCATAACCGCGGTCAGAATCAGCAAAGTCAGTAGTAGGAGCGGAATTGTCTGGTGCACATCACTGTCAGCCGGATCATTCAGAATCAGCCAGTGTGTACAAAAGCCCACTGGCTCATTCAACACAAATAATCGGAATAACAGAAGCGCAACAGAAGGAGACGTCACAACCTACGCGTTTTACGTGGCCTCAGCCACCCGATAATACACCGTAATTGTTGACAGCGATCACAAGGGCCGTCGAAGCTGGTACGACTCCCACACGGTTTCAGCGGCTACCAACATTTGCAGGACCGCCGAGTGAAGATCCGCAGGCCTTCCTGAATGACTGCACAGCCTGTCTGGAGAGGTATAGAGTGTGTCAGCAGAAGTGGCCAAATTGCGTAGGAACCCAGTTGGCAGGCGAAGCGAGTAACTGGTGGCGAACAGTCAGTTACTACAGTATTGAGTGGGCGATATTTCTAAGCGGTTTCCAGAGCCGATTTACTAACACAAGTTCCTCATTGCAAGCACAGAGCAGGGGCATGATAGAGCTACAAAAACAAGGAGAAACCCTGGCGGCATTTGCAACGCAGGAAATTGGGAAAATTAAGAATTTCCACCCTAACATGAGCCAGCGTGAAATACTTGAAGTAGTCGCCTCAACGGTACAAGCAGTGAACCGGTCAGCAATGGCACAGCTTATTCATAGTAGCACCGAGAATTTCATACACTCTGCCGCATTACTGGACCTAGCCAGCCGAGAGCAGAGCACCAATGCTATGGAAGAAGATGGGTACCATTCGTGCCGAAGAAGGGAATCAGAGCAGAGGGAGCAGACAGAAGTGCAACCAGCAGGGAGCAAAGTAGTAGGAGCAAGTACTACTCGGTCGCGAACATACCGGGAACCCATAATAGCAGGGGGAACAGCCTCGCGCATGGCGAGAGGGCAATGAGAATCACCTTTTGCATGCAGGTACTGCAAAGGGGAGGGAAAGATACATTGGCATAATCAATGTCAAAAACGCAAAGTATTACCAAACTACAACACTCCACCGACGGGAAACGGACCGTCGGGGTAAGCAAGCCGAACGCTCGTTACCCTAGGGCAACCCACCCCAATGTAACACTGCCTCCTCAACAAGTCGGGCAGGCAGAGAGTAAACATCACCAAGTCGTCATACAGAAAATCAATAGACAACATAACAGGGTGATCAGGATAGAAGTTCGCATCAATAAACAACAATGCTATGCATTAATTGGCACAGCTGCTAGCCACAACTTTGTACACATCGGGTTCACGGACACTTGCGAGATCACACCCAGTACACAGGTACTACAACTCGGAACGAAGCATAACACAGGGGAATCAATGGGAGAGACACTAAAAACCATACGAATTAGAGATGTGGTCACCATTACCACAGCCCTCGTGTCTGCGGACCTACGGGAGTATGCCATCATGCCAACAAAAAGCCATTGTTGAGCCAGCCAACTGTGTATCCATTTCAGCCAGAAAGAAAGGCAAACCGTGTACGACAACGAATCCCGACCCACTAGTGGTGCGCCCAGAGTACAGTTAAACGAACTCGACCATGCGATTCCTCTGGAATACCAGGATATTGTGCAAATTATACTCGACGAACGATGCGATGTATTTATGGCAGGAGACCCACTCTGTCGAACAACAGTGGCCGAGCACAGCATTCCTCTGGAACATGACCAGCCGATCTACTCTGGACCCAGAAGCTATCGCCTGCATCAATGTGCCATCATCAAAGAACAAATCGAAGAAATGTTGGCTGAGGGTGTGATAGAACCCACCCACAGCCAGTACAACAGCGCAATAACCTTGTTACCCAAGGAATATGGGATGTTGTGCTTTTGTTTTAGTTTCAGAGCAATCAACCAAATCACACTAAGCATCCTACCCCCTACATAAGTGTCAAGGATGCATTACATACCTTGGGCAAAGCAAAGGTCATGACATCATTGGACATGCACAGTGGGTACTGGCAGGTACCAATGAAACCCCCAGACCATCACAAGATGGTGTTTACTACCCCATATGGAAGAAGATTCCATTTCTGCGCAATGCCCTTTGGCTTAAAATGCTCACCGGCAACTTTCCAGACAATGATGATCCAGGTACTCGACGGGTACATAGGTGACTTCGCCCTTATGTACCTGGATGATGTGGTCATATAGTCTGAGACCTGGGACGACCACATCAAACACCTGTTACTGGTCCTAGAAAGACTAGCCATCAACAAGATGTCGTATGCGAACAACAAATGTCACATCGGCCACTCACGCATACAATTTCTTGGGCACATGGTCGATGAGCATGGAAGCCGACCAACACAAGAGCATTTATCCCCAATTTACAACTGCATGTTGCCGCACATGAGGAAACAGCTAAGGAAGTTATTTGGGCTGGTGAACTGGCTGCAGGAAAACATACAGGATTTCGCAACCATAACAGTGTCATTAACTGATATATTATCTCCAAACAGGAAGTATCAGTGGATAGTGGAACATGAAGCCAGTTTCCAGGAACTCAAGAACAAGTTAATGCAGTGCAATACGTTAGCTCGTCATGACCCAATTGCTCACTTATATCTTCAAAGAGGTGCAAGTGAGGAAGGCTTGGGGACAGTTCTTCATCAGATAGGAGACAATCAAGAATGATGCATCATTGAGTACAGCAGCACAAAATTCGGGGGAACAGAGGGAAGATACAATGTAAATGAGCGGGAGTGTCTGGTTGTAGTGTGGGCTATGAAACAGTACCGGGCCTACCTGGAGTACCAGCATTTCACACTACTTACTGACAACTGGTGCTTACTCTGGCTTCACACAATGAAGGAAACCAATAGAAAATTAGCATGTTGGGCACTCCTCCTCCAAGCGTACAATTTCTAAGTCGAACATGTTCCAGGATCTGAGAATTAGCTAGCAGGCGAGCTCTCATGTGCGCCAGGCGAAACGGTAGTTGTGGGCCAGGAAGAGTGGGATGGCCTACTTCCCCATACCACAGCCAACCACCCAACAACTGGCGAGGGCCGCGTGAGCTGCACCATCATCGAGGCTCCTGAGGAACCGGAACTTGCGATCGACGACTTGCAGGAAAGCGTTCTCACTGCACAACTTCAGTGTATGGAAACACAACATCGTGTCACCTCCATCATTCAAAGTGACCAGAAGTGGTGGCGCTTAAACAGCACTTGCCTGGAGACACGACTGCGATGGCCAGAAGCAACCAGGCAGCTTTACGTGCTAAGAGTGCACTAGAAAAGGTGCTATACTATGCGCACAATGCATGGTTTGCAGGCCACCCTGGAGCATCTCAGACCACCAGTAATATGCAGAGCCAATTCCACTGGCCCAGCATCACAAGAGACACCCGGCAATACATTAGGTGGTGTGTAAAGTGTAACTTATTCAAAAGTCGATAAACAGAGTGAGTTATTCAACAGCAACTATGGAAGCCACAGGAGCCATTTGAGTCCATCTCACTGGACCTGATGTAGCCATATCTATGCACCACGAATGGCAAAAGGTTTAATCTTAGTGGTCAGTGATTATTTTTCACGATGGATGGAGGTGCATCCAGATTCCAGTGCACATGCACACAACACAGCCCATGTACTGGAGATGGAATATTACCCCCGATGGGCTACCCACACATGCTATTGACAGACAAGGGTACTCAGTTCACAGATAAGTAGATAAGTATTGGAGGGAACTGTCTAGCAAGTAGGAAGTCCAACATCATAAAACGGTCATGTAACACCTGCAGGCCATTCCAACATAGTGTATAAATCGAGACCTCAAGACTCAGTTGCGCCTGCAGGTAGGCAAAAATCATACAATTTGGGCTGAACATCTGCCCGTGGCCTTGTTTACCATCAGGCAGAGGGTGAACGTGGCGACAGGTCAGTCACCAGCTGCCATACTCCAGGAAAGGGAGCTGCCCCTTCCCGGAGAATTTCAGATCAGGCTACCAAACAATGCAGCAGAGGAAAATGCAGCAGGTAGGTGACAGCCCCGGGAAGAATAGCTGCAGAATACATGCATACAGCAGGATATGTACATCGCACAATGGGTACCAGCAACAACCTGCCCACCAAAATACAGGCCTGGACAACATGTGTTCATCATAGAACATCAGCTGAGCAGCGCAGAGCAGAACTAATGTGCAGGGTTTGATACTAGGTTGAGTGGGCCGCACATTGTTGTAAAAGAGCTAGGGTTCACTACATACCTCATTAAGGTCAGCAGAGACAAAAGGTGGATGTGGACCATGACGACCTTCACCTGGCCATGTGAGAACCCAGCGCCGAGACTCCAGAGCAGGAAAAGCGGCCCAATAGCCTGGAACAAGAAGCAGAATCTCCCAATGGCAACACAGAAATAAGCTCCAACACAGACAGGAGTGCTCTTCAGTGCATTTTTATCACTGCAACACCCAGCATCAAAACACCCATAAGGGTGGCAGGTGAAGAAGAGGAGCATGAGGAAGAGGCCACACTGTCCCAGTCAGAACAGAACAACAGCATAGCAGGCAGTGCAGCACGAAATGAGTCAGTCCAGAGCATCCTGATGCCCAGTGTCGAGGCGCTGACTTCTGGAGACGTCGCACCAAGTGAGTCAGTGGGGGCGACTGTGGACCCGATCAGCTCACATGGAAACATCCCACAGGACTCTGCCACGACGCCTAGGAAGGCAATCGAATCGGCTGACCTCATATTGTGGACCACATCTCAAGTGCATGGGAAAGAGCATTAGAATCAACAAGTCCACACCTAGGCCACCTACCTTTCCCCTTGCAGAACAGCATTAATCAAGAGGTCCAGGCAGCAGCGACAGCATCAGTAGCAGTGGCGATAAGTCGATGGAAGGGAGTGTCTCGACCCATCCCTGCCACTCCAAGCATCAATATCACATACATCGCCAGCATGCACTTCTTGCACCGGGACTAATCCCCTTCACCAAGCAAGCACGTGCAACTGAACTTCATAAGCATATGCAGGGCCACAGCCCTGGAGCATCAGCAGCCAACTCAGCACATCCTCATCGCAAGCCTTACAACTTGAGGCCCCACAACCAGCCACGACCGCCGGCATCCTGTTGTGCCTAATAGCGTGACAGGTCCTTGGGGGTCTGCGGGGACCAAACGGTCACCAGAGAGGGTGGTATTTGATGTGTTCTGGATGTCCATGTATCCCTTGTGGCCTGTTGTACCATCCACAGATGCATCAACCACAACAGCAACACCCGACCAATATACATTAGGTCGCAGTCCCGATCAGTGCAAGTCAACAAGAATGCCATGTCTTCACTTTTGTTGCCGCTCTGCAACATGTGGGCTGCGAGACACCATATTTTTAATTTATTACAAGAGATAACTCTCATAATAAATTGATATGTGGCCTAAAAGGGTGTCCCGTGAAGTCACAATCATTAGGCGCAACAACCATTGGAGGAAACATGGGGTAAACGGTGCAGCTTTATCCTAAGCCTTTCCAATGTGCGCAATGTCAACAGGACTTGTGGCTGAACCCGGTGTGCTAGATGGCCCCAAGAGTGTTCAAAAGGTGTGGAATGATATTCTCGAAGAAAATGTGAAGAAGCCAGCAATTCCCAAGTGGCATTAATTTATGAGAAGCAATACAGCAAGTTTTGCTAGATATTGAACCATAGTTTACTAGGGATGCTGCCCGTTTTCTGTATAAGGTTCATAAAAACCCACAGCAGACAGGGCAAAGCCACGCCCACCATAGTGAAATACACCTGACCTTACAGGAAATGAAATACAAATGTATAAACCCATTATTCACCTTATTTCACTATTACAGAATATATTTATTAGTTTTAAGAGGGCTAATGTATTTATCTTTTGATAATCAGCCGTGTATGGCCTCCGTTCATTTAATATCATCCTTCAAGTGCGGTGGCATAATCGTGACATCTCATTCTCTGCCATTTTAGGGGGCTCCGACTTTCATGAGTATGTCACCAAGATGTTTATAGTCAATAATAATAATAATTATGTGCAGTGTTCATTCTTTTAATCATGTAAATATTGAAGTTAGGTTTTTTCATGTTTTGCATTTGGCGGCAGTCTCATCGAGCTCGGCGAGGCTGCGTCCATCTTAAATCATTCCGACTGCAGCCCTCGAGCCACCCGGCAGGACATGCCGTACATTCCTGTGTTACTCCCCTAGGCACTTCAATTCTGGCTGATATCATTCTAGAAAATAGTTTAACGTAACACCGGAACCTTTTAACATCTATTTAGCCGAGGGGAGGCCTGACTTGCATCCTGAGGTAATATTCCAGAACTTATCGCATACAGTGACGCATTCTTCTCATAACTAATCTTGAGGCCCTCGCTTTATTTCGCAGCAACAACCTCTGGCATATCATGAGTGCCAGGTCCACATTATCAATGGTATGCATTAGTTTCCAGAGTGACATTCTTTTGTACCATTCAGTCAATAAAACTGTCATACATTGAATAGGCGACTTTTATTGATTTATACTCTCCTAAGTATCATCAGGAACTGTGCCCTAATGCAGATTTATTTATCAGTGTGCTTTAGTGTAAAGTATTGCTTTCACTGGGCCTATCTCCCACAAACAGAGTAACTTCAGTGTTAGTATCGGCGTGCGATGTGGCCGACAACTTCGTCCCTTAGTAAAGGGTTTTA
Source organism: Dryococelus australis (assembly GCA_029891345.1). Classification (NCBI taxonomy): domain Eukaryota; kingdom Metazoa; phylum Arthropoda; class Insecta; order Phasmatodea; family Phasmatidae; genus Dryococelus; species Dryococelus australis. The sequence goes on along the minus strand of CM057009.1, from coordinate 65,893,537 downwards.
CAGAACTAACGTAATAAATTAATCATCAAACTAAACTCTCCTCAAATAGACAGTGGATCCAGAGATCGCTGCAGGCTGTCGGCCGTATGACCCTCAACAAAATCGTTCTCTACTGAACGTGGTGCCAGTCACATTCAACCGGACCTGCCCCACACTTACCATACCAGGCGGGGCACAGACACAGCTCATCAACTCTGGGGATGTGCCACGTCATGTTAGACACGGTTCACAAATACTAAGCACATTGCATATGTAGGTAAATGAACTGTATATTTTTTCACATATTCTTTCTATTTACATGTAATGATTGTGGACATACTCACCATTCGCGCTTACCTGAGTTTTATTTAAAATAAATCACACAAAAAACATTTTCATTGGCTGCCACCGACCGCAGAACAGCAGGACTTGGATAGTGCCTGTGAAATAGTTCCTTGTTAGATTTCACGTATTTGCAGCCCATTTAGTAATAACAAATCATGTTCAAATAATATATTTTCATATTTTTAATAATAAATTCTTCTATTGTAAGTATGTTAGTACAATTATGTAAAAGTATACTACACAGCTGAACAGTTGGGGCACGAGTTTCAAAACCCAGCATGGGATAGCTTTGCATCGTTCATAGCTTTGTATCGTGCATACACAATATGGCTAACAGATTGAGTATTGTGAAGCAAGTAAAGCAAGAAGCATTTAAAAAATTAGATTATTATCACAGTGTACTTATAGTTGGCATTATTATTATTCTTTACAGCATTACATATTAACCTTAGTTTCTTGATGAATACTGAGTGTTGTTTTTATGACTTGTACTTTATTGTTTTCATAACACTGCCAGTAGTCTTGTTAGTTGGAGATAGTGTGTTCGCAGCTGGCACGCAAGATAAACTGAGCCAATTAAGTGTTGATCTTGTATAGTGATACGACAGTTTTTGATTTCAAAACACAAGTAATGCTGAACATGCAGTGCATGTAACTCAATAAATTATATTCCTATTAAATAATTCGTGTGTACGGTTTGTGTACACGTCATGTACCTTTCCATATTCATGAGGACTTAATTATATACTACTGTCTTAGCAAACATACCATGATATAACACAACACTGGAAAAGTGAACAACACTACTGTCAAAGAAACATTGTTTTTACCCTGGTTAAGATAGCATGAATATTCCATTAATGGCTCATGTGCACGGCACTCGCCTTTGCAAAACATGTATTCACTTTAAGTTCAATAATATTGCACAAAGAACATACAATCACTACTCTCAAAACGAAAACTAACAGACGTGATGTGACACAGGGCGCTCGGGCAAACACATGGCAATTTTACTGAAGCACTGAACAAACAGGTTATGTAAACATTAGAAAAGGCAATTTCAAAACAAATACAATACACAACCCAAAATTAGTTACACTGCACTGATGCACTGATACATGCACACAGAACACAGGTTATACACTACTGTATCACGTGGTTGAAAAAGATGCTCTGGCAGATCTGCTGGCAGCAGGCAGAATAGGCTGATGCTGATCGGTTCAAGTCATGCAATATAAACAATATTTATATTTATAAACTATTGCAGCAAACAAAATAAAATTCAATTGCGGTCACGAATTCTTTATTGCTCATGAAAATTAAGCTTGTTCAAGCTCAAAATAGCTCCGCTTGATTTAAAGAATCATAGGTTAGTTCATCACCATAGAAAATAGTGATTAGCATAAAAAAGAGCTTAGTTTATTACTCACAAAATTATAATTCACATACAAAATAAGCATAAGGTATTTTAAGTTAGTGCAGGAACCAATGATTTTAACTTTTGCATTAAAAGCAATTAATTTGTACAATACATAAGTTGTACTGTAGTTAAATATTTCTGTCAGATTTGCCCTTTTGAAACTTAAAATCGTTAACATCATAAATGGGTACCATATTCCTTAATTATTTTGTATCTTAACAACCTACAATTTACCTGGTATTCCGAAACCCCCCCTCCCCGCACCAAAAAAAAAAAAAACTTCTGGGAACCAAGCAATTTCTAAAAAATCCCAATACAATTTTTTTTTCGAAAATAATTTCTGTTTATTCAGACCTTAAAATGTGTCAGTTATGTCGTGATTACTGAAGTGGATATAACCAGTATGTTAACAAGCCACAGCAAAACATTGGTAATATCTTTTCTGTGACTGATTGTAAATGATAAGATAAATTTGAAACAGCAGTTACATATTGTCAGGTCTTTATTGAAATATTGACAGTGGGGTGAGAAATATCATGCTTGCCATCTTATATTGACAGTGGGGTGAGAAATATCACGCTTGGCCTCTTAAATGCTGTTTATACTTGATCTTGTTTCCGTCATTTCTTGCGAAACAAATTTTAAATTGAAACACAATTATGAATTTTTTACACGTAAAATAAAAAAAAAGAAAAGAAAGATGTTATTCTCGAGATTTTGATATTCGTCAACATAGTTTGGTACACACAGTAGTGAAGCCAAAGTTTCGAAATTGGCAGAGAAGACTTTTTAGATGCAAGGTTTATCTAGTAACTAAAACAGTAGCCTACTTAAAATAAAACTAACTAATTGCTACCTGGGATGTCTGATATGTGAAAATCCAAGTAATAGCTCTGTTTCAACATGCATCAATGTCTAAAACCACGATCTTTACTAGTCCGATAAAATAATAATTTGTTACACAAATAAATCATAGCTACAAATTACATATAACTGCAATAAAACATTCAAATAGAAATAAACTCTATCGGCTGAATCAATGTTTATACGTTGTTGAAGTCCGTATAATTTCTGGTTGTGTTACCTACCAACCACGATGTTGGATACAAACAATCGTTAGTCTGCTGTGTTTACCTTATCCGATGGCTTTGTACAGTCGTTAATTTCACCTGTAGAAAACATTTCCAAAAAAAAAATCTGCATGTGTTACAAACAAGATATTTAAGCAGTACTTAGTATTAATTTTCACCTTTGCAAGTAATTCATGCCATGTTTGTTTACTTCCATTTTCGTGAACGTGCATCATCAATAAAATTCGCAGCTGACATGTAAAATATATTTTCCCAGGCTACTGTAGGGCCTCTTTATGAAATAGTTGTAAAAGTTAATTTCTTAGTGCAAGCTGTGATACAAATAAAGAAATTGTTTTCTTTTAAATTGGAAGTCTATACAATCAGCTGATGAATCCAGTGTTTGTAACCGTAATTTACAAGATGTAAATAAGGGAAATCACTGCCTACTTGTAAGAGCTATTAAAGATGGGTTTATTACACATGCGAGATATCATAGTTTTGACATGTTTTCTTACCATTAACTGTTGCTATGTTTTATGATTATTTAACTAAACACTGGTTCTTGTAAACAGATTTCCCTTGAGCGAAAATTTCTTATGCTTTATAATTCATGTAGACCTGTATGAATATTATAAATGAAATGAAAAATTGTTTTGGACACGTGCCTTTCCAGCACAGCTCAAGTCACAGGAAACTAGAATTTTACATACAGGCACAGTAAACCAACCGAGAATAGTTGCCAATAGGTAGGTCTACGTGAAGAACACAGATAACTCTGTTGAAGGAATTTGGTTATTAAGCAGAAAATTAATGAAACAAAAAACTTATGGTGGACACAAACGAACACAGTGGTCTTCTTACAACTAAACAATTCCTTCTGTAGAATTCTCTGTTCATGTACATGTTGACAACTATTCCTGTTTGGTTTTGTGTGTTTGTATGTGTAATTCTAGTTTTCTGCATCATAATCTCTGCTAAAAAAAAGTGCATGAACAAAACAATTTATTATTGGTTTCATATGTCACTACTGCTGACCTTGCGAAAAGTCAAAACAGTTTGTGATGATACCACTATTGTAAACATTATCATCAGTTTGTCAAAATTCTTACCAATATTTTAAAATTGAGTACCTAGGTCTGCTGTGAAAGTTTTCAGATGCCACTTCCAGGAATGCATGGCTTCTCTATGATTTTCTTTAATTTAATTTTCTTTCCTGTATTTTTGTCTGTAAAACCCATCTTTTAATGCTGTTATGTATACATGTATGAAATTGCAACCAATTCATATTTGACAGCTTCCAGTAGGCATATGTACTGGTACCTAAGAAAGAAACAAGTGTACTTACAAAAAATAGAATTGAAATGTGCAAAATACTGTCCCTCCAATTCAGAAACCAGATCAATGATGAGTTGGTATAGAATCATATTAATTGTTACAAACTTTTTTTTTTAATTCGACTGTGTAATTGACTTTATCCTAATATAATTGAAGAAATGAGGTTCTTCTCATTCTTTTCCTAAGGGGAGGGGGGAATGTGGTATGCGTAGTGTAGACACTTGCCTTTCACCAAAGTAATTCATGTTGTTTTCCCTGTGAGGTTACTCACAGATTTTCACATATAGGAATTGTGCTGATTGATGCTTTTGGCTGGCATGTTTTCTCAAGGTTTTCCTGTTTTCCCCCACCCTTGCATTTCAGGGCTTCTCCACATCTGCCATACTTCAACCTCATTGGTTCATGTCCAATTAGTTGCCCTCAGAATTAGAATTTCGAAAATCCTTAAGAAGGGTAAAATAGCATTTAAAGAAAATCACATAATGTTTTCGAATTTGGCAGATGGTGTAGTTACAGGAAAATATTGGCTTTATCTAAGTTTTCCTTGTTTTAACTACCTTTGGAAAATGATAAAATGTAAGGATTTGTCACTTATCAGTACTGTAATGATTACAGCCTACTGTTAAATACATTACCATCTGAACATACAAGTAAACTTTATTTATTTAACTTAAAATGTTGTCGACAGCAGGTTCATTATAGAATGGTGCACCAAGAACACAATTAAGGGAATACAAGTAAGGAATTGGTCATTGCCTTTAGTAATAAATCACCTCAGAAATTCCATGGAGTGATTCGAGAAACCACGTAAATTGCAATTCAGGAAGGCTACATTCTGATGACAGCTGCTCTCCCCAAGCCCATTTGCCCGCCGTCGCCAGCGACCGATGCAGGAATCAGCTCTCTACCGGGCGCTCATCCGCCCTGGTGCAATGGTGTACTACCACACAACGGGAACATGCTACTCCGCCAGTGATGTGAACATAGTCATTTAAGCGCTCGTGAACAGATTGCAAGTTCAGTGCAAGGTGCAGAGGAACCACATGCACCCACGTGCACATGTTTAAGGAAGTAGATCCTGCAAACTCAGGAAAAGTGTAATTAGGTGATAATTACTGCATGCTCAGAGATGCCACACAAAGAAACATATAAAAGAATACTTATTGTTTTTCCTTAATTTTCATTCTTCATGTGTTCCATCCCCATCTCACCTCATCCAGTGTGTTACATGTATTAAATTAAAGTCTTTTTGTGTCTTGTAATATTGTTTATGCAGGAATTATGAATATTTAATCAATATACATATGCATTTGTAAGAGACTGAAGTATAATAAAGTAGTTCACGTGGCCTGCTTGCCAGCCAAATTGGCTAGCACGCAGCAAGGGGGTGTGTAGTCATACCACTGTGTTTTCAGGAGTCAGATGTGCGGACCGACAGGGTTGTGTTTCGCATGCTTGGGCTGCACATCAACATTTTTAATAACCAACCACTTCACTGCTATAGACTTTAATTTACCGGAACCTCGTGTGTTTTAGCATGCCCAAGAATTCTCCGCTCCTCCCTTCTCTTGGAATAGCATTACCGGGGAAGACTTATTGTCTCATATTAATTAATAGTGGCCACATGCCTATTGTAATCAGTGTTACCTTGCCGGCAGGTTAAGCCCGGCACAATGTGTAAGTTATCTTCCTGGAGGAGCTTGTTAAATAAAACCCAATGAAGTAACGTGAAGTGTTTTCATCTTCATTTGGATCACCTAAGGACTATAGGGGCACGAGCTCCCACCTTTCCTGCCTTTTTATTGAAGTGTACTGTGCAAGTGTTATATCATGTATTTCAGTGGTTTGTCTTTGTATACTTAAATATGGGTATGTGAGCCACCCAGAGATCTCACTGAGTATAACGCACAGTAAAGGTGATGTATTTTCTTTCATTAGGATGTTTGGAGCACCAGGAGGAGAGCATCCATTGGCTCGGCACTCGGCCTCAAGGAAAGGAGTCTGCTCTACTGCAGCTTGTTGGTATTGCCACTGTAATACCTGGCACCCGGAAACCTATCATCAGAAGGTTAGGTGAGAAAACTATGGAACATCACCTGTCCTACTTCTCAACCTTAAAACAACACCATTTTGTTCCACTCTCTTGCCGTCTAGTGTTTCCCAACTTAGGGGCGATGTCCTTCGCAAATTCCTACTTCAAAACACCACAGAATTATCTTTCTGAAATTTCCCATTATTTTCAAAATTTTCAAAATTCATTATCCAGTATATCCTGCTTATCCTGGCCCACACTGACACCAGAGAGGCAGGAAGAACAGCAACAGTTTACAATCAGATCCTTGAGACACTGCCACAATGCCCCAGGATACCGGAATGTAAAAACACGCGGTCAGGGAGAAAAAGCGCACAGAGACTGGAAAAGTACTGCCATCACGGCAACCACAAAGAAACAGTCACGATGGTAGCTGACTGTGGGCATCTTGGAGCGCTGGTGTGATGTCAACCACGTGCCAGCTAGGCACCCAACAGGACAAAGGGGTTGCAACTTCCTCCACCCTTCTCCACCTGTATCACACGCACCGAATGAGGACGAGAAGAAAAAAAGGACAGTGGGAAGGAGGAACTAAAATCTCCTCCTACCCGTTCTACCCGCTGTGCTGGCGATCAGCTGTGAGCCATGCTAACCGTTCACCCATGCCTCATGCCGTGCTCATGCAGGTCTGCCATCCTGTGACTTCATTCGCACCGCGCTTCCGCGACTCGCATTCCCGCGATACACACTTCCATTACGCGATTCCGCTATACATTGGACTGTTAGTAAACATCATGGCTGGTCGGAATGACAGCAACATGCCTACGCTGTTGTGTCCATGGTGCCCATGACCACGACCTCAGGTTTGGATCACGAGGTACGAAGAGCTGTCGGTGCGAACTTAAGCCCTGCCCGGCAAGCATCCATGTCGCGATCAACCACGCGAGAGAGGTAAAACAGGACATGGCAATAGAATCACCAAAATTTATTTCAGACATTTCGGACTTTAATTCAGTAAAGTGGTACCACAATCTGATCTGTCAGGATCATGACACACCACTACTTAAATGCAAACAGTGTAATCATTGGTAGCATGAACACTAGAGAACACAGGCTATTGTTCACATGCAAAAACTGTTATTAACCACCAATTAAGCAAGCGCACATCACTTATATTTGGGATAACTTTTTCACAGAAATGCAACACATCAATGCATGTGAATGCATGGTCAGCAAAGGGTTGATGAATGGAGGGATCTAGTATTGCAAGACTTGCAATGTCAGAGTACACCATAAGTGCCAAACAGAGGAGGAACAGGCAACGACAGAGGGAGAGCAATATACATGTCGGGATTGCGCTGTCAGTAGGAAGGCAATGTCTGTGGTGTTTCCGATGCAGAGTACGGACGTAGTACCCACAAGGACTCTGCCGCCAACAGTACAACCCACACCAGTAATGATCGTTCCACAGATTCCTCGACCACAGATTGCTGAAATGTCCTATATTCCGACAAGATATCCCTTTTTTTCTACACCAACCTACAATAGTAATTTTCCTGGAGCACTGCCCAATATCACGCAAGTTTTACCAGTTTCAAAAGATGTAAACAAAGAGTCGGAGAATGTAAACAAAGCTGCAGAAACGACATCCAGTCACTGTAATCAACCGGACATGCATTGTAGACCTACACCAACACATTTCCAGACCCTACCGACGTATTCTGGACAATTAATGGATGATCGGTCAGCTTTTGTGAGTGACTGTACTACATGCCTGCAATGCTATGGCATCTCGGAGGACGAATGGCCAGGTTGTGTAGGCAAGCATATGGAAGGCGAGGCAAAACAGTGGTGGAAATTAATGAACCACTATGGCGTCAGCTGGGTGGAATTCCTCCATGCATTCCACTGCAGTTTTGGAAGCACCTTCACGTCCATACAGGCCCAGAGTAAGATCACCCTTCAACAGCAGCAGGAAGGGGAGACCCTGACAGCCTTCATTGATATAAAGATACACCCGGTGAAGAGGTTTCGCCCGGAGTTAGCAGAGAGGGAAGTACTAGAAGTATAGAATGACTCTAGTTCCACTACTCAACAGCAGGCTAGAATTAGTGATGAGAACAGCTATCTTCATTGAAAGAAATACATGTGTACCATGACAGGACATGGGAGTTGCACAGGAGTGCAACGGGGCGTCGGATTATGGGGAATCGACAGGACTGTCAAGCAAGGAGAAGTGACCAACCTAGTGTGTGCAACATGAACATCTTCCAGAATGGTGCACGGGGCAGGAGTAGTGTACCAAACGTGAGTCCGTCCCAGGACACGAACAGATTCTTCAGGTGGGACCGGCCCAAATCACCCCTTTGGCAGTGTCGGTACTGTGCAGGTGGGTTATACCACTGGCATGTCGACTGCCTAAAGAACCCCCACCTGAACGACCAGAACAGAAGACCAACCAGCAGCGAAAACCAGCAGGGAAATGAGTTGCAGGGGTATAGTGGCCTGCTGTACACTTTACCCTCCCTAGGACGACAGCACAACAGTCATGCTGAAGAGAACACTAATAAACAAGGTTACTAGCAGCAGTGCTAAATTCATTAGAGTGTTGGTACATGTTAATGGTTTCTCGTGTCATGCACTTGTCGACACCACCACATCCCATAATGTATGCAAGAGTAGATTTGTCAATAGCAGAGACAAAACATCAACAGAACAGTAATTAGAGTTAGCAAATGGTTAAACCACACAGTCACCTGTCGGCCAAGCCACAGTTACAATAAGAATTAGGGACTTAGAAACTTTCACAATGGCAATAGTTACTGACGAAATCACAGAAGAAATGATTTTAGGAGTACCTTGACTCTTCGAGAAAAACACCATAGTTGAACCTGCAGAAAGTGTGTACAATTTGGTGATAAGGAGAGGGGGGAAGTGTAAAATGTAGATAGCTGTAGAACAGAATGTGTACCAGAAGTAAAGCTGTCAGAATTCGAACATAGTATACCTGCAGAGAACCAAGCCACTTTTCAGGGCTTGTTACAAGAATGTAAACTTGTTTTTGCCAACCATGACTCATTAAGGAGAACGACAGTTCCAGAACACACTAGCACCTTAACACAGGAAGAGCTGATTTACAGTAGTCCACGTAGCTATCTGCCGCACCATGTATGCATAATTAAGCAACTAATATCCGAGATGCTCGCAGATGGCATGATAAAGCCGACAAGGAGCCTGTACACCTCTGATATTACGTTGGCACTGAAAAAGGATGGGACCTGGAGGTTTTGTGTCGACTTCAGGCCCATCAATTAGGTGATGTGTAGCGCATTACCACCATACATAAGTATCAAGAATGTATTTAGTTCCCTAAGGAAATCCCAGATTATGTCTCGTTGGACCTTAGAAGTGGCTACTGGCAGATCCCGGTATGCCAGGAAGATCATGAAAAAACAGCTTTCAACATGCCCAATGGTGGGAGGTACCAGTATTGTGCCATGTCTTTTGGCCTTAAGTAAGCTCCAACAACTTTTCAGAGCATGATGGTGCGAGTGTTAAATGGTTTCGTAAGCAAGTTCACCCTCGCCTACCTCGATAATGTTGTCATTTGGTCGGACACATGGGAGGAACATCTACACCACCGTTCGCAGGTACGTGAGAGATTGGAAATCAATGTCCTAATCTGCGCAGTAAATAAATTACATTTTAGGCCATATTGTAAACGAATCCGGAAACAGGCCGAACCCTGAACAGCTGGGGCTCATAGATTGTCAGTAGGTACCACACACGCACAAATAATTAAGAAAGTTATTTTGGCTTATTAATTGATTGCAGCGGCATATCGCGAACTTTGCCACCATCACGGCGCCCATCACCGACATTCCTTCACCACAGAAATGGTACATGTGGGGTAGCGAACAAGAAATGGCTTTCCAGACCATATAGGAAAAGTTCTGGATGTGCCCACACTGAACACAATACAAAACAGTGTGTCACTTATTTTTACAGACCGACGCCAGCCAGGAGGGTCTCGGCTGTCTGCTTTATCAATACAACAATATGGGCAAGAAATGCGTGATAGATTTCGTAAGCACAAAATTGTGTAGCACGAAGAGTTGCTATGATGTGAATGAGAGAGAGTGTCTCGTGATAATTTGGGCTGTAAAGAAGTACAGACTATACTTAGAATACTGTAGATTTTCTATGAGCACAGACAACAGCTTTTTATTATGGCTAAGTAATATGAAGGACGCGAGAAGTAAATTAACCCAGTGGGCGTTATTGCTACACACCTACAACTTCAACATAGAGCATGTGCCAGGGAAGAGCAACGAGCTCGCGGATACGTTATCCCGATCTCCGAACACACATGTAACTGTAACTGACATAGTAGAATGGGAAGACGTTTTACTGCCTCTAACACAAGCACTGCCCGTGGAGGCAATAGTAAGCAGGATTAATATTGTAGAAGACGACACACTCATAGCAGACTTATGCAATTACAATGTAACAGTGCAAGAGAACTGCGTGTTTGCTCGAGAAATGTGAAACAAGTGTGCAACGCAGCATGTGGAAGGGTGGCGAGTGATAGAAGGACGAATTCAAATGTGCTCACCACGTTACAAAAACACGTGGAGACTGTACATACCTGCAGAATGCAGAGAACAGGTTTTTACACATGCACATACGAGCACAATGGCTGGACACCCAGGGACGGAACACACAGTGAAAAATGTTCTAGCACATTTCTTTTGGCCAGGCCTAACACACTGTATATGTAATAAGCTAAGAAAATGTGCTAAGTGTAATTTGTTCAAGTCACATAGAACAGACTGGTGTCAACAACAACAACCAAGGCGGCCATGGGAACCATTTGAAACAATCTGCCTATACCTAAAGTGACCTTACCTCAAATCTGACTGGGGTAAATAGTTTATACTAGTAATCACAGACAGTTTTTAAGATGGGTTGAAGCATACGCAATCAACTGTGCACGCACAGGACAGATTGCTAAAATCTCGAAAAATGAATTTTACGCACTTTAAGGTTATCCGAAAGACGTTTTCACAGATAACAGTACTCAATTTACCAGGAATAAATGGTGTGAACTCTGCACGAGCTGGGGGGTGCGACATTTAAAGACTGTGGTGAACCATCCCCACATGAACCCCACGGAGAGGCACAACCAATAGTTAAAGGTGCAACTCCGTCTTCATGTGGACGAGCACCACAACAGCTGGGCTGATAACCTGCCCGCCACACTCTTCACGCTTAGTCGCAGAGTAAATGCCACCACAGGTAAAGCACCTGAGCAAGTATCTCTAGGGGAAAATATCCACCTGCCCAGTGAGAGAAACTGCACACGCGCTAAAGACAGTAGTAAAACAGAGACGAGTTGTGCAAGGGAAGAGAGGCACTGACATCGATACCGTGAACAACAGAACCAGCAGGAATGGTATGCAGCCTGGTGGTTGCAACTCAGCAACAGACCACCGGCTGCCTTGATACCATGACAAATTGTCCACATGAGGTGGGCAGGTCAGCACAGAATCATGCAAGCGCTAGGACCGACGATGTATTTGGGCAGAATTGGATGGAGGATGGTAAGAATACAAAGAGAAGACATTCGGGTAGCCGCCAAAGATGTCCCAGTGAAGAACGAGCAAAAGGGAGAAATCGGTCAGACGAGCAAACACAACATGTAAGCGGAGGAGAAAGTGGTCCAGGACCTCAGGAGGTGGCATGACCACCAGATGCCGACAGTATTCCGATGCCGTACACCACAGGGATCGCCAGGGGTCAGAATAAAGCCATAACCAGGTCGTCATGTCCGCCATGAACGACGAGATGATGAGGGGAGTAGGAGAGAAACTCCCATTGTAAATAGCAAGCACATAGGAGAAGGAGAACAACAGGAGGAGATGGACGACCAGGAGCCCTATGATGGCGATGGCATTGACGAGCCTCCTGGTAAAGTCCTGGCAGGAGAAGGTGGTGAGACACTTCGGAGATATTTGTCGGAAGAGGACGGGGTTCCAGTGTTACCCGACACATCTGCATTGGCAGGAGTAAGCCTGGCGACCCACGTCACAGAGTCCGATGGTGCAGTGCCGTGAAGCACGACAGTGCGGCCTAGAAAGCTTGAGGAAGTCCCGATTTCATCATCAGGAGATGCAAATGGGGAGAAGCTGGTCCCTTCCATGGAAATGCCAAACATCTGCATGGCAATATGACATAACCTGGAGATCGTGACACAAGATCGATCTACCAGGGAAATGTTACCGGATCGCAACTGGTGTCAGTAATGGCATGACAGAAGGAGGAGGAAAGATGCAAGTAGTGAAGAGGATTGCAAAAGTAGCTAGCCGGCCGGCCATCTCCCAGAGCAATAGCAGCTGAAGATCATCAGGCTACCAGCACGTAAGGAATCCCTACGTGCTATGTCCTTATTGCAGACAGCATAAGAGGTTCTCCTGCTGTGAGTGACTGGATGGCTGCAAACGACTTCGAAGGACAGGGGGTGGTCTAACGACAGCTGCTTCCCCCAAGCCCGTTTGCCCACAATAGTCGGCGACCACTGCAGGAATCAACACTCTACGAGGTGCTGGTGCGCTCTGGAGCAGTAGTACGCTGCAATGCAACCGGAACATGCTACTCTGCAAGTGAAGTGAACATAGTCATTTAATTACTCGTGAAGAGAATGCAAGTGCGGTGCAAGGTACAGTGCAAACCACGTGCACCCAAGTGCACGTGTTTGAGGAAGAATATCCTGCAAACTCAGGAAAAGTGTAATTAGGTATTAATTATAGCATGCTCAGAAGTGCAACCCAAAGAAATATATAAAAGCATGACCCTATTATTTTTAAGAGCCCCTGCGGGCATAAGTTAACACTTGTTTTTCTTTTTTATTTTCATTCTTCACGTGTTCCATCCCCATCTCACCTCATCCAGTGTGTTACATGTATTAAACGGTGTCTTGTAGAATTGTTTATGCAGGAATTATGAATATGTAATCAACGTGCATAAGTATTTGTAAGAAGAGATTGAAATGTAAGAAAGTAGTTCGCACAACCTGCTTGCCCGCCAACCTGGCAACCATGCAGTGAGGAAGAGTTTAGTCATACCACAGTATTTTGGGGAGTCGGACATGCGGACCGATGGGGTCGCGTTTTGCGCAATTGGGCGGCACATCAACATTTTATAACCAACCACTTCACTGAAATAGACTGTTTAATTTACTGGAACCTCATGTGTTTTAGCTGCCCAACAGTTCTCCGCTCTTCCCTTCTCCTGGAATAGCATTGCGGCGGAAGGCTTTTTGTCTCATGTTAATTAATATTGGCCACATGCCTTTTGTTACCAGTGTTACCTTGCTGGCAGGTTAAGCACGGAGCAACATGTAAGTTTGCTTTCTGGAGGAGCATGTTAGATAAAACCCAATGAAATAGCGTGAAGTGTTTGCGTCTTCATTCGGGCCACCTAAGGGCTATTTGGGTGTGGCCATCTATAGTGTTTTGTCTTCGTGTAATTAAATATGGGTGTGTGAGCTGCCTAGAGATCTCACTGCATATAATGCAAAGTACAGGTGACATATTTTCTTTCATTACGATGGTTGGAGCACTGGGAGGACACCGTCTATCGGCCGTCTATACACGGCCTGGGGGAGAGGAGTCTGCTCTACTGTAGCTAGTTGGTATTGTCACTGTAATACCTAGCGCCTAGAAATCTATCAGCAGAAGGTTTGTTGAGAAACCTACGGAACATCACCTGTCCTGCTCCCAACCTTAAAACAACACCATTTTGCACCACTGCATCGTCGTCAATTCAATAGCTTTTAAAATATGAGAACTGATTTGGTTGTATATTCTTATGTTGATAAACTGCTGATTCCTTGTTTGTCACTGCAACTTGGCTGGCTTGGGGAGAAAAAAATTGTAAGAGTGGCATATTTTGTAAGGTGTATCCTTGTATTGATTTACAGCGTGATTTGCCATCAATGCCAGGCAAACAGCTATTATGAGGAAAACTAAAGGTTATGTTTGGAACATGCTTGTATTAGTTGTTCACATTTTTGTTTACCTTCAATCTACAAATTTTCACAGCCTTAGCAACTAATAAATTAATTCCATAAACTCTTACACAGAACTTGCAAAAGTCGGAATTTAGAAAAATACGTATGTGTAGTTCTATAAAAGTCCCTGTACTTCTAACGAGTCTGCAACTTATAGACTAGACCTTAAATGCACAGCAGGTTAGTAATAGCAACCGCCTTTGCAACTATTAAACACACTCTAATTGTTTATTTACCATATTAGTCAGATTATATATTACTATACTAATCACAATTATGTGATATATTTCACGTATGCATCCATGGTATATATGAATACCCTAAACATTTTTATATTCGGGAATATCCACTTCTGAACTCGCATGGCCCGGCTCGTAAGCATTTTCACACATTCATATTAGTTTTAGTTCGTCGCCATATAAATCAAACATAAACAACTAGTGAGTTGATATAGCACTCGGACGGCTATTCAATGCAAACAAATTAGTTGTGTATCCAGTATGGCTGCTCAATTGATAAAAAAAGCTGTCATAATCAACAGTGTATCCTGTCTCTCACTAGTGCAAAATTTTTCCACCAGGTGTCAGCCACATTCCTAAATCGGCGAAACACACTGCGACAACTGGGAACCGATTAAATACACGTTTCTATTGGTGCAACGCAAATTTTGAACTTGCTTTTCACCAAAATGGAACTAAATATGAAAACAGAGTGGTGCAAGTTGTTGCCTGCCGGCACAAAAGCAGAGAAATCTGTGCCCAGGCAGACACCTTGCCACAAGTGCAAATGCTCTCACTGTGCATGCACAGTTAACATGCATAACAAACAAGCAACACGGCTGCCATATTATATTTGTTAAAAACTATGTTTTGATTACTTGTTGTCGGTGGCAAATTGTGTAAATTAATAAATTAGAGTGATTTTAACAACAAATTGAAGTGGTGTTTAAATGGCATTAATTGGTACTGACAATGGACATCAGTAATTCTACCTGAGGTTGTACAAATAGATTTGAAAACCAAAATACAGGTGTGGCTTTTCTCTGGTAAGTAGTGCTTGTTGAATTAATTTGAATATATTAGTAACTTGCTACAGTATATTTATGATGAACACTCTATATGTGCGGTTTTCTTTACAGGTTCCATAAAGGTGAATGAAATAAACCTCGAATCTTGAATTGTAGCACATGGATGGAAAATTGGCAATCTACTGTATTGTTCTGACAATTTTTGAGAATAAACAGAATTTCTCCCAGTTGTATCAGAATAAGAGATTGAAAACTGTGTACAGTATTTCTATTGTATCTGCTTAAAGTAAATACTTTATAAAAATGTAAACCTAACCTGTCGCACAGTCATTAGGGGTACCAGTACCAGCATGGGTAGCTTGAACGACACACGAAGATTAGGATAAGTATATATAAAATAATAAAAAAAATTTAAGCATTTACATAAGCATTTCTAATGGAAATTTAGCCTATGCCTAGTTGTAAGAGAAAGTTACCCTGAAATGGCACAAAGTACCCCATGTGACTGTATTGTAAATAGCATAATGTAAAGGCAGTGTATTCCTTAGGGAGGTGATCACATATGTCTATTAAAAGTATACCTAATCTACTTAAGCATAGGCAAATTGTCTGATATATTATTTCTCATAATTCTCTGCATTGATCCAATTTACAACAGCATCCTAAGCACACAAATACTACCACACATTCACACAGATGTAGCACAATATCTTTTGCTACATTTGCAAAAAAATGTTTATATTTTATGGAGTTTTTCGTAATATTTTCCAGGCACGTTATTTCGCTCAAACATTCTTGTGTCATGGGTTGTGTTGTCAGTGATGGTTCTGTTCATTACATAGCCAAAACATTCATTTTTTAATTTTATATTTAACTAGTTAATGGCCAGTTTTACCATTCTCTTGGCAAACATCCATGTATAGGTCGTTCACTATAAAGTGAGCACTTTTTAAGGCACTTCCAAATTTTTTGTTTAAGCCAGTTAGTATATTTAAACCATTTTTAAATATCAGTATTGTCACCTGGCTAATAAATAGGGTGTATACTTTCACCACTCTTAAAAGTTAATGTCTGAGGCTGCAATAAAACACATTTATTAGTGGTTAATGCCTGTTGGGAGGGCCTTAAAAAGTAGTCTATAGCTGCCCAGGAGATAAGCTGCCAATATCTTTTATCCAACAGTAGTGTCTTACCATTGTTTAAATTCCTCTACGTAACTACCGGGAACTTGCTGTCTATTTGTGTGAAGTTGGACGTTCTGGGTGAATTCTGATTGGTCCTTAATTATTTCATTCGTTTAAAGGTTGTGATGGAGTACCGATGGGCATTTCATTATTTCAAATAATATTTGCAATACTGTTGAAGTCGAATAATTGAGTCTGGTTGCGTTATTTGAGTTATGTAAAGTTTAGGTCAGTTTGAAATTTGTTTACATTGAATAGCCTTGTGAGTGCTATATGAAGTCATTAGTTCTGAGTGATCTATTAATTTTATTCTTGTGATTGTGAAATGTGAATTTGGCATGTAAACATGCGATGCAGGTGTGAACATTCCAGAAAGTATCAGTGTTTAGTGTATTTGTATATACCGCCGATACAAACATGACAGATAAATTTCACACAATTATGTTGTGTATAGTTATACTGATGTGGACTGAGACTTCCGCCTCACAGACCGTTCGCCCGGCCTAGCACCGCAGCCCACACTACGAAAAACACACACAGTGCAAAGTTCGTGTGAGTGATGCGCCCATGTGAATAATACAATAAGAGATTTAAAGTGCAAATTAGTGCACAAAGTGTCAGGTGCAGGTAAGTGCAGCACCGGGCACGTGGGTGCCAACGAAAATAGAGCCAAGTTAAAAAGGACTTAAGACAGGCTCTGTGGATCATTACAAAAAAAGAGAATACACAATAACTTACGACCTAGTATCAACCTTATTTAAATTAAAGTAAATAAAGGAGAATTCTGGAGTTTTGTATATTCACGTCATTTTTTTTCATTGTTCATGTCAGTCATTGCAAGGGTGTTGTGTTTTATATGTTAGTTTAAAATGTCTTGTTGATTTGTTATATTTTATTTTGAGCAGGTAAGCTTTTAATTATGCAATTGAGAGAGTTATTTTGTGGGCAGAAGAGAGTAGTGCCCGCTTGGCACGCTCCCCCTCCCCTGGACAGTGAATGAGCCAAGCCGGTCCAGTAGTAGTATCTGCAACTCGCGAGTAAAAGGCTGGTTCGTACATGTCTGGCGGGATTCACGTTTGCAACTAATCATCTTAACTACAACAGCCATTAAATTAATTTGGAACTATTTACTTTAGCCGCCACAATATCTACCCTTTCCCCTGTGGTTTTACATTGCCCAGGGGACTTAAAACTATCATAATTATTATTGACTATGTGTGTGTATTTCGTCTGTATCACCCTGCTGACGGGCTGAGCCCAGCGCAAATTTAAGAATTCTCAACTGGGAAGTTTAAATAAAAGGCACTGAGACACATGTGAAACAGGAATTCGACGTGTTCTCATTTGTCTGATTTCAAAGTTCTTCAGGGTACGGTCCCTCAGAATACCCACCATTTTCTATGCAAGTGTTCAGTGTTTAATATATATTATTATTGCAAGTTTATTGTATTTTTTGGTGTGTGGACCAGCTGATAGGCCACCCAGCAGTGCCGGTAATTATCATATAACAAGGCATAGCACCCACCAAGAGATTGCCGAACGGAAATGAGTAAAACTCATTAACCATAAACAGGAAGGAATCAGCAGAGCAGTGTGGATTTCTATGCCCTGGGTCGGTGGCCACGCGGACCAGAGACAGAAGAGTCAGCTCTACCAACATTGAAACTGCTGGGACAGTGTCTGGCACTCTGGGTAACTCATACACATCCTAACCTCAACCTTTACCACACACCAATTTCCCTTCATCCGTCCATTATCCAGCCACATGGCATCAAATTGTTGCCCTTTTGTGGGGCGTTAGGTCCATCACACTGATTCCCAGAAAAATTCTCATGCCAACATGTGTTCATTTTCCCCAAGTTCGTTCTTGTACGTCCTTGTTCTAACCCTTGGATACCAACAACTGGAGCAACAGTGAAGGAAGGAACCAACAGCAGCCACGTGATGCATTCTGGACGCCTGGGAGAAGCCAGGAAGCACACCACTTGGATTACAAGGAAAAGCATGCAATGTACAGAAGACAGCCGTCATTGCTGAAAAATCGGTGAGCATGTGCTGAAGAAGGACAAAGGAGAGTACATGGCACACCCCACCCACCACACACTCCACCCAGGGCAGCTGCATTATCGATCGGGTGGACTCGCACCACCCCTAAACACGTGTGAGAGGGACAGCCATGGAAGGGGAAAGCACTTCCCCTCATCTGCAGCATCGCCCTCTGGTACCGCGCATCCGTGCCATGCACCATGTGGACAGGTGTTTACCAACATGTCGGGCCAGACTGAGTGATCTGCCCCGGCACCACTCTGTATGCAGAGCTTGCGTCTGCTACCAAAGGACGCCAACCAAAATATGAACTTGGCACAACACACTGCCAGTGCAGCCATAAGACCCGACCAACCAGCCATACCGCGAATAACCAAGGATACAGTGGGGACAATTTAATGGAACAACCACCACCACGGTTAGAGACAATTGTGGAAATGCAAGACAGCTTGGGGCTTTGAAATTCAACACAACAAACAGTATTGTACTATTGCTCACCGAATTGGTCCCGCAAATAACTGTGCACCGGTTTAGGCGCGATCATGCTTAAATGTTAATAATGTCAAGAGAAGTACCACTGGGAATGCGTGAGTGAAGCGAAAAGAAGTACAGTGTTCGTATACGAATTCTTATGTCAACAGTGCCATGCGAGTAGCAGCATGCTACAGCCAAGCAGAACAGTCATGGATTATTTAACAGGATAAGTAACCGTGTACAAGGAGGAAAGTTACAGCGCCGAGGAGCCCATGAAGCAAGAAGAAGGAGAGTGTAACAAGACCACATGCCAGGACACCACAGCCACTGTCAACGAAACCTGGATGCCACACATCGCCAGTGAGCACGCGACCAGCCTGCCACATTTACTCCTGCCACATTTACGACTCTGGCACCCTACTATTTGCAATTTCCATTCTTTCAGACACCTCTATTCTGGAGCACAGACCACTCTCGAGACCATAATTTTTTTACCAACTCACCCATACATCCTCCGCCACACACCAAAGGCAGACTCAAGCTCTCACACTGTCAAGAAAGCAATAGATTAGTCACCTAACTGCTTCGACTGGCGAAAAAAGTCTCTCCAATCACCAAACCGTCGAACTTCCCTTCCCGAAACTAACATCCATTTATCCACACAGTCGCCAGCGCTGAACGCAGATTCCCTTTCCCACAACTGTACTCTTCTCCCACCCCTGTCCACCAGAGCAAACTAACCATTTCCAAATCGTGTTAATAATAAGGAATGTTACTTTCCCTAACCCATCCTGCTGACGAGAAAACTATCCCTACTTGGAAACTCCCACCGCTTTGAAAGACATGCCCTCCGACGCCAAGCCTTACTTTTTGCAAAAACTCTCTCATTCAACCACAGTCGTAGAAAAATATATTGTTTCAGCGCATTTGCTCGGTCTTTCTTCTTCAGGAAATACATAACTTATAGACATTAAGGAAGCTCTAACATTTCCGAAGCATTGCTCCGAAACACATAGTCCACAATCATTCAAGATCGAAAACCAAGCTAGAACATTCTCCTTCACAGAAAAAAAAAAGGATTTCAGTGCTAATCTAGTTCAACAATAAGACATTCCACTATGTATTATGTATATCATAACTCTAGTGCATGTGATCTGGAAGAAATGATACTTCCGAAACCTGTGCATACTAGATTGTAGTTAAAAACCAACAAAATTTATCACAAAAAAATTATGTTATAAGTCATGTGTCATAATATTAATATTTTTCATCGATTTACATGTTAGGTGTAGAACAATTTTGCAACCATTAACCACAGAAAAAGAAAATTAACAAAGGAAACATTTTCACTCCTTACAAACTGGAAAATATTAACCGAATACAAAGAATTACATCATAAATTAAATGTAATAGATTACCACCCAAGCAATATGAATTATTTCACAACGAATTGTAATTCCATTCCCAAGCAATATCGATAGGTTTATTAAGTGAATAACAAATAAAGTAAGTTTTAAAAAGGTTTTATTTCATCCCAAAATATTACAAATCATAGTATTACAATCTTTTAAGATCTTTATTCTTCACCCACAAATCGTGGGCATTTGTAAAACCGTTCCATCAAACCAAAGACATGTCTTTTTTCCTTTTAATAATTTTGTCTATCAAATATTAATTTAGAGAACTAACTTTTTGCAGTTCATGTTGATCAAATCCGCCTTTTATCGGTTCTCCATCGTATGTTTCGAGGTAATACACTCTGGGATATGTTTGTCTAACTGCAATAATTTTAAATATTTCATAAGACCAATTAGTTGTAAACCATTTCTCAAAGACAGAATTCAGCTTTGAGACCTGTACATACATACCAACATTGAACTTTTGCTTCCTATGTCGGATATTTTAAAATCACTATATATGGTTTTCATCAAACTATTGTCTGTAATTTTTTCGGGTATCATCTTGATAGTTATGTGATATCTATAACTATAGAAATAAATTATTTCAGGTAAAACACTCATCCAATTACAGGTGCCTTTCGATGTGAAATGTTTATATATTAATTGCTTGATCGATTTGTTGTACCTTTCAACAACACTTGCTTTAAGATCGGAATGTGTTGTGTAGTGACTAATACTATTATCGATCATTATGTTCTTAAATAGCTTATAAAAAATGCTCGCTTCCTCTGTCATTTGGAGTGAATTCGGCATTCTTTCTCGCAAAACGATCCTCATTGCATTGGTAACCTGTTTCCCAGTTATGTTTTTCAAAGGCATCGTCCAACCATATTTTGCATAAACGACTTATCCCTTATTGTATTTTGAAAGCAATGTTATTTCACACAAATCTGATTGAAAAAGTTAATTTAAGCTTTTAGTAATAACTGGTCTTCTGGGAAACCTGATCATGACAGAGGTGTGAGGCTCTTGAGCAAGCTTACTTAATTTCATTTGTAATATATCAGTCTTCAGTCAATTCTTAAATTTTATAAACACTTTAATTTGTATGTGAATCATTCCCAGACTCTCTCGAAGCAATGAGAAGTTTTAATCTGTCTACCAATTCATTAGGATTGTTCCAATATACAGGAGAAAATTGGTTGTCAATTTCATCTGTATATGTTCCACTCCCAACAATATCGCTTAATAAATGTAGTTTCAGATGATTTTCATCATCACCTACACAATTAGTTAGATTTGTTCGACCTACCAGACACTTATATATCTCCAAAACGATATCGGAATAACCATTCTGAACTTTTTAAAATAATAATTCAAAAATCTTTCAATGACATCAGTTACATAATTACCTACTTGAATTCTATTATCAGGAAAAAACTTAATTACCGAATCTCCCAGAAGCCATATATTTCCATGACGATATACACCAAATACTGTATCGCGAATAGGCAAAGATTGTTTAAAGTTAAATAACGCTGTGTTAATTGAGACAGCTTTTTCTTCTTTATAGGTTCTTCCGATTTAATTTACACTGGTTGTTCATTAAACGCATATAGCACAGAATGTAATGTATCCCTTCCACTTGTAGCATGTTTAAATATTTCGTCTTTCAGCACATTCCATTCCATTCAAGTACATTTAGCTTGTAAATATTTCGAATTTTACAGCAGATACAACTTTATGTAATTCTGAAGCAGTCAGGCATTTTTATTTTTTTTTTCATTAACATTCAACTATACATACATATATATACTAAGTCAATGGTTTTTTAGAGGGTGTATTAGGTCGATTAGTTTGTGCTTTTTCAGTCTTATCAACTTTATTCAAAATCATATATAATTTACTCACAGTTTTAGCCCTCAATTCATTACTAAAATAGTTTATTCGAGATTTCAAATCATCAATTTGCTTTTTCAATTCCATTTGTGTAGCTAAAGCAAATTTTTTATTGATCAATTCAACACTTATAGCTTGCAACATTTTGCCCATTTGTGTATCAAATTGTTTTGTAATTGTAGCACTAACCATTTCATTAATTACATTTTTTCTATGTTCCAAATTTTCGTTTCTTCTAGTTTCTATATTTTGCAATGCAATCATCACATTTGTCAATATTTCCGTAGTATAACTAATATTAGCATACACTTTTCTAATAGCTTCAATTATGTTTATTAATTTCTCTTGCATATCAGTCGATTGCGATTTAAATACATTTTGTGTAATGGTGTTTAAGTCTTCCACATAACATTTATTTGCTGCATCAGTAACTTTCACAGCTATACCCACATTATGTAATATATGTCCATTCAAATCACAATTCCCATCGCGATTTCTCATTAAACAGGTATTGTATTGATTGTTTTTTATACCGCTATGTCCGAACTTTGAAATACTCATTATTCTTCATCTGGAAGTAAAAAACTGTCAAATTCAGACCTATATCTTAATTTATATAGGGGAAGAGGTGGTATAATTACCAGAAAACCATACTTGTTTTCCAACAGTAAAAATAGATATATTAAAACACTGTAAATGTCATATCGCCTAAAAAATGATTGTAAATATGTTGCAGATTCATATTGTCCATTTTAAAAACAATTCACATGTTTGTATTATCGCACAAATTATGATTTGTTATATGTCCATAATTTTCGGCAGGTAAAAACAATCGACATTTGAATGTCTACCAAAACTAAAGTATTTTTGTATTTCACCCTGCAGTTCGCACTAAACATAGTCAAAAATAAACACAGAATTGGGTAATGCTTCATTCGGATATACTATATCTTCTTTATTTGTAAAAGGGAAATATCGCATTCCTTCAATTAACAACAAAATAGATGCTGATCGTTGATATTTCTGTTGAATTTTTTTAGAAAACACATATACATTTTCAAATTTAAGTCTATTTAGATGTTCCAACAGTGAAATAATAACACACATTTTTCTACATGAAGAAGGGCCGATTATTATACAACATATATTTAATGGTAAAAGAATACCATGTTTCTGTTCGATTACATTTTCTTTCATATTCACAATTACCAGCAGATAAATATTTTGTTCAATAACCTTTATTTCTACAGTATTAGAAAATATTCTAATGTAAAACTATAAATGTAAGTCTATATATAGGTTCGCATTCATTTGAAAACAATGGCCCATACTAAATGAACAAGAAGGTCACGTAGTATTGAATACATTGATTAACAAATTACCACTTGAATTGTATTTACTGAAATACAATTATTGTGGACATGGAACTAAGCTTGCAATATGATTGGTACAAAACAATCAATGAATAGATGCTTTGGATAATGCTTGTAAAGAACACAATATAGTATATAATCGAACAAAATATTTGAAAGAAAGACATATAGCGGATACAATTCTAGCTGATAAAACAGCAAATATAAGGAAGAATCGATCTACATCTACAGGCAAAAAGCTAAGCGCTTGGGTCATTGACAATGTTATGCGGGCGAAGGTGAAAAGAGACATGTGCGTAAAATGCAAAACGATACGAAAAACCAAGAAAGGAGGCAGATTACCATTCATATTCTCAGCATTATCAGCTCTAGGAGCTTTAATAGGAGGTGTTTCAGCTCTTGATAAATCAAGTTAATCAAGTGGTAGAGGAATGTATCTTAAACCATATAAAGTCAGTCAAGGATGAAAAAATTCCAAGCATGGAAAGAAACACAGAAAGTCCTACATAGTCTTCCAAAATGTGCACTAACAAACTAATACATTAACATATTTTAAAGAAACTGGATATTCCCTATTTTCGAGGTGTGTATATGAGAGACAAATTACCAAAGAAAACAAACCTTTGCGAATGTACGATTGTTAATTTAGATTCGAAACAAAATGAAGGAAAACATTGGGTTGCATTAATTAAAAACATAAATCAATTATGTATTATGACAGTTTTGGCAATTTACGTCCTCCAATTGAAATATGTAATTATTTGAAGAAAAAAAACATGTAATTAAGGCACAATTACAAAATGGAACAATTAACAAATACAGTCAATTGTGGACATTTATGTTTAAATATTTTTTACTATAAAAAGGATATAAGTCTCTGTAATAGTAAAATATTTTAGTAATATGTCAATTACATTGATGTTAAGATGAAATTTGTCGCAATTGTGCTAATTATATTTCTCAGCTTTGGAGTAAGATGGAGAATGGCAAATAAGTCTAATCGAATTCGTCACTTACAACAGCTTCCCACACATCGATATAGACAATCAATCATATATGCTCAACAACTGTGAAAAAACACATAAGTTTGTGATACCGGTAGGATTTTATGAGTTGGATGACTTAGAAATGTTAATTAAAGTGACACTTCCTGAAAATGTACAATTCCGATTATGTGAAAATAAGTGTGATGTATAGTAATGTTGATATCGATTTCACAGAACACAATTCAATTGCAAATATGTTAGGTTATGAAAGGAGAGTGTATCCAGCTAATCAATTGCACAAATTGTCAAAACAGGTTGATATATTGTTGGTTAATGTATGTCTTATAAATGCAGATCATATTTTAATGGAAAACTGACAAATACGATACATGAATTCACATCTGCGGTGGTGCCAGGATACAAAATAATTATAAAAAACTGAATACATTGATTTAGCCTCTAGTATTAGTTAATCGAGTGGATGAATTAGTTGTTACAGTTGTCTATCAAGACAATAAACTGATTGATTTTGGAAACAAAGAAATTACATTTTGGTTACATTTAAACAAAGATATATAAACACGTGCATTCTATCTTTATTACAATCAAAATGGGTATTGTGTATAATAGTCAATATGCTTGTAAAGTAGATGCTTCATTTAAAAACTGTGTTTATAAAAATGTATTTCGAAGAAAGTAGCTATAGAAAGATGTAAACAGAAGCATAAAATGATCATTTCAAAATAAATACCCTTAAAGTTAACACAGGACAACAAATTGTTTTTAAATGATTTATGATACACCATTAATAGAAATGGAAGACATACATAATGTTGAAGAACTAATAAGTTATGATGATGCAATCACTAGTATGGAAATGTACATATATGGGCAATTCTGAGCAGAACCGTATACGTTTCAATCGGAAATAAGGATTGCTATACAAAACCACAATATTTACATGTTACTGTTGAAGTCAAGTTTAAGGTTTAGAGGAACAATTAAAAAGACAGCTGATGCAACTAATCCAGCAACTACAGGAATAGTGAGAAATAGATTACTTAATTTAATAAATAGAATTGCATATCTGCTCAATGGTGTTGAAATCGACCAATCACAGGATCTTGGAATTACTTCCACGATAAAGCAATATCTCTTGGAAATTGTAAACAATATTTATACAGGGCTAATGGCTGGGTGGAGCAATGCTAATAATTTTACACAATGAATAAACCCAGGCAGAGAATACGAAGTTGTTATACCATTAAGTTTGGATTTGGGCTTTGCTGAAGACTATTCTATTTGGTAACATGCATTTGAAATCCATATATTATACAGCTAATAACGAGGAGGGTGTAACATTTGAATTAAACAGTGTCGAATGGCCAATGCCACATATTGAAATTAACACTAGCGAGTGTGTAAAGTTTTAAAAATATATCGAAAAAGGGATGCATCTAGACATTACATTCAGGCTGTGGGCTTTGGAGACATTTCCAGCTCTACTGACATTACAAAAAGTTATTTAGAATGTGCAATCATGTTTTTCATCTGAGAAACCACAATTTGTCATTATTTGTTTTCAATCGACAAAACAATTTCAAAGCTGATAGATAAGTATTCGATAGTTGTGATATGAAAAATATTAAACTGTATCTAAATAGTCAAGCTTATCCCTATTCTGATTTCAATGCAAACTTTGGAAATTGGGAATTCCTTATTTGCTACAACATGTGCTCAAAGTTCCAGTAAATGCATTATATAAATCAGCTCACTGATCATAGAACCTGAATAATATAAAAGCAGAGGAATGTTATTTGTATTAATGTAAGCAAACAAGATGACACAATTACCAATAGTGTAGTTGATTCACAAATTGAAATTATTGCAAATGCACCAATTCTGGCAAATACACAAGCCAATGCATTGGTAATTCGCGATAGATTGGTGAGCTATAATATAAGAGATAAGCTGGTGGAGATAATGACTTGAGTCAGTATACAACGAGAAATGGTATTAACAACATTTTTTTCAACATGCAAAGATTTCAATGCCCAGAAAAATTTATCAATAAATAATTGACTATGACTGACATGGAGGAACATACAGTGGTATTCAGATTCAAACCACCATTCCACTAGAAATATCTATTTCTTAAATACAAGAAAACAAATTGATTGGTAACCAAACACCAACTACGGCTTAACCTGGGAAAGTGGATGTATGGAGTATGAGAATATTGAATATATTTGCAAGCAATACTTAAATAGTTGTGAAATATATGTAGATGAAAATGCATTTTGCAAAGTGTGTGGAATGGGAAAGTAACAGATATTCGAAAAGAATACAATAGCCCATCATTCAAACAACTATGTAAAACATGCAGATCTAATTCAAAATTCTTCTCTGCAGAGGAAAACTCAAATTTAATGATAAAATGGTCATTGATGACTGACTGGTGAAACAGACTATGCTGATTCTCCCCCTGAGTCATAAGTGGATATTATATGAGAGTAATATGGCATTATTTGGGATGAGTGGAATTGAGTATATAAAAGTACTTGGTTTACGCAATCCAATACTTTGTTAGGATGAATCAAGATGAGAACGAGGTCATGTGCTTGGGCATACAGAAATTAAAGTGTAAATTTAAAATTACCAAGTGAATTGTACATTGCAGTAAAACTTTTAGAAAATGTTATGGAAAGTAACAGTTTTAGTGCCTTGGTAAACAAGTTTTTTTCCACCCAACTGCAATTTATATCTCTGGGAACTCTTGTTTGTTTCATTTCAAAAATATCCAATGTACACTAGAAGCTGAAAAATTGTAATGAATTAATATATTGTCCAGATCTGACTAAATGTTCTGTTTAGGATCGAATAAATGTATTGGCACTTTCACCAGAATGTATAATACTATTGCAAGACAACAAACAGATGGAAATATTGTCAAAGGGAAGAAATATTCTAAATGTGTGTTTTTGTAATCATCTAATTTTGTCAATATGTACTTTGTATCAAAATAAATGATTTGAAACTACTTTTTTTGTGGTTTACTAACTTTATGAATGCATTAATTGTATATTCCCATCTTCTGACAATCAAATATTACATGCATTTAACAATCATATCTAAATGTGTTTGCACATATAGGTTTGTGGGCGGGATATTGATCAAACATTAGTAAATTTGAAAGAAATTTAATTCTTTCAAACGAATAATGTACTAAGATTGCTTCCTAGACTTTACAATTCCTCGAATTACATACAACTGCCTATAAAAGGTATGTGTCTTTTACTTTCATTCTAGACTTGGCACAGTATGAAAGCAATTATGGCTTTGCTGTGTAGTTTCTGTGGTAAACATTTTACAGCTCTCTGCAGCATTCATCGACGTGAAAGAATGAGCTCCAAGATGAATAGTTAAACCTCAACTTTTGAAAGCAAATTCTGTCAGGGACTGTTTTCTCGAGCCGATATTTTGAAGAGACATTGTACAATTTGTACCCATGGTCCTCCACAACTACAATTTACCTGCAATAACAAATAGCACAACAATTAGAACTGTAATTGTGGTGCATTCCCTGTGCTGTGATTAGTCCAAACCTAGCACTGCAATTAACACCGCAAGTAGCACTGCAATTAGCACCAAAAATTTGGTTCAATCCTTGTGCTGTGATTGGTCCAGACCTAGCACCACAATTACCACTGCAATTGTAGTTCAATCACTGTGCTGTGATTGATCCAGACCTAGCACCACAATTAACACAGCAAGTATTACTGCAATTGGCAGTGCAATCTTCTCCACAGGCTCAGCACCTTGCTCCACCTGCTCCACATCTTGCTCCACCTGCTCCATGCATTACTCCACCTGCCCCACACTTTGCTCCACCTGCTCCACACTTTGCTCCACCTGCTCCACAACTTGAGCCATCAGCAAGGCAGCTCCACATGCTACACAATCAGTTCATCCTATACCCACTGTATTTCCTTCAAAACGTCGCAACATGTATACAGAATTGGGAAGTAAATCGCTTACCATGTTGCCCCAGCTCAATTATGAAAAATTATACACAACTTTTGCAGGCAGACTGACTGACACTAGGATATGTAATGAGCAAACAGAAGCCGGTAAAGACTTTAAAAGATTTTTTTTAAGGTGTAGGAAGCCTCTGCTATAATTAACTACAACACTGCCCCAACCAATATCTCTTAGTGTAAATATATCCTGTAAATATCAGAAATCCCATTACAGCAGAGGAGTCCTCTACAGAAACTATCTACTTTCAAACTCAAGCTCTCCCCATTCTAAATTCCACAGATATTGAACACCTTTATAACTCTACCATACTGCCTTAATTAACATCTAGACTTGAAGAATTTAGTGCTTGTGGAAGTGGATGGACTTTACAACTAATAACAAAAATTGACATACACATCTCCCATTACTGACCGTTCACATCTGGTCAGAAGTAATACAACTTAGTGTCTATAAGAAGATACGTAATCCAATGCTGTCCCATCGCTCACTTCACCCTCATCAGCTCTCAAGACCTCTCAAGTAATCAAATTCTCTTCACTTTCTCCGATGCACAAATAATAATAGGTTTTCCATAACATAATAAAATCAGCTAAGCCACCTTCAATGAGTGAATCAAGCTTCAACCCACCTCAAGAATGTGTGTCATCTAATCTAACAGCGAATCACTGATTCTCTGTGAATAAAGTCAATTCACGTAATTTGAGAGAATTCGGAATTGGTCTCTACATCATTAACCAAAATGTTAACATCAGCATTGTCTCCAGATATGAAAATCACTACATCAAAGTGTAATGCTTAAATCAATAAAGAAGATTGCTTGTATAAGTAAATAAATATTTTTTAGAATAAATGTGATTTTTTGTATATGTAAATAAATGTTATATTTGTTTGAGAAATAGAATATAATCAATTGTATTTCAAACTGAAACTTTGTTTCATTTAACATGCTATATAATTTAAAGAAATCATGAATCATTGTCTATATAAGATATATTACTTTAGCACTCTATGGTCATAACTTTACAAAATTCATTCACTCAGTCTAATGACTGACATAACATTTTGTTCAAACAAACAATACTGTTTCGCTGTGAAATAAGTTTAGGTGAATATAACTTATAACAAAGTTTGTTAATATTTAACGCAGTAATGAATTGTGTTTACTTGGAGAATCGTCTTCTGCGCAAGAGAGCTTTTCTCATAGCGCACGCTGAACCATGACAATGCAGGACATGTCTACAGAATAGAACTGGACCATGGACGACGAGGGAAGGAGGAAACCCTGTCTAGTCATGAAAGTATGGCACTGAGAGGAAGGGGTTTTTGCATAGAAGCAAGGCTGAAGTGAATGTTTGAAACGAATCTTGAAAGAAAACAATGTACGAAATAGACGAGTCGAGGATGAACAGCGGGTGATAAATAAGATCCTTTGCCCGTAGACCATCTCAAACCTCCAGCTAGCCGACACGAAAAGTGTGGTATTTCAAGCCGAAAGTAGAGCTGGGAAATAAGATTTTTTTTGTGTCTACTGAAAGCAGTGTTCCAAGCCCCTACTTTATTTCCTGCTGTGTCAACAAAGTGTCGCCCACGAGGCTTTGTCAAGGACGGCGCGGGAATCCTTGTGTAAGGCTAAAACCGGCAGAAACTTTTCACAAGTGCCCTTTTCCATCCTTCCCCTTCACGTTGACCTGGCCTAACAAAAATTGTATGTCTTTCATGCTCTGAACTTTGCAGTACAAGTCAATATATGGAAATGTGTGGAGGGGATGTGTATTTTCTACGGAGAGAATTCTGTAGGGAGGGGATGATGCTCGCTTGTTGAGCGTTTACCTGGGAGTTTGAAAATTCTTATAAATAGGGGTTTAACCTCTGCACTCCTATACTGTTTGACTTTAGTGTTTGTGGAAGTTGTATATTTTAAAAAAAATTTCGTTTTATCAGGAATATTTTGCGGGTTTTTCTACCCAAGCTCTTGAGAGAGAGCTTCTGGAATTTGATTAGTCAGAGCTTGATGCTGTTGCGCTAAGTCCATTGGCATCTTCAGTACCATCGGCGTCTCCAATGCCGCCTCCAGTGAGTGGGATGACGTTGGATTAAGCAAAAACGATGACACTGGCTCCAGTGAGATTGCCAGCTCCAGTGAGATCGCAGGCTCCAGCGAGAACGCAGGCTCCAGCAACAATGGCATATCCAGGTATGAAGAAACACAATTTGAGTGTGAGGAAGACAAAAGATGAAGAATATGTCGATAAGCATAGGAAATGTTGTAAACCAGTGGACTTGAGTAGTAGGAAAATACCCATTCGTGAGCTGTCTTTAGTGGGGGAACTCTCAGAATTTTTAATGTTTTTTAATGTTGTACAATCACCACCTCCCCCAGCTTTCACATTGTTTCCACCACCAATATCTTACAGCCCTGTCACTCTTCCTCGCAATCGAACCCCCTCCCCCTCTCAAACCCTCGCACATTCCCCTGTTTTTCGCACTCCCGTCCCAAAAAGGCAGAGATTGTCTTCAAGTAAGTAACAAAAACAATTGAAAGAAGACTTTGAAAAACTGTGAAAATGTATGAAAAGTTTTTAGTAAATGTGAAATGTTTTTCTTTTGTATAAAGTGTATAGTTTGTAAATATATTTAAATATGTGTAAATACAGATTTTAAGGATGTTTTTAAAAAAAAAAAATTTATGGTAAAAGGTAATAATGTGACTTGTTGTTTTATAGTTTGAATTGCTTTTTGTCACAGTGATCTTATAATTATTATGGTCTTTTTACATTACGTTTATGTCTGGATTTGAACACTCGCATGTCTGAAAATGAATGAAGTCTGAAAAGTAATGGAATGAGGGAGAAACCTTGAGAAACCCTAGCTGGACTTGAAACACACACACAATGGTGGGACAGTGTAAGGGGAAAGTGGTTTGGGACAACTTCAGGTAAACAGACTCTTGCCCCGCAGAGCAAGGCTAAGGAATGGCTAGTCTCACTAGCTAGCAATGGCCTTGTCTTACAACAGGTTTCAACAAGTTTCCAAGGAAATACAAACTATGATTTTGTAATTTAACATACAAAAGAAAAAAATTACTCAGACTAATGGATGCTGTGAAGAGATATTATTCTTCAAATATATGCTGAAATGCATGGTATACACAAAGTCGGTATATATTGCAATGAAATGCTGTAACATACTTTTTACACATAATTAAACACAAATATTTTTTTAATGAAACTGTTTCTAAACAAAGCTTTGGGAGAAGTCTCTGAAGCAGTTTCACTGTGTAAACTAATGCCAGTGTTATAACATGAAATGGGAGAATCTTGAGAAATCTTATAAAAATATGTTGAATATCCGGTAAGAGGGTAAACCACAACACTGAACACTCAGGCTGTTGGAAACATATTTTAAATACCAATTTACAGTACTTAAAATAGTTATTATATAACAAAAATAATTACATATTTTAGTAAACATGTCTATATTTTACTAATTAAATCCATTTTGACATATTTGTCCTGTGCAGAACTAATATTCGTTACTATATTTCACGGAGTGAAATTTTTAGAATGTAGGTTTTAAAAATATGAGTTTGAATTGTGAAATTTGTTTTGAAATGTACCTTATTCCATATAGTTTTTAGTAAGAAAGATAGATTTTTTGGTTTATTTACACTTAATCATTTTTTGAAACTACATATTAACAATATTTTTAACATAATGTTATAAGAATGTCTGTTAAGTTCATAGCTTTTAATATAACAACTTGTAGGTTAAACTTCATTAAATATGTTAGTGGAGTGTTGAGACCCATTTTTCAATCCCCAAAAAATTGATTTTGGTCAGAATTGTGTTATTAATATTGAAAGTTTTGGAGAATTAATTGCTTTTATATTGAACATGGGCTGTGGTGTTTGAAAGTTATTCAGTGTGGCACGCTTGTCTCGACATGCGAGATTATTCCTCGCCCTAGCGATTCCCCCAGCTGTCTTGAAGTATGAAGGTATGAAAAATTGAATCGACTCCTTTGACAGTGCCGACAGCGCAGTCGGAGTGCTGACTCGTAAGGAAGAGTTTAGTTACAAGCGAATAGCCGAGCTCGCTGCAGGACCTGGAGCATTGAAACCAATTCATACACAACATACTACTTTTTTCTCTCGCAGGTTCAGATAAATACTTCGGTTTTTATTTAATTATACAATCGTTGAGAATTACGCGGTTATCGGAACATTTTTTGTAAGAACAGGATCGCCGTATTATGTTTTTAACGTGTGATATAACGAAGTACGTTCATCGGGTTTTTGCAGTAGGCTTTTCGCAATAGGCGAGTGTTGTGACGGACGCATGAGCTAGGGAAAAACGTGATTCTGAAATGATTATACTTACGGGTTTTTAAAAACAGATATTTGGGTGATCATTTATGTTTACGTTCCTTGATGTGTATTTTGAGAGCCGATGCGACTTCGTGTATGTGTATGTCAGTGTTTGTGGGGACTTTTGTCAAGGGGAAATCTTTATGGCACCTGGAGATTTGGAATGCGCGGATTAGTGTGGGAGGAGATTTTTAGCTTGTCTGGGCTTGTAGTTGTATTTTTTATTGTAAATAGTGTGTTTTTATTGATTTGTGATGTGTGAGGTCCTGGCTTCGTGGGCGATAAGTGAGTAATTTACTCTGTGACAAATATTTCGTTCCTGGGCGGGTGTAAAGTATCTTTTTCTTGTGTTAATATTTAAACAGTTTGTTGTAGGATTTTGTGTACTCAATCTAATTGTTAACAATTTTGCATATTTTGAACATGTAAAATTTGTTTGTTGTGATTAACTTTGTGTCATGTCATTTATTCAGGTGTTTGAAATATTGTTCAATGTTCTTCATATCGTTATGATCTTAATATAAATTTTGTATTCTGTTCTGTCGTGTGCGACATACTCGGTGTAAGTCGTTTTAATGAATTTGTCTTGCAGTTATCGCATGATTAAAGTAATTTTTAATATCTCGTATATATTATTTTGATTTAATGTTGTTTGTGGTAATCACGTGATTAAAGTAATTTTTTTTAATGATTCATACTTATTTCAGTTGGCTAATTGAATGCAAATTGTAGTCATCCAGAAGCGACACGCATGCCCTCACTCATAATCAATTAATCGAACAATCAATTATCTGCTACTTACTCCCTAAGTGGGCCAGAATGCCCCCGCATGTTCTCGCTCTATCCACACTTCATTCACCTAGTGGGCCAGAATGCCCCCACTGGCTCTCGCTCCATCCGCACCTCACTCGCCTAGTGGGCCAGAACACACCCGCATGTATGCATTAGACACATCACAAATAAAAATGTTACTTATACCATTCTTACACCAACATCAACTCAATTACAACCCAACCCCTCTGCTCAGTCAACTCCAGCAAGGCACAGAGGACACATCCATGCTGCTCCGACAATATCACCCTTTCAACAACAATTAAAAACCAAGAAATTTCATATCCACCAATTTAAAAAGAAATTTATATCAAACATTAATTAATTAATTTGATTAATTACACTTATTAATTTGATTAATTACTTAGCTGCTAATCGACTAGTCGATATATCAAATATTCGCTGTATCGATTTATCGAGTAATCGATTTTATGCTCCCTCCTCATATTATTCTAGAGGTGGGCGAGAATGGCCCACCTCTAGCACCACAAAAGCAATTCAGTATTGTCCAAAAATTCCACTTATCACAACATAGACTAAAGTAAGAATGAGCAGCTAACAAAGTAAACAGCTCAAGAAGGAGCTCATTGTTTGAATTTCCAAAGTATTATCCTATTACAGCTGCAATTACTGTTTAAAAAATTGTATTTTTAAACAAAATGTTAAAAACCAATCAAAATATAGTCCAACTTGACCCAAAATAATAATTATTCCCTTTTTGTGAGGTGTACATAATGTTACGAACGTTTAGTAGGCACTCAATTCTATGGTAATACTGGATTAAGCATTACCCTCTGCGTTGATGGTCTAGAAGGGGTCAAGTTTAACAACAATATAACATATGAATCTCCAGAACTATTCTAAGACCGTGTCTAAAACTAATTACTTGAATATAATCAACAAAGACATTTGATCTATTTCAACTAATTATATAAGATTACACCTATTCTTCATTTGAGTATTTTGGAGCAACAGACAGTAACACGCAATGATTCTCATTGTGAATTATTGTCTCCGAAGACACTTTACTCCATCAATTATATTTAATTGTATCACTAAACACATTGTGGGTGGATTAAACTTTCAAGTACCATATTCATGAGAATATAGGCTGAACGCGATTCTAGGCCAAACCCAAAATTTGCAGACTTACACAAAGAAAAACAATTTTAGGCCATATCAATTCTGGTTACTAAATTATTAGGAAACTGTGTTTGTGTCATTATTTAGAATGTATAACTCGACTTGCCCAGTATTGTACAGATATGTAGATCTACTCTCTAAAGACCTACTGGGTGCCGATAAAATATACGTTTCTATGGGTGCAACACAAAATTTACTCTTGGGTTGCACAGAAATGGAATTAAATATGAAAACACAGAGGCGCAAAAAGTTGCGAACCGATGCAAAAAGCAGAGAATTCTGTGCCCAGGCAAATCCCTTGGTACAAGTGAATTGCTCTTGTTGCGCATGCACAGTCGACACATGTAGATAACGAGTAACATGGCTAATATTGTCAAAAATATGTTTATGTTCAATTTTGTCAGTGCAAATGGTGTAAATTACTAAATTAGAGTGATTTCAACAACCAATTGAGTGGGTAGAATGGAGAAAGGATGTTTTCTCAGGGTGCTTCTTGTTTAACTTTCCACAAAAGATAAAACACTGTTATTTCCATCAAAACAGTCCCAAAAATATGTTTTTATTGAAGTGCTTAAAATTTTTTGCTTCAAATTTTCGAAGGGGGATTTTAAGGAACACAAAACAGTCTTGTTTCATTAACTGTCGAAAGGTGCGGTGACGATTGGTAATAAAAATGCTTATGGCATGACATGCAGCACAAATATCGCTAGAAGTTTATAAATGTAAAAGTACAGAAACTTTACATAAACCTCAGTATTCAACTTGAGCACTGCACCGATTGCATTCGGGGAGAAAATATCAGCCATATATGGAAATTTGTAATGTACTTAAAAAAACACAGGGAAGAAATGCATGTTTTCTAAACACAAAAAAAAGTTAGTAAACACAATATTAGGTCCGCTACACATCGTACAAAGTCACAAATCGTATTAACGCTTATAAAATACAATATCACAACTCTTCTTTAACGTAAATAACATCAAACACACAATCTCAAGTGTATCCGATATTATGTCGCATCATTAAAATTTTAATTATTTGTCTGTGAAAAATATGTAGTTGTCCATGCATTAATCACCACTCGTCGTACTTCACAAATTAGTGAAATTATCGGCTTTCCACATACAAGCATCCCAGTACAAACATAATACTCGCCAGTTGTTGTTTAGGTTATTACTACTACACAATAGCAACAACTTTTAGGCACGAAATAAAACATTATTCACTGCCACTTAAAAACACAGTAGTGCATGTGAAATCGTTGGAAACTCTTGTATCAGTGTGGCAGTGAACACCTTGTAACAAATTATTTCATTGGCCACTGTTGTTCAGGTAGTGGGAATGAAAATGTGTGACCCAAAGAGCCCCGCCCACTTGTGTTCGTTATAATTAATTGCACCCGTGGTTATGGATGCAAGTTCAGAAGAGTTTTATTTGCTTTGTGTTGTGTCGGTATAAAGTTTAGGTACTTATTTTAATCGAAACCCTGGACATATAAATTAATATTTTTAAAAAAGAAGTGTTGGGCACACACATGAAAACTATAGTGAAACAAATAATGTATTCATTAATACTGTCCAATAGTTACAATTTCTAGTACTTTGAATTGCAAGCCCTTAGTTGATATTTGACGGTTATCAACATATTTGTACAAAGTTGACCAAAACTTTTCCACTGCAACAAATTGGCACACTTTAGGACCACCAAATTACTTGCGGGTAAACAAAACATTTTTAAGTTAATGTTTTTTGTGTCATTGCCGAACACATGAGCAGCCAGAGTGTTATTGAGTAATCCTGCACATTTGATAATGTAAATCATGTCATTAGAATCACACGAATTTTGTTCATTTTGTGGTATCAGAGTACTAGATGTGATATGCCTTCCTAGAGTTTTACCTATTTATTTTGAGACCAAGTAAACATAAGCTATGGTGTGCTGATTGTGATAGGTTGCTAATAAAACAAAAATGATTGGAAAATGACCATAAATATATGCAACTAAGTGTACGAATTTTGCACATCTGTAGAGACATCAAGATATTCATTAATAATAAACAGCGCAGAAAAGATTTAAATGTATAAGTTTTTTATAGTTATAAATGTAAACTTCCCAGCAGTGAAAAATATATATACTATAGAATCTCACAACAAAAAGTGTCCACAACTTACATTTCCTTATAGCGAAAACTGTAACTAAGGTTGTAAACTTTGTCACTTGCTAAACATGTTGCGAAACTGCATAATCAAGTTAGTTTGTTTACATTTGTACATACATTTCTCAGAAAGTATTCCAATATATTCAATATAAAATCTGACGAAGACATTATTACACAAACTTAGATTACCGATGGGCAACTTTTATGTATTATGTGTAAATTGTGAATATACAATACACAACCTGACGAAAGTTCAGCTTTTAGGTTATGAATTTCATTGATATTCAATTAGAGGATGAGCTATCATTTTGAGACCTGATTTTTTGGCAAAAAATCTGCCTGTATTTGATTAAATATGGTAATTCGAAATTGTAATAGCATTCTACTAGCCACTACTTATTTAATTGCAATAGCATAAGTAATTAGTGACCATGTTCAACTATAATGCTGTCATCAGAACAAGCACAATTAGTATTAGAATAATCTTAAGCAATGCACTGCAATTAGTTCAAAACATCCAATCACCATACCTACAATTACCAAAACCAATGCTTCAACCCTGTTCCAGTGCAGTGTAGCGCAATGCCAATATCTGTTTCAGGTACACCGCAACGAATGGGGGGACAGTGGCCATGCAACCACATGTGCTTGGCGCTCTGCTACAGGAAGTAGTGCCCTGTATTATTATTTTTTACATAATATTTTAAAAGGGCTGGAGAAGTAACGATCTGTTACGAATGCAAGTAGGACACCAGTAACAATTTCAAAAGCCTTAAGGTTCTTTTCAAGTGTTTTGTTTATGTTTTCATTCACATGTCACCACCCTCACATCTCCACACATATTTGGCAAACGGTTATATTAGATGATTTATCATATGTTTTTATGCAAGTTATTACAAGTGTGAGTTTTTTTAGAATAGTTTTTATCTTTCCAGGGGCAAGGAAGTAGTTCCATGTGGCGTGCTCTGGCGGAAACCCCATCGGGCACGCCATTTTGGAAAGTCAGTCAACTCTGAGAGCTCCGAGAGGTTGTTCGGGTACTGTTCGGTTCCACGCCTGGGCGGTATTCACAGTTAGTACCAATAATTTTTCACTGCAATAGCTTAATTTCGTTCAGGACTTTTTTTGTTAGCTGCCTAGGACACCACCTCTCACTGCCCCAATGCTTGCATCACCTGGGGAAATATAATTACGCACATTATGTAACACATGGACTTCGCGCCATTTTTGCTCAGTGTTACCGCTGCCGACCAGTAGTTGTTCGGCTAGTTATTTGTATAGTGTTGCCTTGGGGGCATGTTTCATTAGTCCCTAATAATTATCACATCATAAACCAAGTTTTTTATTGAGGTAAGCCGCAAGGCATTTCAGGGTACGGCCCTTATAATTTCCTGCCAAACTGCACGTGTGTGGAACTTTCTCTTGTTGCAAGTATTTCAGTGTGTAACGTAGTATAGGGGTGACAATGCCCTTTATAATCCATCGCTAAAAACACACATGTACCATTCATCATTCATCAGAGGAGTGTAGCAGCATGGAAGGATAGCTACCTTGGCCGTCTGCGACATGGCCCAGGGAGAAGAGTCTGTTCTACCACTTCATGGCACTAGGTCTGGTAGTGCCTGGCACCCAGGTAAATTGCCTCACTCAATTCACCTATTTCCAGACAGATCCACTCCTCAACCTTTAGTTTTCCAAATTTTTATTCTGGCACCTAGACCACTATCCATGAACCACCCCCCATGGCACTTGGACGCCATCAACACATTCATGCTAATGATACCACTTAGGACACAATACAGTGAAATGTTTTCGAGAAAATATTTATGTACAGAACTTAAAAATGACTACTGTACCACAAAATGTTGTAATTGTAAGAGAAATTTACTTTTAACATTTACGCTAGGTTATTACTTTATTAATGAAACAGTTCCATATTAACACAGTCACACTAAACGCAACATAAACACATGCGAAAAAATTCATAAAATAAATATTTTCAACTCAAATAATGAAAACAATACTCGACACTTATGCCCAGTTGCACCATTGTGTTGTGAAACTCGATCCAAGATCGGCTGCAAGATTTTCACGGAAAACTGTTCCATCCTCTTCTAACATCTTTGGTTGGAAGCTTTAAGCTTCTTACACAATAGAAAACTTTAGCACTTGACTTTGCACTTCCTTTCCTCTGACGAAACAACCAATACACAATACAATTTGACGTTTATCTAATGCACAGAAGACTGGCAACTAGTGCCAAGGTGTTGGTCAATAAGTATATTGGTTAGGTGAGGAGTGGTGGAGATAATTACCCAGGGTGCCAGATATTGTCGGGTTAACAATATCGTAAAGTCGGAGAGCAGCTGTGGACTTGTTCCACAGGGTTGTTTGGGCGACGACCATGGCAAATCCTCCAAGTGCAGTTGTTGTCTCCTCGTAGAATAAAACTAATACTGACTAACTCCCTTACTTGTTGTGTTGTGGGATATCTGGGCTCCCCACACACCTATATGATGCACCGTTACTTATTACGCTGACTCGTGACCATTTCAATCATACTTGCACAATATGTTACACATTGGAAAAATTGGTGGAGAAGGCCCATATCTTAAATGCCTTGTGGCGAACTGGAAATAAACCACACGTGGCAACTCGTCACTGCTGAGATTTATTCAGTTGCATGATTAAACTCCCATTGGGAAAAGCTTACATTTGGTGGTGGTTATGAACCAGTCACCTTGTGTAATACTGTACAAAAGACACATGGCCACATGTAATAACTTAAAAATAATTTAAGCCTATGCAGGCGATGCAAGAACTGGGTAGGTGCGAGGGATGGTGGAGTCTCGGCAGCTGAAATGCAAAAAGATTCCAGTATGCTAAAATAACTATTGCTGTGAAATGATTAGTCCAACATTGTGATGGCTTCCCGAGTGCGCGAAATACAAGCACTGATGTGACACTGCACACCTCTCGCAAAGAGGAGCGACTACTGAATTTCTCCACGCGCGTGCCTGTCGGCTTGGCGGACTGGCACCCCGTGTTGCACTACTTCCTTTCACACAACATTTCCAAATCGGACACATACCCTGGTCGCAGGTTGTTACATATTACTCCTAAAATTAACCCTGTAAATATTATTAATTATAACAAAATATTACACTGTGTGGATGATGTGGAGAAAAAAGACATGTGAATGAACTTACAGAAAATTACAAAAGACACTTTGAAAACACTCAGGGCTTTAGGGCTGCGAAGGCAGGCTTCTTTATTGGTTGCGTCCTCTTGTGCAAACTTACCTTGCCCTTTAATTACAAAAATTAAGTAACAGAAATTTCACATGGTCTATTTTTGAATTCCTGTGCCACGAGCACACTCTGCTCTGAACCTGTGTCGTTCCTTGCCACACTGCACTGCACTTGCGCTCATAGAGTGTGCACACACACACAATGTTATAGAACCTGGTGAGGCAGACAAATGGGCTAAGGAGAAGAGCTCAATGTGGGCACATGTCCAATTGTACAGTCAGAGTTCAGACAATTGAACATCGGTTCTACGAGCTTCGAATAAATATGTATCTTGTTATGACAGTATTTATGATATTATCCATGCATTCATTTTACAAACTTTTTTTTTAAATTGGCTTTAAATATATATTATTAGTTTATTTAAAAACAAAACACTCATTTGTTTAATTTATTAAAATATGTCGATTCGTATATTTCCACTATACATTATATATGTTTGCCATTTATATAATTTAAGACGGGATTAAAATCGCCCTACAATAAAATAACACACTTTTCACATAACCTCTGTTAGATTCTATGCAAAATATTTACTTGACTTTGACTTTAAATTTCAACTTTTCGAAATCATAAAGTCAATAGTGCTTGACTTTACCTCTGACAGTTCCATTGTGTCAAGTTCCATAAGAAACAACATGTCGGAAGAAAAAGTAAAGTCAAAACATAAAGTCAAATGTTAACGTTTTCAGTTGTGTAAGGGCCTTAAAGGCCTTGAACTCGAATTGTGCAACCAAATATTATAGAAGAGGATACCACAGTTTTATTCGAAAATCTTACATCCGATCAAGAATCTAGTTTCGAACCACGATGGTGCAACTGGGCAGGGCATAAGAAATTCATTAGATGGTTTTTTTAAACGCTTACTTGTATAATTCTACCAATTGAGACTTTGTACACATTTAAGCACAACATTAAGTTTCAGAGCAAATGTAATAACGCAGGGCCTGTAACTTTTTGCAAAAGTTATTTTATTACCTAAAATAAGCTATAATTACTGACGTCAACCACAAGCCTCTCAGCACGCTTGCCACACATTACCTGGAGTTTGTCCACGGCCCACATGTTCACAGTGCTTCTATCACCAAGTGCCACGTGTGCGCATGTGGGATGCCCAGTGTACTGTATATATTTGATGGTTAGGAACGACATGTGTGTTTGTTTACCTTTGTTTACCCTCCAGCTGCTTTAAATATGTAATAATTATTTTGCAACCAGTGTTGTTATGTGTATAATTTAGTGTTATGTTGTGCAAACGAGTGTGTCTTGAGTACGTGTGTTTATTTATTCACCTTGTGTGTACCTACTCATACGTAAGTACAGAGGCAGCTGTCTTCTCAAGTGGCATGTCAGTTGTAGCTTGTTATTGTTTAGAAAGAGTCAGTTGTGTGCTGCAGTAGTGGCACCGAGCCACCCATGTGTCAGTGTTTATATTTACCATGATGAACAGAAAATAAGGTTCATGTTTGTTTAGCTCCATAGAGTAATATAACTATTTGTATATATTATCATCATGTGACTACACGTGCAGTGCAGAAATATGGGGTCCCAAATCTTTCCAGTGGTCCTAAAGATAACACACTTAGGGAATGGTAACAGGAACAACAACGGGGTTATTTATTCCTAACCCTACATGTGAATAAGGATATAAATATTTCAAGTGTTTTTATGTGTCACAAGTTTTTATCAGGGTTAACCATTTGTCTGGAGAATAAGTTGCACTCTGGAGCCATCATGCTATTTTCTGACCCACTTCAAATGTGGATGCAAATTGTACGTAAAGTTTTGTGTGGCAACCCTGCACACCACCAGCATGGTATTTTCTTTATATATTTTACTCAAGGGATTTGTATGTTTAGTAATATATATCCAGTGTATTTATCTCACTTGCATGGCCACAAGTAATTTCATTTTATTTATAATTATTATGTCATGTATCCATCACGGTCATGTGATTGCAAGCAGGAGGCCCAGCCAACCAGCAGGCTTCACGTCAACTCCATATCAGTAGTGTCCAGGTTTGGTCGAGGGGGGTCGCCGCATCGCGCTGCACTAGACCGTCATTTTTTCACCAGTTATCATGTAGTCATACTTAATATATTTTAATTAACTGGAACCTTGGTTTAGGTATCCCGGAGCGAGCACCACCCCACATCCCTGG
The DNA here is from genome assembly GCA_029891345.1 of Dryococelus australis. Taxonomy (NCBI): domain Eukaryota; kingdom Metazoa; phylum Arthropoda; class Insecta; order Phasmatodea; family Phasmatidae; genus Dryococelus; species Dryococelus australis. Next base: position 65,850,885 of record CM057009.1, on the reverse strand, counting down.
TCCGTTTGTTCACGGCTGGGGCATAATTGTTCATTATAAATTCATGCAGACTACTGGTATTTATTCTGTTTAGGTGGTCGCCCACTTCAATGACGAAAATCTTCTTGTAACTGCCCGTTATGGTAATATTCCAGTAAAAAAATGTGTGTGAAAACTATGTTATTTATTTATCTCTGGTCGGTCTCGACCACGTACCTACAAAGTGCACATAAGTACGTATTTAATGATGGCATGGGGAGTTCTACATCACTTCGGGAGTGAGTGGCATCTGGAAGAAGCCAAAGCCCCCACTAGACTAGGCATTCCAGGATTTAGATCCGCGATTTCTACAGCAGCAGTACTTCTAGCAGCGGGGCATTGGGAGACAGCCCCACACCATCGGCCACACAACTCCTGATTCATCGTGCTCTCCCTGAGCTGGTGCCCTACCTGGAACAACCTACATAAGTATTCATTGTACCTGTCAAGTACCTTTCTCCGCAATGGTCCAGCGAACCGCCGTCATTACAAAAAATAGGTTTTCACTTTCTTTTGTTATATAATTTGTAATTTTTCTACAATAAACCCTATATGGTAAACTAGCAGTACTTATATTAACACAAATATAGGAAAGAGGGAGCATGAAATCACAAAGTATGTTCAATATAGAAACATCTGCTTTTTGGAAAACATCAAGGTTTCTAGCATTATTTACACATGTTTTGCTGCTTAAAGACAGTCATTAAATTTTTTTGAGGATGCTGCTGTATTGTTCTGTATTCGGAAATATGAAAAGATAAGTATTTTTAGCTTTTCACAGGAAATTTATGCATTTTTAGGCCAATAATAGAAAAATATAACAGAACTTTTTAACCAAAAAATTACTATGTGTATATATAGGAGCAAAGTTTATTGATTATAAACATAATTGATTATAAAACATATAAACATGACATAATTAACATAAGCTCCAAAATAAAAGTTTGTCTCTTTTTTTTTCTTGCATAGGCCATTCAGGATTTTCATTTCAAGCAAGACTTATGATTTCTAAACGTAACAAGTGGCACAATTGAAAGAAAAATAACTAATCATAATTCATTTTCAAGTTTGGAGAAAATTTGTCCTCCATATGTTCAAATATAAATACTGAATCATTTCAGGAGTTATTTACCAATTCAAGTCTGCCCCATTTATATAACATACTCATTTAGTATTAAAATATGGTATTGAATACACTGTTGTCGACAAAGCAACTTTATGGCACTTAATGGGCAAATTCACTCATGATCACATATGGGGCAAAAAATATCTGAAATGACTTCAACCTGTCTGCATTTATATCAATCTGTCACATTTGCAGTAAACATTAAATTCTCAGGAAATAGAGAGCGATGTGGCGCTATGGTGCCTCAGTGGGTAGAGGCAGGATTTAAGGAGCAGTGAAATTTAGAAGGTTATTTTATCTGGGGCACCAGACATCGTTCACGATGTTGTGTGAGTCGTTAGAGACAAGGTTTCCTCCATGGTTGTTCGGCCGACGACCAATGCTATCCTGGACTGCTGCTCCTTATAAATATGCTGTACAATTATTCCAAATGCCTAGTGCGCAGTGGCCTGTTTTCGGGTTAGCTCACACACCCATGTTATGTAATATGGCATCATACAAAAGCTCACAGATTAAGTTGACGCCATGACTTATCGGCTAGTCACACACCTACGTTTACACACACGATGCTTCCACATTAAAGAATAAAGAAAATACATATTATGACACTGAGTTAGAAAGGTGCGGGTATTCTAAGGGCCTGTTTACTACGGTTGTTTTTAATTTTCAGGCACGAGCGAGATTGAGTTGCTGTTGCAGTTGCAGTTTAAATTAATATTTGAATGACTTGCTGTTTGTTTCAGTTTTAAAAATGTCTAATTGAGTAGCTGTTTGATTCAAGTTTAAATTAATGGTTAATTGATGTGCTGTTTGTTAATGTTTAATTGAGTTGCTGTTTGATTCGAGTTTAAATTAAAGTTTAATAGAGTGGCTGTTTGAGTCAAGTTTAAATGAATGTTTAATTGAGTTGCTGTTTGATTCAAGATTAAATTAATCTTTAATTAAGTAGCTGTTTAATTCAACTTTAAATTAATGTTTAATTGAGTAGCTGTTTGATTCAAATAAATTATAATATTTAATTGAGTTGCTGTTTGTTTCAAGTTTAAATTAATGTTTAATTCAGTTGCTGTTTGATTCAAAGTAAAATTAATAATTTAATTGAATTGCTGTTTGTTTCAGTTTTAAACATTATTTTGATTGAGTTGCTGTTTGTTTCAGTTTTAAAAAAGTTTGAATGACTTGTTGGTTATTTCAGTTAAAAAAAGTTTGACTGACATGCCGTTTTTTTTAATAAAAAAATTGTGATTTGCATACTGTTTGTGTAAACATTCATTCGCAATCTGGAATAAAAGCCTAAAATAGTCGAGTGAGTCGTGATGGGTCCACTCGGCGACGACGGGTGTACTTGCATCTGTTGCATCCACAAAACTTGGATCGGCCAGTTTCAATTATTAAGGTAAATTGATTTTTTTAAATGCATTTATTCGCGATCCCGAAAAGGCATACCATGGTCGTGTCTGTCATGACCGGTTCGGCCGCAGCGGATGCAATTGCATACGCTGTTGCTTTCATTGACTTTGGAACTGCCAGTTTCGAGTGTTGAGGTAATTTATTTTAAAAAAATGATGGCGTACATATAAAAATAAAAAATCTCTATGGTTTAATTTATAAAAAATTTACTTTCAACTGTACCATTTTGTACTGTACCCTTTTTCGTGATTGCATACATGTGAAACTTTATATAATAAATGGTTAAAATTATAAAAAAATGTTTATAATTTATAAATATTCTCTTTAAAGTAAATAAAAAAATTGTTGATCACGAATCGCGTTTATTTAAACATGGACGAGAAAAGAGTGAAAAAAATTAATAAATTTTGGATATGCGATAGGAAACTTTTAGCAATAGTTACATTTGGTACCTGGATATGCCACGGGAAACAAATGGAGTCTTTTACCCTATATTCCGATTCGGTTTGGTTATGCTATAGGAAATAATTGGGTGTAGGTCGAAATTTCTCCCCCGACTCTGCTGGATACGCAATTCGAAACAAGTGGGGTGTGGCACCTATTTCCCCCCTTCCCACTTGGATATGCAATGTCGTCCTTTTCGGTCCTGCATGTTTTGTCACTTGGATACGCAAAGGGCTTTTGGTAAAAACCAGCCTTTTCAAGGTGCACTGGATACGCAGGGGCGAACTTTGTATTTTATTTGGGCTTTTTCCCGGTTGTGGTTGGATATGTAATTGGCGGTTTATTGTCTCGAATTTTATATCATTGGATACGTAATACACTGGTTTTTGAGCGATTTAGATATGCAATATGGAACAATCACCATAAAATTGATATTTTCCTCTAATATGTGTATGTAATATGAGTGTATACAATATCAAAAATAGACACAAGAATGAAATAATTTGATGAGAACTCGATAACTAAAGTTTAATGAAAATCTTAAATTTTACTAACATTTCTGCTGATAGCAGATGCCTAATAGTATAACAAAATGAGTCATAGGCTGTTCTTGGTTATGTGAGCACTTTCGAAAGTGAACTTTCGGCTCTCGTTTTCTACTTATTTGTATCTTTCCACCATATATCATGGGCTTAATGACTTTATTAACTCATCAGTTGTGTGGAAGGGTTTTGATTACAATGATTATTTCCCATGGTTTGATTTCCTAAGTGGTCACTTTACAGTGAATGGCCTATACATGAGTGTACTCCACATGGCTGGACTAAATGATGTAACAAAATCAATTCTTCGTGCAGGGGGGAGGTGGGATTTAAAATTAAACTTTCAAATTCCCTAAAACTCAAACATAGAACTCTAAAATTTTCATTTTATGTACCTTTGGCATGAAGTTTTTTTTATCGAAATAAAAATGAAATGAAAATTCAGATTATTTCATTCTCAGTTCAGTATAACGAAAATTTGCACCACCCTATTTAATGGTATTAAGATACTCTGAACAAAGTTTACTCATTGGACAACACAGCAGTGCAGAATTTTTTATTGTCAAACACTATAGTTGCAACACATGAGAAATCGCAAATAAAAAACCTATTTTAAAGACAATTTAGGTATCCAGAATGAAATTTCTTCAGAGCTTGCAGTACAAACATGGAGTTGTGCCAATGTGACATTTTTATTCCCATGAAAAGAAACGAGAAATTCTATACGAATAGCTGCGAAAATGAATCAAAAACTAAAAATTATTCCATGAAGATTTTTTTTTAAGCGGAAATTATACGAAATTCCTAAGATTATTTCATGTTACTTACTACGAATTTTCAAACATAAAGAATCGCATTACTAACACAGAGGTTATGACTAGCATTTTCACTTCAGATTTAAGTAGTTATTTTTGTTACATAATAATGTAAACTAATAACCTTACATATAAATCTAAAATTTCTTTCTCAGTTTATTAAACAAATATTCAATATGCATGCAAATATTCGCCGAAATAGGTAATTTTCATTTCGTCATCACTATCGATGAAAAGATTTCTTACCCAAACGAAAAAGAAAGTTGGCATTTTTCATTTTAGTTTCACTATACCGAATACGCGCACAACCCAGCGAACATATTGTTTTATCACATATTGTATTTGATTACGAATTGCTAAATATAAACAAGCAAGCATTGTATCTTCACGGAAACATATAATGCACATATTACGAAATATAATATTTACATACCTCCTAACATATCTTAGGCACAAAACATAATAAAATATTTCCTTCACTTTCATGAATGAAATTAATTACAAATTAAATTACAATAAATACATTCATGCAGCATCCACGAGTCGCCATCGCATTTTTAAAATTATTAATGGACAATATGGTGGGGTGGCCGGAGTAACACTTACTGTATTTAGCGGCATATACGGGAGCCGACAACCCATACTAGTCTAGGCCTAATGGGATTTTAGAGGAACTTCACCATCATCAGCAACAGCAGATGGCTGGTAGAGGAGGTGCAGCCACTTTGAGTGATCGGCCGTACGTCCCTGAGATGAAGAGTAATCATGTTCACAGCTGAACGTACTGGCGCCCTGGGTAATATTCTCATCAACAAAGATAACATTTCCACATATCCTCAACATCCCTCCTAGACCAGAAAGACTAACGCAGTCAACTTTTACCAATGAAAATTGCCCAATTTGCCCAAATATAATGTTTGTATTCCACAGGCTAAAATTAAAAGGAGCCTCGCAATAAATCACTTTAATTTGACCCTTGTCGCTTAAGTCCACTAAGCAATATTGTGCAATACACACACTGCTAAACTCTTTATTACCAACTTGTGGTAAAGATACGAATTGCTTTGAGTCTAAAATAAAATACAGGCACACAACCAATAGGCCTCAATAAATGTGCCCCTATTTTTAACAACTTTTTTCAAAATTCACCTACTAAGTTGTTCCACATGTAAGCCCTTTGACAAGGAGCATCAACAGAAATCAATGATAGTTTTACCAGACTCTTATCTTAAAACTTACATACTTATTTCAAAACCCTATGAGTTTTTCTTTGTGTAATGTAGCCCGTTTTCATTATCTCATAAAATAACTATCTGGTGAGTCATGGTGAACAAAGTTAAACAAATCGAAAACATTCCTGACAAGCATTAAACAGGGCATGGGCCACCATTATGATCACTCCAAAATATTCCTAGAGAAAATGGGCAAAGGCCTTACAAAAATTTAACAAACACAGAACAACACACTCGAAAGCTAGCTGCTTGTAACCCAAATCTCACTCGAGCTTGAAGAGCACCACGACTCACCATAGCTCAATAATTAGTCCAACCAGAACAGCTTGGTATCCGGAACCCAAACCGGCCTTATCTCAAGTAGAATTTTAAAATCCATAACTAACACGGAAATAACCTAATTGTGTGTTTGCTGTGCTGCTCATGATGGGGACTTGGCGAAACCAGAAGAGAGGTGAAGTGGTTTAATACTCGGACGATTTAGACAAGAGCAAGAGCATGCAGTGCACAAACTTAAATAGCTCTCTATAGGCCTTGTGATGTCACATAAAGGAGGGAGGGGTGAAGAAGACACGGACAATAAAGCAAGGAGGGGGAAGGGAGCAATTGGAAACAACAGCAGTCTTTGGAACTTGGAGTGCCGGCGTGGAAAAATTAAGAAATGATGCTTGCACCAGCCACTCAAGATCTAGTCTAGTGGGGGATGTACGCCTCCCCCAAGTGCTTACTCACTCCCATGGAGGTTGTTTTGGTCTACTCTGACAACATTAATTAATATAAATCATAAGTATGAAAAAGCATGTAAATGAACATGAAATGACCTGCGAAACAAAATGCAAACATTTCATGTATTTCTGTTATTCCTGTTAGCACTCAAATAAGCACTTGATAAAGTGCAAAATGTTGTTCCAGTAAAGTAGGAACACTCTGATTTTGTAAAAAGGCAGCATGAGGCCTAAATTAACAATACTCTAAATTACACCTTGGTCATGTACAAATAACCAGGGTGTGAGGTGGTTTGCTGCCTGGGTTATAAAACAGAGCTTCCAGTGATTACATTTAAATTATTGAAAAGTAAATTATTTGGCACAAAATGATGCCTGCCTGGGTAGGATGCACATAAATGTCCACCTCATATAATGACTAAGATGCTACTAAAAAACATGGTGGCGGGCTGCCTGTTCACTTGCTGCAGTTCCCATGCCTGTCACATAATCAGCTTATTTATAAAATACTTAAGACTAAATGAAATGGAATGAATGGACATGACACTTGGGTGGAGATGAAACAAATACAATTTAACATATTACACTCAAAGGCCACTTATAAAATATAAAAATATAAAACATAAACATAACACTTACCAAGTCTGATGGTAACAATCTTGTGGGATGCAAGACTCCAGGAGAAGGTTATTGGAAAATTGAAAGAAGTCAACAATATTCCGGGGATGGTCGCTAGTGCTAGAGAGCACAAGTACAGGTTGGGGTCGTGATGGATGATGGCCTATGTGGTGTCCCTGGTAGTCACCCCACCAATAAACGTGAAGTAGTATCCAAATTGATGTTACCATTCTTACTCCCAATTTGGCGACAATATCTGTAGTATTATATCTAGTCGTGCCTAGTCTAGTGGAGTCTTTTGGCCTCCCCAGATGCTAATACACACACTTGAATTGGCTGTTCTGATCTCCCAACACCATTATTACTTACAGCATGTCTTAAAGGTTAGAAGGTAACCATATGCATAGGGGGTGTGGCTGTATTAAATATGAACACAAATATGAAACCAGGTGATTTATTTAACATGATTTCTCCTTACAGAGCACTGACATTTAAGGTTCGCCATTATAGCCTGGCAAGCTCTAAAACTTCACAAAAGGCCAAGGGCCTACATGAACGTACAGTAGAGAAATAATCCCGGCCAAGTACAATATGGATGGGCTGTGAGACGGCGCTAGTTCAGGGCAAGCATAAGCAGAAATGGTACTGGTAATATTTCATTAACAAGCAGAAATTAAAGATGATTGGTGAAACAAGGTTGAATTGCCCGGAGCCCCTCGACATGGCAACCACCTCAATCGAGCTGAATCTCAGACTGACTAAGCTTAGGCACGAGGCCCTCTCGTAGGCTGCCACTGCCCCCAACATGTCATGTGACTTGTTGTAGAATTTATATTACAGTGGAAAATGAATTGAAGTGGTTAGCCGTAAGGCTGAGGGAATGGAAATATTAAAACACCCTTACATTATAATCCAAGAAGTTACTTATAAAATATTACCAAAATTAAAACTAAGTTCAACCACTTTGCATTCGTGGCAATCTAACCTCAGTTTTAGGTAGAGCCCTTTTGGGCTGTCAATAGAGGCTGGGACTCTTCCCCTTCTCAACCAGTTCTTTAATTGCACATGAAAATACAAAACATCCTATAACTAATTGTAACCCTTAAAAAAACACACACTAAACTTTATTACATTTCTTAAATTACTCATCCCATGGTCGAAAATTCAATGATAATGATTTCGGCCAATATTCCAATACTGCCTTTTAGGTTATGGTTGTCTGTTTTGTTCTAGTAACATTCAATCCAGCAATTCTAATGTCATTACTTTGTAACTAATATTAGCATGGCTGTTCGTTCTCAAGTGTCTAATATAGAGGCTGCACAGTGTGCATAGGCCACTATCGAATATGACAAATTGTACCCTTATAAATTTACAAATATTATTCAACACACATGACACTTAAATTAAATAAATAAAGAGCCTATTTGTCTCTGTACTTACATGTTAGGGAAGGTTACAGGGGAAAACAATAATAATAATAAATGATATTTACACTGAACACAATACTCTGGAAGAAAAAATATACACTGCAGAATCAAAACAGTGACACATGCACTGTATCGCATGGGCGATAGCTACGCACGATGCACTCTTAATTTGATATAATAAAACATTTGCCCTCAAAATGAAATAAACACGATACTTGACACTACACTACAATGCATTAAACACACTCGTGAACACACACTGGACGGTGACTTAGACTACAATGCCCCCGCGTGGTACAGAATGGTTGAAATGGCTGTCAGATGATGGCATGGTGAACGTGCTTAAGGCTGCGATGACACTGTCCACGTCAATAACCTCCACTTCGGGGTTACATTAAACTTGGTGTATGGCTCTGCTCCAGCAGGGATTTTATAGCTTTTATTTACACATTATTATTTTTCAATACAGTACATGGGATTAACCAAGAACACTTTAAAAGGAACTCTTAAAAACTACTTATATTTATTTTGCATTTCTCCACCACGTGGTCATTACGGTATGTCATGCATATGCCTGGTTGATGAACACACATATTTAATACTAGCAAAAGTTAGTGTTTCTACTGGACATGATTCGACTTAGAAATAATAATTATTTATTTTACATTGTGTGCAGGCATACTTAAATCAATGTTGGCTAAAACAAATTATATTATTCTCTACTCTACACGTCCTAACTCATGGTAGCACGGGGTGGCTTTCAGAATTTCAATTGGGCATGGCAATCAATTATTAAAACCTTAATAAAACATGACAACAATAACACTGAAAACTGTCTTAAAACTAACACAACACAAATACAATATATCGCGTGGGCGCTAGGAATATGTTTTAGAAATGCCATATAAAATAAACAAGTCGCACTAATGCACCTGGTGCATTGCACATGACTTCTAACACGTGATTAATGGGGACTTAAACACTGCTCAAAATAAGATGACTAAATTAAAAACAAGTAATTAAATACTCAGAAATACTTATATTAATAAGGAACATGGAAAACAAAGTAGAAAATAAATACACATTGGATTGCACCACACTGCATTAGTGAACTCACATATGACAATGACTTTGTTTGCCAACTGCCCACACATAGTGTAGTGGTGACCTGTAGTGGCATAGCAGGCAGAGTGGTGAACAGGCTAGGGAAGATGTACATGGTGCACAGCAAATGCCCCCTTACCCTTCGAGACTGTTTACTCGACATCAGTTGATCTTGTTCAACTGCAGCAATTGTATGGCGGATGGAGCTGTCTCCGTGGGCGCAAGTTGTAAGCGGTGCATTGCATAAATAGATCTGGCAAAGTTGTTGTGACAGCTGCTTCGGGTACATGATTGCACCAGCATGGTGTACACATAGCATGCCGGTAAACTCGAGCATGCTTCGAACAGCAGGAAGGTGTGGTTAAAGATTCTCTTGTCCCAACTCGCCACTGCTGCTATTGCTACTCTGATGTAGATGGCACAGGTTAGGTGCTTGGGCACCCCCAATCCGAAGTGAAGGGCCATACTCTGCTGCATATACCCCTGAAGTCGAACAGAGTCTCTACGGCATCATGTCACCCTCGGATGGGACCATCACCTGGCGATTTTGGTCATCTTGAGTTGAACCACCCCGCTCATCTTCTGTCACATTGTGGATAGCCGCCGAGGGCTGCTGCAAAATATCTGGTGAACACGCATAATTTCCCACGGCATGCTTCGTTGAGTCCCCTGTGGACATGGTGGTGTCGGGTGTGTTAACCGTGGTCGCGCGTGATGTTGTTTCCCCGGTATTTTCACCAGAATGGCTGTAGGCATTGGTAGGAGGGCCACAGGTGCCTCTTCATGATAATCACTGGGTGTCATGATGAAAGCAGTGGAAAGCCACAGTGCATCATGGTGATAAATGGAGTGTTGTCACCTACTCAGTTTCACTTTGTGGCAAGATTATCCATGTGCTGACACAATTTGATGCAGGCCACTACACTTGGCCGCGAAGCCTCCGCAAAACCCACGCTGCCCAGCTGAATGGGTGTGGATGTGAACATTCACATGTTGAACAGGTTGCAACTGAGGAGAAGGGTGGTGTCCAGTGTCTGCTGCACGGCACAATGGCACAGTTGCTCCCTAGCCTCCTGCATTTTATTCTCCCAGTCCTCCTCTCTAGTTTCTCCTTCTTCGAGGTGCGTGGCTTTCTCTCTCATGCCGCTAGAAAACTCACACAGAAAGGGGGGAGTTCTCGACCTTGCGGGGCTTGTGTTTTCCCTGTTGCTTCATTTGTATGTGTCCGCAAAGGAAACAGGGCGGCGGGGAGGTGCTCGGCCCACGACGCGTGATCTATCCCTACACGAGGCATAACTGTGTTTTGATATCTTAGTTGCATCTTTGGTGGATAGGCCCGCAGATGGTGACCGGTGGTTGGATGGTGTTGCACACCCCTGCATTTGCACAACTACCACCAACAAGCCATGTGAACTGCATACTATTATCACTCAGAACAGTTCGTGGTTGGCCCAGTGGCGAAAAATGCATTTCCCAGGGTTTTTCTTCTACCTTGTGCCCATGCACTGGAAATTGAGTAGGCCTCCCCCATCTTGAGAGTAGGTCTGTTACTACAAGGATGAACCATTTGCCATTAGGGGTACATGGATAACATCCCATTAGATACAGTGTTACCGTTGCTGTTGTGAACCACAGTGGGGGGCTTTGGAAGTGGTAACATTTTATGCACTTGCACACAAATGCTGTTACCTGCAAAGCTTCGCCTGGACAATAAAAGTACTTGAACACATTTCTTTTGGTTTTGATGCCATTTGCTCTCCCCGAGCCTGTTTGCCTGCCCTCACCGGCGTCCGCTGCAGGGATTAACACTCTACTGGCACTTGTGCACACCGGTTTAGCAGTGCACTGCATCAACTACACCAAACCAGCTACTTCGTGATTTCGGCCAGTGGGGCCGAGTGTAACGCTCGTGTTGTGAGTGCAATTCCAGCACAGCTTAGTGCAAGGCAAACACATGTGTCCGCACGCACGTGTACTATAAGTAGAGCCATTGAAATGAGGTACAAATTAAATTGCATTAATTATGAGATGCTCAAGGATGCCTGTTCATGCAACATGACTGCATAAAGCCCTACAGTATTTTAAGTACCACCACAGGCCTCAGTGTACCTGTTCATATTTTCTGTGCTTTTCATTCCTGACATGTTTGATCCTCACTTCATTCCATTCAGTGATTCTTATGTCTTAATGGTTTTTTATGTCTAGTGTATTTAATTATGCCACAATTGCAGGCAGGTAAGCAATTTGTGTTTGTGTGAGTAAGATAATTTTTGTGTGTAAGTAAATAGTCAACATGGCTTGCTTCCCCACCAACCTGGCCAGCATGCTGCACCTGAGCAATTAGTCATATCTCCGTGTCTCGAGGTTGTGGAAGTGCATACCGACAGGGTCCCATATCGCATGCTCGGGTGGCACATAAACTTTTGTACTAATTGCTTCACCACAATAGACTTTTAATAACTGGAACACTTGTTTATTTAGCAGCCCGGGACTCTCCATCACTCTCCTTCTGATCGTTAGCACCACCTTGGAAGACATAAGTTAACCGTTAGTATTTGTGGTCTTCGTGTTGTTTTATACGGTGTTATCCTGCATGCGGGACAAGCCTGAAACCTGTATTTAAAGTTGTTTCAGTAAGGAAGGTAATAAAACCCATGGAACATACATGAGAGTATGAATATTCATTCGAGTTGCCTATGGGCTTTAGGGGTGCAGGCCCCCACCTTTCCTGCCAATTATCTTTGAGTGTTTAGCAAGAGTTTAAATGTATTTTCCAGTGTTTTATGTCTTTGTTTATTTAATTGATTGTGCGTGGTTCGCCCTAAGAATCCACTGCATTTCATGTGTATAATTGGTAAAGTATCATTAAGGAACAACTCGTGTTAGGATGCTATCTTTGGTCATCGACACACGACCCTGAGTACAGCAGTCTACTCTACAACAACTTGGCATTGCACCCACACAATGTCTGGCACCCAAGAAATACAACAGAGGTTTTAAGAGAAGTCATGGTAAATATCCTACCCGAACTCCCAACCTTAAAGTTGACCACTTTTTCTCCACCCTCATACCATCAGTGTGTGTGGCCGTGGGTGCCCAAAAAATTTAATTGTGTTGGTATAATGTAAAACCATGTCATGTGCTGTTGCCAGTACAAAACAATGCCACACATCACTGCTGGCATTTAACCACGACTCAACAAAGTTATCAACAACACATCTGTTTTCGACGGTTTCTTTCATGCTACTAACAAACATGCCAGATGGCACACAGGACTGTGAAGGTACTCATGTTGGAGTGGCAGGATTTGAGGTCTTTCCAAAGAAAAAAACACTATAACAAAGATTGAGGAAACGGACATCCATGATCATAAAATTTCGTTGTTGTTCGTTGGTTGGTGCAATACTTTTACATTGGAACCAAATTCAAACTGAATCCTCGTTCGAAACTAGGATCATTCGATCTTGGATCGGGTAAGGTGTTGGAGCAACTAGGCATAATATTTTCTGTTCTGCAGTCAACTGCCCCCTTCATACTTTGCTAGTCCTACCCTTAGTTCAGAGTAAAAGTTAGGCCATATTAAAGCAAGACGATCCTCGTACTAGCAATAAAAATACTCTCTGAAGACGAAAAATTTTGGTCGGAGTATTATATTTCTTACTTTATCACATTTTGTAAACCTAATGCAGGCCTTGGCAGCGTGGCAGAAAATGTAAGTACCTTAAGTAAAGACTTTTGCAATTTAGATAAGGTTGTTTTTGTTGGGGGAATAGGCAGCAGCATTGATCGTTATAATAACTATTCATTCAGAGCAGACATCTACAACATTGCCAGGGTACCAGTCATACCAATGTGTTGGTCTGTGAGGCACTGCAACTGCATTAAAAGCCTTTCTTACAAAGGAAGGTGCAGAGAGCTAACACTGCCATGCAGGGCTGTGCAAGGTCTGGCAGACTGAGCAATGTTGGTGTGATTTGTGTAGAGGAAGTAACCAGGGCTGAGCACATGAGACATGGTCTGCATCTGAGTCATGCTGGCAAGGGGAAACTTGCTGACCTCATTGCTAGTAGAAATCTTACAGACCATGGTTCTATTTAAAACATCCAGGTAATCATTGGAAACCATGGATATTTTTTTGGCTAAATAAACCCATGCCCATAAGGCCTCATTCATGTAACAAAGAAGTTTTACTTTCACACCCATTACCAGAAACATTCAATAATCGTGTGGATATTAGAAAATCTTTGATAATTAATGGAAATAATTTGTATTTATTCCATCAGAATATTAGAGGTCTAATAAGCAAAATTGATGATATTTCCGTGTGCTTGGACAAATTATTCGCAGAACACAATTTGGATGTACAAATATTATGTCTAACAGAATCACATTTAACTGAATCCTCTGCTGAGAAAATTAAAATTCCTTGTTACGCCCTCTGTTTCACTTATTGTAGAAATAGCATGACTTAGGGTGGTACCTGTATTTTCATCAATATTACTTTAATGTTTAAAAATGACACATTTATTATGCAAAGGCCAAGTGTTTGAGTGCAGTTATGTAGAAGTAATAACTGACAAATTAAAAAAAAAAGTGAAGATCCTCACTATACCTAGAGCCCCTTCTGCCAACTTTAGTAACTTCTTAAAATTTCTGAAGCAAATCTTAAAGTCATTTACAGAGCCATTATAGAAATTATTCTCTTTGGAGACTTTAATATTGATTATTTAAATGAAAGCAACCAAATAACTGAACTTGACAGTCTACTCAGTACCTTCAACCTTAAATCCATAGTAAACTTTGCTACCAGAATAGAAGGAACCAGTCAGACAGCAATTGATAACATTTTCATTGATAGTAAAGCAGTTTCAGAGTGCCACTGTCTCCCAAAAATAAATGGCTTGTCAGATCATGATGTACAACTATTAGTTATGCCTTCCATAAAAATGCCCTCGAAAAGCATTTCTTATAAGAAAATATGAAATTGTTCTCTGGATAATGTCTTACAATGGTCAACTTTGAATACTTGTACCGAAGCAAATGAAAAATTCAATTCTTTTCTTAACCAAGTTCTCCATTGTTTTGAAAAATGTTCCCCATCCCGACTGACCCACAGTAATACAAATCCAAAGAAAAATTTATGGCTCACCAAATTAATAAAAATTTCCTGCAAAAACAAAAGAAATCTATACAAGGCCGCCAGAAACAACAGTAACCCTGACATAATGAATCACTACATGAAATACTGCAAAATTTTGAGTAAGGTCATAAATTCCAAAAAAGGATTTTTTATAACCCCATTAAGAATTCTCAAAACAAAATAAAAGCAACATGGAATATTGTAACAAAACACACCAGGTAGAACAACAGAGCAATTTCTTGTTGTAAGCCTAAAAGTAAATGACTACATATCCTCAGACCCTAAATTAGTTGCTGATAAATTTAATTAATACCATTAAACATCATAGAAAACATGATTAAAAAAAACATTGAACAAGATATAAACCATATTCCTACACTACAGGGCTCAGGATGTCCAGCTATATCTCTTACAAACACAACTCCAAATGAAGTGAAGAAAACAATCAACTAAAATTACCTAGAGGCTATGATAGCATTAGCTGTAGCTTATTAAAGCAATGTGCTTTAGAATTCAGTGTTCTATTAAGCCTTATTTGTAATAATATCTTCAATACAGGATTGTTTCCAGACAGACTCAAATCGGCTATGGTAACACTATTGTTCAAGAAAGGAGACAAGACTAAAGTAAACAATAATAGACCCATCTCACTTCTTACATCCTTTTTAAAAGTAATTGAAATACAAAATGTTGCTGCAACCAGGAGGTTGCTGTAACATTTTGAGAATCACAAAATCTTATCAAATTTTCAGTTTGGCTTTAGGAAAAACACATCAACAAATGATGCAATTTTCAAACTAACAAATAGCATTCTTAATGCACTTGATAAAAAGTTGCCAATTAATGGAAAATTTGGGACCTCACTAAAGCATTTGACTGTGTAAATCACAACATACTTATAGAAAAATTAAAGTTTTATGTAGTCTCAGTTACACCAAATAAACTAATAAGCTCATGCCTTTCAAATAGAGAGCAATAAGTGCAGAGTAATGGAAAAACTACTTCATTCTACTCTGAACAAGGAAAAATCTAGCACGGAGTCCCACAAGGATCAATATTAGGCCCCCTAATCTTCCTAGTTTATATAAATGACCTTCCATGTATCTTAACCCCATCAATCTACTCCAATTTTATTTACAGAAGATACTAGCAGCTTAGTCTCTGGAAACTCAGTAAAAGGACACAACATTTACAGAGATAAATGCATGGTTTATTGCAAACAAAATAATTTTCTCAACCGAGATAAAACATATCTTATGAATTTCCTCACCAAGGACAGAAAAAAACATTAATTCATATGTTAGCAGTAACAGAGACAAAATTAATGAAATTGCAGTGATTAAGTTTCTTGGCTTTAAAGTAGACAATTTACTTAACTGGAAATCTCACATTGTGTATGTTTTACCTAAACTAAGTTCAGCATGTTTCGCCCTGTGGAGTGTTTCCGAGGTCTTGAAAAAAATATAGCAAAAATTGTATATTTTGCATATTTTCATTCTATCAGGTGTTGTGGTATAATTTTTTGGGGTAATTCCACTGACAACAAAAAAGTGTTACATATGCAAATGAGAGCTGTAAGAATAATCATTGGCTAAATAAAGTCAGACACATGTCGACCTCTTTTCAAGAGCTCAGAGATTTTAACATTTGCATGTGACCAAATGTTTTATTACTTATATTCATGTCCAAAACCCATAATTTACTTCAGAAAAATGAGTCATTACATAAGCATGACACAAGAATAAAAAAACACTTACACGTGGCTTCAGTTAACTTAAAACCTGTCCAGAAAGTGTCATCCTACCTTGGTAGCCAACTTTTTAAAAAAGTTACCAAAATGCCTTCAAGAAATTAGCTTCTCTAACCAAAAAATCTTTAAAAACCACTGAAAGAATTTTTTCCTGAACTAACATTTTATAGTGTAGATGAATATCTGAACTACAAAAATTAAGAAATTATTGCGTATCAAATTTTTGTACACAATTTTTGTTCCGGTTTTCTCGTTTCTTTTTCTTCTGTTTCAGCAAAACGACGACGTGCCACAGCATGTTGGAGGAGGATTGGTCAAATTATGAGGAAAAGATGTGATGCATGCATGTGTAGTCTGATATATATATATATATATATATATATATATATATATATATATAATATATATATATATATATATATATATATATATATATATATATATATATATATATATATATATATATATATATGTGTGTGTGTGTGTGTGTGTGTGTGTGTGTTCTTGTTTGTGTGTTTGTGTATGAGCTTATGTGTATTAGAGTGTGTGTTTACTATGTCCAATGTATAAACTTTGTATACTGTAATTTGACTTGTCCAATATCTTTCTACAGATATGCATTGAAAAAAGATCTTACGGATATAATAAAACAAAACAAAACATTAATTCGGTCTAAAGACGACTATGAATAAGGCCTAATGTGATCATAAAAAAAACATACATCTTTGTAATAATGTTAACTTTTGTATTTCCAATATAAGTGCCTAATCATAAATATTCGACTGAAACATAGAACTTGGTAATTATAATTTTAATTTTCATTAATTTCGTGGTGTACAAACTTGTAGTTATCAACCAGTAATATAAAAAAAAGTCATAATAATTTAATAAATCTTTCTTAATTCATGCCCCATCAATCATATATCTATGTAACTGAAGTTCCATGTTTGTAATATCGATATATATTGTTTCATAAAAACTTGTTCAAAAGCAATACAATGTAAAAGAAAAACAGTACTCAAAAACAATAATGGCGTGTGCGTTAAAATTATTACAAATTTATTTGTTGGTATTTTGGCGTACGTGATAAAATGTGGTTTGCCCCTAAACGTAAAATGAAGTATTTTACTAGCAGGGAGAGTTTCGCATTTCCACAATGTTGTTACTGGTTTTTAAAGTTACGTATTCGCGTAAAGGTACAAAGACATATTTTTGTGAATGTTTAGTAGGAATAACGTCCAATGTTTTGCTGTAGTGGCCTGTGGATCAAAACCTTTAAGTATGAATCTTCCAAAATTCAACAACTGTGGTTATGTTTTAGTATTTGTTTTAAATGTGATATACGAGTGTAACTCTATGTCCTCTAAAGCGAACGACAGCGATTGTCCAGAACCATGTACGTATGTTGTCAGCTTTGCCGACTGTGCTAGACGGGATTTGAAGCAGTTGCCGAATATTCGTAGTTGGGTAACAAATGTGTAAGTATTTTTTCAACTTGCTATGTATAATTCTTCAAATACCTATATCGTAATGGTTACTTAGTTTTGTGTCTCAATAGTGTTTGTACATCAGTAAACAAGTGTGCGGTTACTTACATAGCAGTTACAGGCCTGCGACTCTTATCATCTAGTACATACATACATTCGCAATTAGGCTACCGCCCTGTGGCGTGCTCTCTCACCTCTCCTTCACCCAACCAACTCCTTTTTCACTCCCTTCCTGAATTTACCAACCCCTCTCACAGAGACAAATTCCTCCCTCAACACATTCCACTCCCTCACAGACCTCACAAGCATGGACTGCCTACCCTGCTCCGTTTTCCTCCACACCCTCTGAAGTTTCTCACTGTTGTTTCCTCTTCCTCTAAACACCCCCTTACTTATCTTGCAGTGTAGCCCTCCTCAATCCCCCCTCTTCATTCACCATTCTGTACATCCTGACTAACCGTTCAACTTTCCTCGTGTCCTTCAATGAGCTCCACAGGAAATGTGATGGAGAGGCTTGAAGTACGTATATGGTAGAGGTTGTGAATGAAATGAACAGGCTGCTGGAGTACCAATATGGTTTTAGAGCAGGTTACTCATGTGAGATGCAATTGGCTCGACTGCTGGAGGATTTGGTGCAGGCTGCAGTTGAGAGGAAGCAGGTAGCTTGCTTCACAGATTTTGTTAAGGTGCCCCTTAGGATTTTAATGCAAAAAGGGGATGAGCTGCTGGATAAGTGAGTAGTGGATTGGAAAGAGGACTACATGATAGAGAGAAAACTAAGGTTGCAAGTAGGGGTTTCCTTGTTGGAGAAAGGTGGGTCTACATCAGGGGTTCCACAGGATTGTGTGCTGGTCCCTTTGTTGTTCACCGTTATGGGTAATAACCTGGGTATAATGGTGAGTGACACAGTTTGGCTGTTTGCAGTCTATTGTGTGCTGTGTGCAGAGGTGGATGGGGAGAATAAGTTATGGGATGTCATACAACAAATAAGGTAGTCAAAAAGAAGTAAAATGAAGATTAATGTAGGCTTACCATACGTAAAACAAAGATGGCAATGTTCACTAGGAAGACAGTGTACCTATGAAGGCATTTATAGGCAAGGGCAGAAGATGGGAAGTTTCAGATCATACCTACCTGGAGAGGTGGTGATTCTGAGTGATCTCAGGTGAGAAACGACAACGCGTCGCTTGATGAAGCTGGCCTAGCCAGCAATATGTTGCGCTTGCGCGAGAAATAATGTCTTTTGTTTGTGCCTGTTGACAAGTAGGCCTGCTACTAGGCTGTGAGTATTTGAATTCTGGTCTTTTGATATATTTTTATTATTATTAGGTGTGATTGGACCCTATCAGAATACGCAATGCCGTAACGATTTAATTTTCTGAATTTTCATGCAGCTCTCGTTTTTTCTCCTTGGATTCTCTTCATTTCTTCAGTCCACTTTGTCCCCGATCTCTTATTGACTTCATTCTCAGGCAGTACTTTCCATTTGTTAATTTTTGTCTGTAGGCCTATGCATTTTTGTCCATAAATTTATGATGACTTAATGCTTGCTTTTTGTAGGTCTTTTTTTTTTTTTGGGGCCAAGAATCTTTCTTATGATTTTCTGTTCTTATTTAGGGATGTTTTCTAGGTCAATTTTTTCTGTGGAGTGTAAAGGTTTTGCTGGCGTACAGGGATTCAGGTTTGATAACTGTTGTAGTGCCTGACTTTTGTGTGTATGGACAAACATTTTTTGTTGTAGATGATGTAGGTTCTACCATAAACGCTCCTCAGTTTTTGCACATCAACTTTCTGTGCTATTTTCTGCTCCTGTGTGTTCGAGGATTTCGCCTAAGTATTTGACGTATGGAACTCTCAATTTGTCCATAATTTGTGATAAATTTTTGAGTGGGGAGTTTTGAGCAGATGAACTGTTTTTTAGAAGGCTATTTGCAGACCAACTCTTTCAGCGCATTCTTTGAGAGTTAATATCTGTGTGTTTGCTATGTTCTTGTCAACTGCTAACTGCTTGTCGTCTGCAAAGGCTAGGCATAAAATTTTAATTTAATTTTTAGGTCTTCCGAGTTGTATGGCCTTTCAGTAGTTCTGATTTTAAGTTCTTTTTCCCAATCTCGGATGACTTTTTCCAGAACAAGGTTGAAGACAGACAGTCGCCCTGTCGAACGCCAGTCTTAATTTGAAATGTGTTGAATATTTCACCCATGAATTTCACTTTGGAGGTTGTGTTGGTGAGTGTTTGTTTGATGAGGTTTAGGGTTTTCGGGTTAAGTCCTTGTTCTTCGTCGAGGATGATGAAGCGAGATTGTCGGTCGATTGAATCATATGCCTTTTTGAAGTCCACAAAGGAGCAAATGATTGTGTGGTTCCGGAGTGCTTTGTACGTTAGTGTTGTTTTTAAGTTGAATATTTGTTCTATGCAGTTCGACCATTCCAAAGACCAGCTTGGTATTCACCAATTTTTTGGTAGAGTTGTTCCTGCACTCTTTGAAGGAGACAGGCTGAAAGAATTTTGTATGTAACTTGAAGAAGGGAGATTCCTCGATAGTTGTTGACATCCGTTTTGTCTCCTTTCTTGTGTAGTGGGTGAATGAGGGCACATTTCCAGTCTTCCAGTAGTTTTTCTGTGTGCTAGATCCCTGTCATGATTTGTGTGAGTTCTTTAAGGGAATTAGGTCCAAGATTTTTCAGTAGTTCTGCAGTGATACTATCCTCCCCAGATGCTGTGGTGTTTTTGAGTATGATAATATGTCTGTGAATTTCCTCTTGTGAGGGTGGTGGGAATTCCGGTTAGGTGTATGTGGGTGTTTCCATAGAAAATCTTGAAGAGGTTTTGGGGCAGTTGAAGAGTTTACTGTCACAAATCATGATGGCTTGTGATTAGCATATTTCTCCAATGTTTCCACTAGGTAGTTAGAACCAGGGATTGTCTGAATTCCTGGAGCATAGATGGCAGCACCCATCGGGCATCCAGACACTGACCAAGTCGCCAGTGGTTTCCACTGCAGACGCGTCTTGGGTTTTGGCTTTATATTATTATTACCCTAACTTCAGATGGATTATCGTTGTCTCTTAGTTTTACTCTCGCAGCACTGACGTCATTAGCATAAATTGCTGAATGAGAAAGCAAACAAATGTTCTTTTTGGCAATCAGATTATGTTGCTTACATATTATCATTAAGTTATAACAATGGGGTAAATATTTACCTAAGTGTCTACTGAAAATTGGTTGGGAGAGGGGGGAGATGAATGTGGAAATATAATTTTTAGAAATTACATAAGTTGCTGATTCATTTCTGGATATGTGCACCGATGTACTTGAAATACATCCCACACCCAACCATTGTAGGCATGACTGTGAGGATCGGAAAAATTTTTGGTAAAATACATAGAACATAGCATTACAAAAATGCTGAAAGGCATGGAAAGATAGCCAAATTATGAAAAGTAAGGGCCAGTAATCCTGAGGCGTTATCTAGCCAGGCTGGTACCCCAAGCTCCTTTTCACATGGCATACAGGTTTCTGTGTTAGTAGCAACCATAAACGAGTCAGGCATCAGGGACTAAACTCGACAAAACGTAGAAAATAACCTTAACTTTGTCAACTTTTACTATGTAGGGCTTGTTCAAAATCCAATATACACATTGCCTATATATAGAAATGGCCTAAGCGTATTCCACACATACATATGTATGTGTGTGTCTATATATATACATACACAGTGTATGTATGTATATATATATATATATACACACACACACACACACACACACACACACACACACGCATGTTTAGGAAATGTGTACAAACTTGGGGACGTGATTCGTGACTGGAAAAGAGGAAGATTGGTATAGGACACTCATGGTCCATCTCATATACTAAGGGATGTAGAAGCCTCTAAAGTCAGAGGGTGACATGCTTATTATGTGGGGTATTAAGCAAAGTACTTGTATTAGAGGAACACAAATTTTATATAAATTGGTTGAAAGGAAGGTATGGTCCGTCGTACACCCCCATCATGTACATAGTAGGGGTTGGCACCATTTGATTGCATGCAACATTTACACTGTGAGGTTTAAGTGATTGTGGATACCATTGGATGAAGCAGGTTGTCTTATTTAGCAAATAGCCCCCCCCCCCCCCTCCATGATGCAACTCCCTAGGACCCTCCATTTCTGTGTAAAATGCAAACGAAGAGTACAGTGTTTACAAGGCCACATCCTGGTCAGTAGGCTACACATAATACACCAGGCTTAAACACATGTTGGTGGTATGATGCACAATGTTACACGTCACGCTGGACGATGCTGCTGGTCAGTGGGTTTTCTCTGGGATCTCCCGTTTGCCCCACCCTTTCATTCCGGTACTGCTCCATACTCACCTCAATCACCCTTATCACATCTCAAGACCTTGCTGTTACGAGCCGCCAAAATCTCTTCACGCATTCGGCAGGGAATCCCCGCTGAATTCCTCTGGGTGCAGAAAGGTTTGCCTACACGCTAGGCCATGTTATTGCTACCACTGTAGGCCTAACATTCGTTTATAATTTAACTGGAAATGGTGGGTCCTACGGAATTGCAACTAGAGGGTCTTATTTACTAATTACATCTTGCTTCATCAAATGGTATCCACAATTACCATACCTTCCTTTTTATCCAAGATATTGGTTTAATTAATCCGTATACCAATTTGTGTACCTCTAATGCATGTAGGCCTACTTTGCTTAATATGCCACATAATTTGTATGTCGCCCTCCTACTTTAGGGTCTTATACAGCCCTTAGTATTTGAGATGGACCATGGGTGTCCTATATCAATCTTCCTCTTTTCTGGTCACTAATCACGTGCCCGAGTTTGTATACATGTTTCCTAAATATTATATATATATATATATATCTTTAAATATTTTGTACATTTATATGCACTTTATTTAACCATTTTTAGAGTATAATGCCTTATATTAGTCTTAATACTCTCTCTTACTTAAAATTTTGGTAAAATTTCATAGGAAATATACTAGATATAAAACACATTTACTTTTAAATCTTTGGGTGATGCACTTTTTTTTTTCACATCTGCAGATCTAGACAGTTTCGCAATTCCAAAGGGGAAGTGGTCAGCCCCTTTATGTTGTGGGAACATTATACCTTTTACATTTGGAAATATAAACCTTTTTTTACTTGTTCGGAGAATGTGCATCATTAATCAGTACAGTTATGTGCAAAAGGAATCTCACTATCTGATACGGCCTACGCCATTATATGGCCAACCTATAGTAAAGAAATCAATCTTTGAACCAGGGTGGTGAGCCTCGACTAAAAATAAATCATCCATTTTAAAGGTTACATCTTTGTATGCTACGTTACTTTGTGTTCTATAGTTTGGTGATACGTAGGCTAATTAAGTTACATGTCATGTCCACCCATATCTCTTCCAGTTTTTTTGTTATTCACATTTTCCAAACAAATACAGTGGAGTGACCACATATTTATTAATGGGTGCATTAAATGCCACCCCAAAACACTTCAGCTGGTGTATATTTGTGAGCACTATGAAGATTATAATTAAAGTATGAAAACAATATGTACAATAAGTCATCCCAGTGACATTGCATATCTGACTAGAAACTGTGTAAAGCAAGCTTAATGTTATGGCTCATCCGCTATACTAAGTTTGCCTAAGGGTGATAAAGAGCAGTCTGAACTATTTTAACCCCCCCCCCCCCCCCCCATGAAATTGAAGTCTCTAAATTCGTGAGACAAACAAAAACATAGCGTTGTCTTGTACAGTATTGTACAAATTAGTATACATTAATCATTTTACAACAGTTTATTACAGAAGACAGAAAACTTACATGATATTAACTTATCAGGTACAGCGAACCTCCACACTATAACAGCATTAAAATTGGCCAGTAAATGGCAGTAACCTGTTATCAAAAATATTCTGTAATGATACATAGTAGTTTAATAGTAATGCCATTCAATATTCACCCATGCAACCAATGTCAAAAGGCATACCTGTGAAGATTACCATTTAATACACTGTGATTAACACCAAGGCACCAAGTTAAATTAATGGTGCTACAAAAGTAAACAGAAAAAGAGTAGTTTACAAAATATGTTTTGACTTCACTTACAATTCTAGAAAACAGCTAGATCAATTGAATTATCTATTATGTACAATTCTGACGTCTTTTACCAACTAAACTCGGGTATATACAATTTAAACTTCAGTGTGAAATAATTACAACAGCAATATAACTTGCAACTTCCTGACATAAATTCACTTTAGACTGGCTCAATCTCAAAATTACTTCGATGTTTATCAAGTAGCCATCAAATTTCATTATTAATTTTATCATTAAACAATCAAGTATGCTTGTAACATGGCATAGCACACTAAAGGCCGTAACATGGCATAGCACACTAAAGGCCGTATAAAGGGATAATTACGCTGATTCAATTGGCATCGCCAACGTAACCATTTGACACATTTTCTAGATGAATTAAGACCCTATCTGGCTGACGTGTATATTAACACGTAAAATATATTTCCTCCATAAAGAATACAAAGCACAAAATGCTTAAATGCATGTGGTAGCAGCTGTGTGAGCCCAATATAGTGCCTTATGCGTAAAAACCAACACACTGAAAGCCTGTAAAATACTATTAAAATATTTCATTATCTGATTAGGAGGCGGCCTGACAAAATTTCTACAAGCCCATCAAGGCACCTGATCGTAAAATATCTTACGACACACATTTTATAATACCTTTACTGGAGGTAGTTGACAACGCTGCAACGTAGTTAAAATAGCCTGGGTGCAAGCAAACTCGAGCTGCAGTGATACAGAGCAGCTCTATATACAGAGTAGGCCCTATAAACCAAACAAATTCTCAGTCCACTAGATATTAAACCGAAAACAGTTTTCCACTGTGCCACCAAATAAGAATTTCAAATACTGGTATAAACTGCACACCCTCATTTAAGTTCGCACTCATAATAAAGTACCTATTTTCCCGACTACAAACCTAACAGCCCAAACACGAAGTTCATGCATATTGTCCACCACTCACCTGAAATGTTCCCGCTTGTCGGCTCTCACTTTAAATTCACAAATAAATATAAAACATTACTCTATTAAGGCCGACAAATTTTTGCGCTTGAAGAGCGCTATACCAGTAATATCAGCTGAAGTCTGAACTCGTGGAAGACAAAATGGCCAACGACGTTGGTCGAAGTACACAGCTGAAGATTTGAAGTTGTTTCCATGCGAGCAGAGCAGCAAGTGAGTGCCTAAGCCCGTTACAATAAGGTACTGGATGCCAAAGGAGGTGGAGGGAGTCACATGGGGAGTGGGAGAGAGGAGGTGGAAGGAGAAAGGAGGAGGAGACCCGAGCGGCCAGAGAGTGTACACAGGTGACGCTTCGCACAGCGGTCATTATTGTAACTTGCACGCACCGGTGCTGCTGCACCGTGAGGTCTGTTACTACATATGCGGGTGAATCAAACACACTATACATGTTCTGCATTACTACCCTACAGATTTCTACTGCTTTTATAGTGTGTAATGGAAAAACTAAACAAAATTTGCTGAAACTATCTATTACTACTAGGACATAGACATAACCTGAGGTACTCCGGTGCAAAGGACCCATTACATCTAAATAAACACATTCGCAAAGATACGTTGCTACGGTATCATCATACTGGCCTTCCTGTTTCTGGTTTTTTGGATTAGTGTGCTGACATGCATCACAACACTTAATCCAGTTTTCAAGGTCGGTATATACTCTTGGCAACATAAAAATTTCAAATAAATTGGTAACAGTCTTATCCCATTCTATGTGTCCTCCATAAATAAGATTCATGGTAATGTTTGAATACCATTGCCCTCAAATTTTTAGGTACAAAAACTCAGAATTTTCCTTGTCTCATACGTTCTCTTTAGAATCCTTTGTGGATAATGTAATTGGAATTTTCATTTTAAATTTCAGACAAATTTTGCTTACATTTTGTATCAGCATTTTGATGGTCTTTAATGTCGGTAAATGCACTGGGAAACTTTTGCAATGTATTTAACTCACATTTGTGCCTCCCTACTCTCTCTACAGGTGCCCCATTCTGCACCGGTTCAAAAATTCTTCGCAGTACATACGTGACAATGTGTCAACAATAGAATTATCAATCCGCGAATATGCTGTACACTTAACTTAAAGTGGACTAGTGTCACAAACCAATGTGCCATTCTTCCTGCCTGCTGTTGAGATTTTAATAACTAGCCGAGTATTTAATTTTAAGTATACAAGGTGAAGGGTGCATAATCTATCTGCAAACTTTCCCATAGCCCATATACTACTTAAACATTCCGTTTCTTAAATTGTATTTTTCCGTTCTGCCTGAGTCAGTAATTTACTAGTGTACGCTATCTGTACAAAATGGCAGTCTTTCTTTTGATTTAAGCACACTCCTATAGCTACTGAACTAGCATCACAATGTAGAAAGAATTCCTCAGAAATATTAGGCAAATGCAATACAGGAGGATTTGCTAACATTAATTTTAATTTGGGAAGGCACTCTCTTGCTCTACATTCCACTAAAACTGTATATTTTTTTCATTTTATTTAACGGTTCTGTGAGATTGGAGAAATTGGTTATAAACTGTCTATAAAAGCTACCATTCCTAGAATTCTTTTTACTTGTTTAAAATATTTTTTGCAGGTAATTTACAACAAATTTTACCTTTCCGGATCAGTGCACAAACTACCCTCAGAAATTACAAACCTTAGATATCGCACATGTTGCGCCCAACTTATCATTTCTGGGTTGACCATCAGACCTGCGTTCCTTAACGCATCTTAAACTAGTCGCAAGTGTTTAAGTTGTTCTTTTAACTTGTTACAGTACTGTAAATGCACATGTCATCTATGTACATGAACACAAATTCATGCAATATTTCCCTAACATGTGATTAACACTTGGGACATACACTGGGGTCCAGAATAAACCCCCACGGGTAAAAGCGTCCAATGATATAAGCATAAGTCCCATGGTGTACAAAAAGGTAATGGTGCTCTACTATCTGGGTGCAGCTCGCATTGAAGGAATGCTGAATCCAAGTCTAAAATGGTGAAGAACTTTTCCTTTTTGCACATGCTGAAAAACAGTTTCCATGATGGGTGCAGGATAGGAATCAACATATAACTTTTTTATTAATTTTACTGTAATCGCTGATTACTCAATATTGACCCGGGGTTTTCTTTGGCAATAAAAAAGATGGGCTAGCATACATACTAATGGAAACTTCCACAATTCCCTGTTCCTGTAAATAGTCAGCTGTTTAAACACTTTAATTTTGGGAGCAGACACATGATAAGGCACACACACTACAGGCTGAGTATCTTTTAATTTTATAACTACTGGTATTTCTCTACAGTGCCCTAATTTTTATAACTGCTGCAGTATTTGACCTAATCAATTCTCCGTCAGCTAAGGAAAAAACTACCAACTCACCCCATTTCAACTGCAGGGTTCCTACCAGCGCTTCAAGAATGATTTGATTGAAAGTGTCCTTCTTTATGAGTGTCGCAGAAGCTCCCGAATATACCAAGGCCAACATAGTTAAATTAGCAATTACTAACTGAACACACAGCAGACCATATTTATTAAACACGTTTGTGTTTGCAACAGCACCTATTCCTGTATGCTTTCCAGGATTGTCTAATTGGAAACAAATTATTAATTTTACCAGTTTACAACCTTGAGACTTTTCTGTAACGTCTGACTTTCCCCTGTTTTCTAGCAGTTTCTCTTTCCCATCACACTCAGATTTCTTATAAAAACGTTTCTCCATTGGGTGATTACTCTGAAAACAAACCTGACATTTTTGCTTTGGTTTCATCTGCATGGAATTCTCTTTGCCTTTTTATGTTTTATAGAAGCATTTAGTCATTGGATGGTTTGTTCGAAAACAAATTTGACACTGCAGTTTTGGTGTTACAACTTTTGGCTCTCTTTGCTTATACTCACCTACCCTTATTCAGTTTGAATTACTAACATCAATAATTCTTTTAACGTTTTTGGCTTAGAGGCAAAAGTAAAAAATCTGCTGTTTCCTGGCAACAAAATAAAATACATAATTTCCATCAAATCTCTTTCCGTGCACGGCAATCCAATCACTTCTACCCACTTAATGGTCTCACACATTGCTGCATGGTTTAGCTCGGACTTTGAAATCTTTCCAGGATTTTCATATGGTGGTGCGCAATAGCTACGGGTGAACCTGTTTGTTATAATATTGCTTGATGGAAATCGCTAAATGGCATACATTCATTTATCATCTGCCCTACTACTATTTGCAAAGGCTGTGTCACTTTGAACATTATGGCTGCATATAAATGACAATTTTACAGATGATCAATGATGCGACACAAGCCATTTGAACTAGCTATTTCACTACTGCATTTTAAGTTTAAACTACACACTGTTTCAAACTTGTCCACTAAATTTTGCGTGAAATACTTAATATTTTTTAAGATGCAAATTGCGCCGGACTCACCCTCTTGTTGAGTAGCTGGACAATTACATGGAAATTTTTGAAGCTGAAAACCCTCATGGTCCAGCAATTGTTGAGGGCAGTGGCTAGGTCATTAGCACCAGCTCCCTCATCAGCTGACGTAAGGTCTTAATCCCATAGTCCGGCTTAAACATCACCCCAGCATTGGCAAGTGCTTTTTGCATACTTCCCTTGGACAGTTTCTGGATCCAGGCCTCGAGACACACTATCAGCAGGATTATCTTCACTTGCCACATGATGCCACCAGTCCACCCAGGTGCATTCTCGTATCTGAGTCACCTGGTTTATGACAAATGTCTTTCAAACATGAGGAGATGTCTTTGTGTAAGGGTGTTGACTAGCTAACCTAAACATATAGAAAGCAAAACAGCAGCACACAACTTCAACTTGGGAAGAGTAATTCGCTTCAATGGAGATATGTTAGTTCTAGCAGCCAATAGTAAATGCGGTGTGATCATACATACCAGCGTTAGATGCAGCTCAAAGGTACACAACAGTAGTATAGCCCTTCTCCGAACTGTCAGCAAATCCGTGCAATTTAAAAGTGGCAATGCAATGTTAAATAAAGATGGCAGAACAGTGAGGTAACTCTGTTCAAAACGTGGTCCATCTGGCAGTTATATCAGTTAGCACTTTGATTCCCATTCTACTTAAGCAAGCCAGAGTAAATGAATAAGGTGTTTTGCAAATTTCAATCATGCACGCCTTCCAATGGGCAAAAGATTCTGTGTTACAAGTTATGTGAGAAGACATCAATGTTGGGGCTCCAGCGTACTCCTAACACTTTAATGCAGGAGTCTTTGCTAAAAGAGTATGTTTTCCCAGAATAATGGACATCTTGCAGTGGCAATTCATCAAGCAAAACTGGACAATTACATGCATATTTTGAGAGGCAAAAATCCCCATGGGCCAGCAATTGTTGAGGGTAGTGGCTAGGTCATTGGCACTAGTAACAACATTATTAATATACATGTTTGTTAGAAGTGTTTTAGAATCATCTAGAAAATCTGTCATTTCATCTTGTGCCAACTGTCTCAATGTCCTAATTGCTAAGTACAGAGCTGAGCAGATCCCGTAAGTAACAGTGTTAAGCCTATAAATCTCAACTGGTTGCTCCTCTGACACTCTCCACAATGATTAGTTGATAATTCATGATGCTCGAGATGTACCATGATCGGCTGATACATTTGCTTAATATCTGCAGTAAAAACAATGTGTGGAATTTTGAAATTAAGCGAAACAGTAACAATGTCCATCTGCAACTTTGGACCAGTTAAAAGGACATGGTTATGGAGTCACCCATATTTGTTTTTGTTGAAACATCAAACATTACGCATGGCTTGGTGGTAGTGTGGTCTGGTCTTTGCATGCAGTGGTATGGAATATAGTATGTGCTCACACTTCCCAGGTTACTCTCTTTTACTTGGCTCATGTATCCGGCAGCCAGGTAGTTTTGCATGAAGGCAACAATCTGCCTTCACTTCGGAGTGTTTTCTCAGCCTGCACTTTAAAGAGTGAAAATGGTGCAGAGCAGAAGCATAATCTCCCAATATTGGCTTGGGAGATTCAAATGGTAGCGCTAAACTGTACCTACCTTGTCATCTTGAGTGCGGCTTTCAATGATCATCTTTTCTTATAACATATCTTCTGGGACTGGTGGTAATGTGACTGCTGGCAGTTCTTCAATTTCCCAAACATTTTTCATCACTTTATCTAAGGTGGGCTGCTGTACATTTGATATGGATGATATACCTAGCTGTAAATCTGTGTTAATATGGACATGACCCATTAGCACCCAACCCAGAAATTGTATTTGGGGGGAGGGGGACAGTAACTTGCTTCCCTGTTGGAAGCTGAGGAAATGTTTCTGCACCCAGAAAAATGTTAATTTCTTCTTGTGGGGCAAAGGTGGGATCAGCCAGTTGCAGCTGTGTAATATGTTTCCAAGCATCTGGCTTAAGAAGTGTTGAAGAAACATGGTGCTGTGGCCTGTCCTGAGGGGATTGGGTCATGCCTTAATCATGGTGATTAAGGTAGCCAGATGCACAGAGCACTCATTTACAGAAGCACTACTTTTATTAATCAAACAGCAATACAAAATCTACTATGCAGTAGCAGTCAACAGTTAACAAGAAAAGCGCAGAGGCTAGACTAATCTGCTCAATTACTCAAGATGGGAGGCTTTTGATACATCTTTCTGATACAAATATTTAAGCCTCGAGGCAATTATTCTGCTCCTAAGGAGCTTATTCTAGCCTTTGCTTGTCCCGATGTCTCTCGTGCCTTGGTCGCCCTACCAGAAAGTATAATTACCCTTGTCACGGCGATGTCAGCGGTGAGACTCTCTTGACAGCTGGCTCTGCGGGCGTTCAACCAGGACCACGGACAGGTGGCCCTCATAGCAGGTGGTCTTCTGGCAGAGCCTTCACGTCTCAGGCAAGATGGCGCCCAGAGCCATCATTGCCCCGTACTTATATACCGCCTTCCTGACCTCACACTTATTCCCCTGGAATTGGTTTTTCCACAAACAGTGGCTCGGCTGGCCGAGGTCATCCTGTGCCTCATATCAGCTTGCCGTTTGCCAACCCTCGCTGTGGCCAGCTGCAGCAATGGAACATGTGAGGTAATTTGTGGAAAATTTACTGCCTCAATGGGCAGACTTGGCTCCTTCCTTCCTCTTGATGTTTTGATACACTAGGCAGCAGCACCTTTAGCACTGGTATGTGGGGTATGGGTAAGTCCATGAAGTAGAATTGATCGTTTTTAATGCTTGATACTTAATTGAGACATGCGTGATTCAGTAATGAATTTGGTTTTTGTTGCTAGAGTCAAGCAGAACTGTTACAGTCAGGCAGTTTTCACAAACATCCTGAACATAGGCAACAGCTGTGTATAATATCATAGCAGATGGCTGTGAATCTTTGGAAAAGGAAGACAGAACACTAAATGTTCTGTCCTTATTTGAAGGTGTATCAGGCACTTCATCCTGTGCTGACTGTGCCACTGTGGTATTAGGTTTATCTGATGTGAAATGCAGCATCGTGTTATGAGAATTACAAAATCTACCAGATTTGGTCGATGGGCAACTCTTCACTTGGTGAGCAGGTTAAAGGCAGATTATACATAATTGTTTGTCCTTTGCCATTGAAAAATGTGCCTGAGGGCTCATTTGCACAAATTCAGAGCTTCTGTGAATGGTGTGATCACCCTTACAAAGGCAACACTTTCCTGGAAGGGACTTAATAAAGAAACTACCAAATGAAGTATGTATGATGCTGCTCAGGTACTTTACGGTTGTTAATTGATTTAGGCGGGTTGTACTTCTGAGATGTACCAACTATGACTTCTCTGGATGTGCAGTGTTTTTCAAGAAAATCTGTAAAGTCACTCAATGTAGGGATGTCCAGTTCATCAATCACTAGTTCCCATTGTTTTCTCAATGCTGGTATATGCATTTTTCCAGTAAATGCAGCAGTGACATATCCTATTGATGTACTGGCAGGTTCAGTGCCTTCAAAGCAGCAACATTTTGCACTGATAGCAGATAACAAGTCTCACAAAGATTGGGCTGAATCTGTAGTAACTACAGGAGCTTGCAAAATTGTGTCTATATGATTTGTCATGACACTTTTATCATACGATACCGTTTAATCAACAGATTTCAAGCAGTGTCAAAAGTATCAGAGGTCATGTGGAGATTGTAAGCAAGTGAAATGCTCCACATTACTGAGGTCATTGTTGTCTCCAAACAAGGTTGTGAACAAATTGGATTAATGTAACCAACCTTTGACTTCTCCAGAAAATGTTGGGAGCTTGATGACTGCAAGGGCGATTCGAGCATGCAATTGGATGGTTGTTTGCTTTTCTGATGAAACTGATACCTGCTATATCAACTCGGTGAGACACATAACCTTACAATAAGCTTCATCAAACTTCTCAAGCCTTGTGCAGTGTTCCACCTTGTTGAAAGATGCGTCCTCATCATCATGTGCTTCAGATAGACGATCATCCTCATACTTGTTTTGATAAACTGCAGAATCCAGCAGGTGGCTTGGAACAACCGTTGTTGTATGGGGTTGTTGATGGCCAAAAGGGAGGCTTTGTGCAGACTTTTTTTGGTTCGTTGCAGTTGCAAGTGTGCTGTAGTTATCGCTGCCATTGTTCGTGCTGAGTTTCAGAACTTCACACAACTTTAATGGTAAATATATCACTGTAGTTCCAACGATAAATACACTTGACCTTCAACACCACTTCCAAAATCACGTGAAAATCAGCCATCGTAATAAGTTGTTGGCTGGAATAAATGCTGTTCATCAAGCCACAATGCAATTATGTGCTGTGCGTGAATGATAAACAAAAGTACCGAGCAGCAAAAAATATACATAAAGAAAAACAATGTTTATGATCCTGCATGGAGGACCAAAATGTCTAGGCCTGGGATGATGAGTATGAACTGTATATACTATATAGTTAATTACAACAATGTTCAAGCGATTCTGCACAATGAAACAACATGCGTAGATGCCATATTATATACAACAGGCTCTTTGTTGTTCATTTGTTTATTTAGTCAATATGGCAGACAAGATGGCATCCGTAAAGAGTGGGCAGGAAGAACAAATTAAAAAGTTTGTCTACAGTGCACACCACACGAAATACACATGCCTAAACAGGGCCCATCAGAGAATAGAGTACGTTTTCGATGATTAGGAAACTTGTTCGGTAGATCTGTAATCATTTGATACAAAAATACTATGATTGATAATTTTCCACGTGAGAAGTCATCACTACAATTGGGTATGGATTTGTGGTTTTACCAATCCAAGCACATCCAATAGTCCTAAATGTCACTTGTTCATGTATCCAATGGGTTCTCTATATTTCATCTTAGAATATCGAGAAAAATTATTTGCAAAACTACATATTTAGGTGTATGTTGTTTTCGAAGCCCTGAAGACTTTGGACTGAGTGTTTTTAGAAAACAATGGACTTGAATGTTGGAAGTTGCTTTTTTATTTCAGAAATTAGGCCTACCTCTGAAATAGTACCTGTACATTCAACTTGTTGTGGCAGTTTCTCAACATCGACCCAGTGTTTCCATTTAATTTGGTTTTTCTGGATTAAAATCCTTACCAACTATAATTAGTTCAATATCAACATCTTTAGGGTAGATTTAATGTAAGACCCTAACATTCACTCTTCATTTTCAAAATTACAAACTTCACAAGGTAACAAGTCCTTACTTTTTGGACAAAGTCATTTCCTGTTGCTCCATTTTTATGTAAAGCTTCTTGCAAGAAATTAATATTGGTATGGTATTTACACACACAGTGTGTTGTGTGTCAGTAGCCAACAAAACATGGTTCGGTCGAAGTTCATAAAACATAGTTTTCTTGAAATTATGCATACCAGTGCCTGCTGTAAACTGTTGGTATCGGTATACATCTTTAATGTACATGACAGGAAGTCTCTTTTGAAAAACTTTGTGCTTATTTGCCACATGATCTTTTGCAGATTTTGTGTCCTTTCTACCAGGGGTCTTGAAGCTTATGTCATCCATTGAATAAAACTACCCTATCTTCTTCAGAAAGTTTTTATTTCTTTTTGGTGATGGTGTGGCACTATTGAATAACTTTCTACCATTTCATTAACATCTACAGCACCCCAGAACTGGACTGTGCCGTAATGGGAACATGTGGCCAGTGCGAATGGCAGCGTGTAACAATATTATATATTATTATTTGATCAGCGCTAAGTTTGGTACATAGGTATTTGCTTCCTCGTGGCTGCTTCCTCTTTCCCTGCCCCAACCCCCAGGGAGTAATATATTGGTGGAGTTAAGAGTGTGTCTTTATTTATATTTTTGGTGAATTTCTTTGAGCTTTGCCTTTGTCAAGATTCGCAGCGCTTTCAGCAAGCATATGATTTATAAGATGTTATACTTTAATGTGGTTTTGTCGCTTGCGAGGGGCGAGACATGCCGGATTTGAGGAAAACCCTTATGCATGGCGAATATCATTGAATAGTTGTAAAGTTCCGGTAGGGTGCCAGATCATCTATATCATGGGTGGGCACGTGTACTCGGATCTAAGTGTGTTAGTAGATCGACAGCTACTTGGCGAATTCCTCTTGCAGCGTATGTTTTAGAAAAGAGTTACAAGACAGTCACTAATGCAATCACATTTCATACATGGGCACGTTGACTTATGTTCTGTAGTGGGCCAGAACCTGAGGTTAAATTAACATTAAAATAAGACAAATGACTATGCAAATACTTATATTGACTGAATGGGATCACATGTACACGAACTGATAGGAGTCCCTCAAATTATGCAGGCATGGTGTACAAGGCCCGCCATTGGCTGACACTGTGAAAAATACTACATAGAACGTGGAGTTTTAGAGTAAATAAATCTGTGGGGCTGCGAGTCTACAGAGATGAGGATGCAAGCGCAGGGGGAGAAACAAAAATTAATGTTGCAGAGACATTTACTATCGCAGATAAATGACCAGGTATGAAGTTGAAATTCCTAGCGACACGAACGTGTGCACCCTCTAAAGCCGGCCTAACTAGACTGAGGAGGATGATGAGATGCCGTTACCAAGCAAAGATCTCCCGCCAACTCTGTGAGGGAAAACCAAATTGATACATATATACTTAAATATACATACAGAACAGAAACAAGCACAGCAAAACACTCTGAGGAATTAAGAAATTAATTCCGACACTCTTTCATTTGCATTTAAAGGCTTAATGTTCTTGTTGCCATGCCTGTCTAGTAATTGCAGTTGACTGGAAAAAGCCTGAACGGGCTTACAAAAGACATATAAAATACACAAAAATCACATAAGCACCAAACAACACAAATAACCTTCTTATTACACTTCATTAACTAATATTAATAATTTAGTGAAATAGTTATGAATTTTAGTTTGGGTGGTTGGTATGGCGGCTGCCGGAACTACTAAGATCAGTTAAGTTTTACTTTACTGAAAATTGAAAATTTGATTACGTCCTTTTAAAAATAAAAGAAACATAATACAAGCACTGGAAAATTATATAATTTTACAGCGTCACCATTTGTAGGTTTGTTTCATCACGTAGGCCACATGGTACGGTACTCTTTATTTATATACATAGCACACAGGGAAAGCAAACAGGAAATAATATTTGCCCATGTTTACTCTATACTTTGCTTTTGGGGGATCACTGCACTTAACCACAAGAAACTCTTTGACACTAGTTCACTCTTGGGAAGATTTTTTCTGGCCACCGGTGGGGGTAAAAAGACCTGTTCTGCATGAACTGTGTCAAGACCCATGCACTTTGGCTGATGCGCGAGCAACATTGGTCTGTCTCCCAAGCAGGACATTGAGGGCCACATGAACTTCATTATATATAATTTTGCCTAAATACATTACCATTTTTTAACACAAGATTTTAATGGTTTTCTTGAAACAAGGAAATTAAGAGATATGCACAACCTTACTGACAATACTGTTTGGCTGGAACTATCTCTAATTGTTGGACATCGCTATTCAGGGTTGACGGTATGAAACTGTACAACATGTACTATTGATGCACATATTTTGTTCCATTAATGTACAAAATTATCAGCATAATTAGCAAAACAAAAAATATTAATGTGCATTAGTGAAATGCTATAATTACTTATATCACATTTGATAACCCTTGACCTGTGGGAGCCCAAAAAAATCTACATTTTCTTTGTAGGTAAATTTGACACTGTCTAAAGACGGAAATAGGAAATAGTTCCACTTTTTCATAACAGGGCACATTTTGGTCTTGTGGTATTATACTATTTATTTTGTTGCGCATATCCGTGTGGTTTTGAAACACATTACCTACTACACTCATACATACATACACTCGCAATTAGGCTACCACCCGGTGGCGAGCTCTCTCGCCTCTCCTTCACTCAACCAACTCCTTTTCCACTCCCTTCCTGAATTTACCAACCCCTCTCACAGATACCAATTCCTCCCTCAACACATTCCACCCCCTCACAGACCTCACAAGCATAGACTGCCTACCCCGCTCCGTTCTCCTCCACACCCTCTGAAGCTTCTCACTGTTGTGTCCTCTTCCTCTAAACATCCCCTTACTTAGCTTGCAGTGTAGCCCTCCCCATCCTTCCTCTTCATTCATTACTAAATTGTTTGCTAATTAAATTTCTATAAACACAAATATCATGCTTATCATTTAAAATATTTATTTAAAATCAGTCTTGCAGAAACAAAAACTTATTCTGTACATAGTAAATTTACTATATATATATATATATATATATATATATATATATATATATATATAATATATATATATAATATTTACAAAGACCTTATTCATAAAATCTATAATTGTTTGTTTTACACAGAAAATTTACGATGTACGTATGTAAATAAATTAACTAAAATCAATTTAAATTAAAAAATAATTGCATCTAATGCATATATTTGAATAAAATTATGGAAAGGTTTCTTTACACAAAAAGGCACAAACACATGTGTACTCACATGCTGACAATTAATTGCTAATGCACTTAATAACATTGCATAACAAATATTCTACAATATTTTATGCATTATATGTAATGAACATTTGTATTATGATATGCATCATTCATTAGACCATTTTAATACTTATAAGCCAGAAAATAAAATGTACAAATTCATTATTTAATTTTCATTGAGGAGTATTTACAATATTCATTATGGAGTGTCTAACAGTGTTATGGAAAACAATTTATACATTATTTTTTGTAACAATTTTTTCTTCGAAATGACCTAATTTTTTGCATTTTACCTGATATTGTTAAACATTTTCAGCCCACAATGTATACATAATATCAAATCAAAGATTTATTTACATTCTCTACATTTTTTTTTGCGTGTTTCTTCTACTGTTTTCTGTGCTTCTAAAAAGCATGCATGCTGCCGAATCCTTCGTGTAGTTGGAAATATAGGTGCAGCAATTTCTGTCAGCAGTGAAAATAAAATTTTTCAGGTTTTGGTAACATCACTTGTTTCCAAAAGTTTTTGTCTTTATAAATTTTTTGAATAAACAATTTCTTATTTTTTTTTGTTAGTTATTACAACAAAATTGCACATGCAGCGGTCAGTTATATTGAGAATGCATTGTATTTAATAGAAATAGTAATGACTTATCCTTAGTCTTATGTCATTTTCAGATGAGAATTTAAAAAAAAAAAATTCTTCTTTTCTTTAGTTTTTGCCATCAGTCCCAGTGACGTAGCTGAAAGAGCATATTTTAATTATATCAGTCCATTTTCCTCCTCTTATAAGTCCATTAGGACTTGCTACCAACAATCCTTTTTCCAAGTCTACAAACAAATCACATTTTGTTACAATTAAGCTAGTATTATTTTCAAACCTTTTAATGGCAACATACTCATTTTGAAGGCCGTACTCCATTTCTGATGTTACTACATGTGGCTAGTACAGCAACTTTTTACTAAGTTTGTGCAAGGTGTTTTATCTTCTCATTTGCACACAATCCCAAAATTTCTTGCTGAAAGTCGATAGCATCTCATATGCCACACCTGGCTTTCATTTTGCAATCTTGTTTCCTTTACATTAGTTATTTCTTGTGCAGTAACTTGTAAACCAGTGATGAAATTACTGTGTTTACTTTTTAATACCCCTGCATCTTCTAATTCTTTGGCATCAGGCCCATAATCAGCATCTTGAGGAAACAATAATTTAGATTGTTTCTCTGGTCTGCCATCCGGATATTCCAATTGTCTGCATTTTTTTGCTTCACCACATTTGTTTTCCTGTGGTATCAATTTCTTTTGAGTCTGCCCTGGGCTTCTGCCCATCTGGGCTTTAAATTTACTTAATTCCCAAGGATGACCTTTGTGAAACTGTGGTCCAGTGGTGTAACACCTATGCTGAAAAGAACCCAGATGGGCAAAGTTTATTCACTTGCTAGTGTTGTATTTAACCAGTAGGCTCTGTGGTATTCAGCTGTATTATTTGTTTTATTCTTGATCAGTCTTGGAGTGTTTAGCATCATATGATTTACTAAGGCTTCTATCTCTTGACGCCGTCAGGTGAGACATGAGACGAACGACACAAATACTTTCTGGTAAATTGGGCACTAGCGGTGCTTCCCAGCCACAGTTCTATTGAGACTCAGGGTTCTCAGGGATGCTGTGGGTTCCGTGTGTCTGTCTCACCCGTACGTACTTACAAACACGTAGGCAATATTAAAATTTTTACTAAACATCACTTGAAAAACACTTAATAAAAGTGTCTGTGGCTAGGACACTGTCACTACTGAATAAAAGAGTTAAGTTCACTGTAGATTTCCTTTTATTGTTATTGTACATACACATCAACATGCCAATGAAATCATTATCTTGGTCATGACTAGACAGTTCCGCTTGGATGCTCCCCAGCCTGCAATTTCTCTAGTGCACGCCTAGATGGATGATCTCACTGAGGTGCGTGAAAGCACAGCTTTCACAAGAGAAGAGGGCCGACAGCCGCTAGGGTGGACTGACGGTTTTTCCCTGAAGACAGGACACAGTGAATTACAAATGAAACCCTTAATACATATTAACACGTGTGATTACTCGGCATCACTAATGCAAACTCGTTGGGGCCTGCCCTCCAGCACGTGGGTTTTGTGGTGACAGCCTATACACAGAGCCGGCTAGGATGGGAATAATTGCACTGCTCACTAATTACAAAATGCATAAACACTTGAATGATACATAAAACAATATGACACACAAGATGAATATTCACAATAAACACACACATGTGTGAAAAAAAACTTAGATGGTGTGAATGCCACTGTATGAAGTTCGTAGCGGACCATGTGGTGCAGGTGAAATTTCAATATTTCTGCGTGGAAACGGCAAACTACATTCAGAAAAAAAGGCTATTCTTGTTGAGAAAATTATTCTCTTTACGATTGCAGTGGTTACAGGCATGTAACATGCCTGGTGGCGGTAAAATCAAACATTAATGTGACCGCGTGGTCAAGTACAAAAGCATCAATTTAAGTGAAAAATACATTGAACCCTGAATAAAATTAAAATAGAACCTTTAAATAAATTATTGCTCATACAATGTTACATAAATATGCTCTCAGACGCAATGATGGCGTATACAAAGACTTTACATTGGTCGGCCACGTGATTATACGTGATGTTGCCGTAAAATATTCAAAACGAAAATTACCTTCAAATACATACCTAAGAATAAAGCTCTTAAAATTGCACATAGCAATAATGCAGAAGGTACAATAAAATGCCATAAACATAGGCGGATGGCGCCTGATTTAAATTGTGCGGGTCATGTGACCTCTCCAACATACTTCTCCTCCTTCTCCTCAATTAAGTTAAAAATGCTGCAAGGGCGCAGTAAATTAATAAAGCGGAAGCATAATGCTTGGGGAAAATGTCTGGTAAAAACGTACGCAAGCAAAGGTTAACCGGTGAATTAAGTTAAATATGGAAACCAAAATCAGTGAACAAAAGTTGTAGTGCGTACGTGACAGTATCTTACCTCACCAGCTCTCCTCGACAGACTGTCCAGATACAAGCATCGCACGGACCTATCATGTCCGCCTACGAGGTTCACATAAGCAGAAGTGCTATGCACGCCGAGTAAAATATTTACTAATTGAAAACAAAATGGTACAAATTAAATTAAGTATTGTATTATATTTCCAAAATTTTCTTATGGATTTCAATATTATTTTAGTGTCTCTTTATGACGGCGTTCATGCCAGAATATTAAGTGTTCTTAATCTCGGTGCAGCGGCACTTTGAATTTTATAACCAAATAATTTAAAATTAGTACAAACACTTTAAGGCATATTAAACACTGCAAAGACAATTATAACACATTTTACACTGAAAATAACATTTATACGAAAGTTCAAAATTATTGGCTTCTTTGCACACGTGCGTGGTGATTGGCATTATGGGCTCTAGCGCCGCTGGCTGTTAGCCGGCGTCACTCTTCTAGCATTTTAACATTTGCGAGACACTCAAAATTGTCATCAGTCTCACTGTTGTTGCGGAAGTAGTTTCTGTAATGGGGGTGGTGTCCGAAGATATGATGTGGTCCATTTTTTAAATTGTTTATTAGGTCGTCAACTGTTTCTCCTTCATCAACACAATGCCTTATGGTTCCTTGAGCTGGGGCAGTAACCAAGGGATAGACTGTTTCAGAATTTTTTGTGCCCTTGCGAGAAATGTTTTGTGAGCTGCTAACTTGTGCAAATGTCCTGTGTAATTTTTTACACAGCGATTGGTACATTCAAGTTTCAGAATGGTACAGCCGTAAGAAACATTTTGTACTAATCTCGTGTAGGCACTGGAATTCCCATCATCAATGAAGAATTCATATCTCAATCGACATGCATTGTTTCATTCGCTTTGAAACTTTAGACAATAATGTCCTCCATGGCTGTTAATGGCCTGTCTCTATTTCAGTTTTTGTAACATAGGTGATGTTTCGCTTCACCACCTTCCTTAACATTTCTGTCGCATAGACAACAAAATTTATTTCTGATGCCCACAAACATCAATTTCCCTGTTCGCCAATTATCACCGCCTGAAACAGTGACAGAATTGACTTTTCAATATAAATCTGTAAATTTATGAACCTCTTCACAGTACCTCCTATCCCATCACATGGTCCCTTCCCATGAGCTGTGGCAGAGAAATGCCATTCACCCCTTACACCAAAGTCCTTATCATGGTGACTTAAGTTAATGAACTTCTTTCGGTTTTTGTATTGGGCAGATGAGCCATCAGAGAGTATGTGGGTCATTTTCAAATTATTTGGCACATTCACATTTTGCAATTTCGAAAAATCAACTAGAATTTAAAAAAATAGAATTCTATAGTATAAGGTTTTATAAACATTCTAATATTAAACACTTATAATGGTTTATGAAATATTGTTTATCCACAGCAGAAATAAGCAGAAAATATTAATCATATAATAGATTAGCTCAGCAGTGTAACCAGTTTTTAGCAAGTAACGAACATATAAAATGTGAAAATTTTTTTACAAAAAAAATGAATCCATTTGATAGTTATGTTTTGTAATATGCTAAAAAATTAAATCAACTTTCGTATAATTAATATGTAGCATATTTTCCCTTTCAAAATATCAAAATGTTCAAAGTAATTACTGTATTTTTACTTTCAGAACTGATTTTTCCTTCTCCACAATATATCTTTTGTGTTACTGTCATGAGATAAATTAATTTTCTGATGTTTTCATGTAACTTATTTATTAGCACTTTAATGGCTTGGAAAAAAAAATGCTTTGCAGTGGTAACACTTATGAGAATGATTAACACACATGAGCTTTAATTTCTATTTCATAACATAAGCTGTGGAATGGATAGGGGACTTTCTCAGGGGGCGAAGGCAGAGGGTGAAAGTGGGGGAGGCAATATCGGAGGAAGAGGAGGTTACGTCAGGGGTACCACAGGGTAGCGTGCTGGGTCCTTTGTTATTTACCATAATGGTAATGACATGGGTTTGGGGATTAGAGGAAAAATCAGATTGTTTGCAGATGATTGTGTTGTATATGCTGAGGTGGGAGAGGGGGGCGGAAATTTGCAGACGGACATTGATAAGATATGGTTGTGGACCAGAAAAAATAAAATGAGGATAACTGTAAGAAAAACTATGGTAGTGAGGTTCACAAGGAAGAAGATGATAAGCAGGGACATGTACAGATGGGAGGGACAAGAGATAGAAGAAGCAGCAGAATATAAGTATCTAGGGATTGTACTGCAGGGAGACCTCAAGTGGAAAAAAACAGGTAGAGAGGGTGGTTGCAAAGGGAAGAAGGACTCTGGGTATGCTGGGAAGGGTGCTGAATGGAGTCGGCTGCGAGGTGAAGGAGAAGGCGTATGGCACAATGGTCAGGCCAATGTTAGAATATGCTGCAGCAGTATGGGACCCGTATGTGGAGGTGGAGGTGTGAGAACTGGAAAAGGTGCAGAGAGAGGCAGCAAGATGGGTGAAGGGTAGGTGAAGAAGGCAAGGGCAGGATGATGAGGAAGAAGGGAACTATAGGCCATCAGAGATGATGAAAGAAATGGGGTGGAGCTCATTGAAGGATAGGAGGAAAGTTGAACGGTTAGTCAGGATGTACAGGGTGGTGAATGAAGAGGGAGGATGGGTAGGGCTACACTGCAAGCTAAGTAAGGGGGTGTTTAGGGGAAGAGGAAACAACAGTGAGAAGCTTCAGAGGGTGTGGAGGAGAACGGAGCGGGGTAGGCAGTCCATGCTTGTGAGGTCTGTGAGGGAGTGGAATGTGTTGAGGGAGGAATTGGTATCTGTGAGAGGGGTTGGTAAATTCAGGAAGGGAGTGGAAAAGTTGTTGGGTGGGTGAAGTAGAGTTGAGAGAGCTCGCCACCGGGCGGTAACCTAATTGCATGTGTGTGTGTATTGTTTACTTCCAAAACTATAAGAAATGAACCAAGAATAACAATTGAAGTTAAACTAATAAAGACAGTTAATCGGACACATTTTCTTGGTGTTATAATTGATAATAAACTAGATAGGAAAGAACATGTAACACACGCAGTTAATAAACTTAATAGCTCATGTTGTGTGCTCTTTTACTGTCTCTTCTCAGTGTTTTAAATCAGTCTACTTTGCATATTTACACGTACTTAAGGTATCATTTTTTGGGGACTCAATAAAACCACTTTACAATCTGTCGTTATAATGCAAAAAAGAGTGCTTCACATTATGTTAAAGCTACTCCCAACTGATAGCTGTAGAAATATTTTTAAGATTTTAAAAATTCTCCCAGTTCCATGACTTTACATATATAAGACTATACACTTCATATATAAAAACAGAAATAAGCATCACACAGATGATGAAATTCACCAATATATTACTCGTATAAACAACCTACTTTCATTTAAATCATGTTCATAAAACAAGTACATTACAAACATTTGGCTGTGTAACAAACTTCCAAATAGTATAATATTTTTAAATAAGCCGAAGCTTTTTAAAAAAACATGTATTCAATTTCTTATTTAATGGTTCTTTCTACAGTGTATCAGACAGTAGCCTGATGGTAGGTCTGATTGTGTTTTTATATGTGTTTACATGTTTTGTATGTAATGTTTTCTTGTTCAGGATGTATGATTACTTTATTGTAATTTATGTGAACTTTGTTGAAAATACCTTTATCCATGTTTATTTAAAATGGAAACCGCTTTTATTAGACAAGTCACTGCTCTTGTATATTATGTTGTTTTTTATAGGTACATGTCACTGTTATAGGCTATTCACAGTAAAGTGAGCACTTTTTAAGGACCTTCCAAAAGTCATTAACCATTAATAAATATAATTTATTTCAACTTTAGACATTAACTTTTGAGAGTTGTGAAATGTATACACTGTGTTGATTAGTCATATACCAATGTTTATATTAAAAAGTGGCCCAAAGCTAGAAATTGGTTGGAAGAAAATATTTAGCAGGGCCTTAAAAAGTGCTCACTATACTGTGAACAGCCTATATATTTTTTTACTGTCCCTCTCTTTTTTTGTACATATAATAAATATGATGAGTTCTATAGCATGTAACACTGCTCTTTGAACAATAAAAAACTGAACTCAGCCATTTTGCTGTTTGGTTGCAAGCTGTTTCCTCTGGTATTTATAATACCAGGATTATAAAATAAGTGGTGGACAACCAACTAGACGTTGACGTGTTTCTAGTCGATTGGGTTAATATCATTATGGTATGAACTTTTACTAAATTATTTTCAAGAGAAAGTAATTTTGTTTGAAACTACCAAGGATTATTTACAGTTTAGCGCTACCTAATAATTAATTTACGAACTACGTTATTCAAAGCAAATTTTTTGAATAAATCATTGTATATGTTCTTATTTCATTATAAACAACTGTAATAAAATAATAAATACCCTCACAGTAGCAAGCCTGCACTGCTGCTGGAGTAGTTCACAAATGAAAAAAGAAAGGTCAATTAGTGCTTTTAAAATAATTATTCTGAAATAAATTTTTATGTTTTTGTAATGCATGGTGGCACTTTACTTCACAATTATTTTCCTTCACAGTCCCAAAAAAACAATCTGTTACACATCAACCAAGGTTTTATATAAAACTGTGTAACAAAAGCCCAAAGAGCTTCATTTTTGTTTTGAGTTTCTTATCAAACATAGTGATGTCAAATGAACACTAGAATGTGTTTAGAATAGCTCCTTTCATTAGTAAATGAAAATTTGAGTAATTACAAATATTTTTATCAACAGGAAATGAAAAGAATAACATAGAATTGCTAGCAATCTGATACTTCTACCCCGCTCCCTTATAAAAATTTTCCGTCACCTCGGCCACATCACAGACCCACTCCACAGACTTCTCCAAGCCCTCCCT
Organism: Dryococelus australis; assembly: GCA_029891345.1. Taxonomy (NCBI): domain Eukaryota; kingdom Metazoa; phylum Arthropoda; class Insecta; order Phasmatodea; family Phasmatidae; genus Dryococelus; species Dryococelus australis. The sequence goes on along the minus strand of CM057009.1, from coordinate 65,806,017 downwards.
TAAGCACATCATGATTCCCCTCTCCTGTCCTGCCCCTGTTTCTTCTGTAGATTCTGTAGATTGTAAATTTATCTTGTCAGCATTCACTATCTAACACTTCCTCACTAAGCCGTGTCCCCACTGCCATATGTATATCTGCCTCATATCCTTCCGACCATTCCCCAGAATGTATATAACTTGTTGTATAAGCATTTACAATTAACTACCACTTACTTAATGCAATTCTCACACCAATATTCTTCCCCCTCCCCCTCTTTTGAGTGCCCTGTTGTCCTACTTTTGCTTCAATGATAATTCTGCTATGTAAACCCCTTTTCATTCTTCTTTCTCTTTGCTTTTGTTGTTATTTTTGTCCTTCTGGAACAATACTACCCATCTCCAAACCCATCTTCCTGCCTAGCAGATCCCCAATATCCTATTTCCCTGGTTAGGCTCTCAAGACCTCGATGTTGAGAACCACCCAAATCTCTCCACTTCATTCCACTTTCCCTGGTATGTCAAATTTACATAGTTCCTTTATACTGCTGTGGCCTGTCCTGAGGGGACCAGGCCACACATTAATCTGGGGGATTAAGGTAGCTAGATAGATAGGGCACTCTGATATACGAAACACTACTTTTATTCAATTTACAACAGCTATACAGATTCTTACCAGGATCGCCTACATGCGTTACTTTATGAACAGGAAATATCAATATCAAACACAATTACGGCAGGAATAGTATTAGGTTCTTTAAGGTGTTCTTTGACTCTGATGGAGTCCAAGTTAAAACTACAAATATCCCTAATTCTCCACGACCTATTGCGCCCTACTGGAGGTATATTTACCCTGATAGTCACGTTGTCAGCTACGTGAAGACCCCCTCAGCGGTGGATGCAGTCAGGCGTCAAAGTGGGACCATGGGCCTGGTGGTCCTCTCGTAGTCGTCCCTTGGGTAGTTGGATCAATGATGGCCGTGAGCTGCCATCGTACCAGACATATATATAGGGGTGACTCCGGCCTCATTACCCTTCCCCTGGGGAAATATTTTCATAACAGTTGCGCTGGCTCATCGAGGTCATGCCATCCTGCACTCTAACATGTAGCTTGCCAGCCCTGGTTACTGGTGATCACATCATAGCCCCCCGTCTTCACAAGACTCATGCACCCTCACATGAGAGAACGTGGCCGGCCGATGGAGGGGAAGGTAATGAGTCAGGCCGAGCTGCTGAAGAAGTATGGTGGCTCTGCAGTGAAGGGTTGACCCTGGTGCCAAAGGTTTTTAACCCTAACGATTAAAGATACATTCAGTCTTAGTTTGTAACATTTACAAGGTACAAGTGTAACACATGTTAAATTGATCTCATCTATTGACAAAGTATGTGCCAAGCATGGCAGCGATAATTGAATTAGAAAAATTTATATACATATTTACAAAGGCCCTGATAATTCTTAAAGACATTTAAAGTTGATCTGTATGGCGTACACGCCGCACGGGAAATCCATCAGTGCTGCTCTCTGGAGCGTAACTTCCAAACAAAATTCATCAGCCTTGACTGCTGGTGTACTCTAGCGGTAAGATTGCTGACTGTTGTTACCTACACATTTAACAGTTACCTAGTCAGCAGAAAGAATGCGCTGTCTTTAAGGCCAAGCAAGCACGTGGAAATATTTCACAAGTCTGACGTGCCGGCATGCCACATTGCTATTTTTATCTTATTTACTTCAACTTGCAAAATAATCTTATCACTTGTTATTCGATTTCATATTCCTACTGTCAGAATATTTTTTATTTTGTTATGTTGTAATCAATTATCATTTACTTACTGTATAGTACATCTTTGTTGACACCCTCCTAAACAGCAGTATCCAGCAAAATAGAGATTTTAACGAGCTTATAATATAATAATCCTAAGGCTGCTATGAGAGCTACAATAGTGGACAGACTGAAGTAATTAAATTGCTTCTGAGTCATAACTGAGAAGACTGAGTTATGAAATTATTATTTTGACTTGCCACATATTCTACAGTTGGCAGATTTACATGCAATATTTTCCATTCCTCAGTAAGTGTATCATTTATGAAATAAAAAGAAATTCCCTTATTTAAAGATAATTCCATTGCCTTGAAATGATTGCTTGTAAGTCAGTGAATGTGTAAAATAGTATGAGCAACGACAGTTGGAGGGCTTTTTATGTCACACACGTGTGTGGCTTCCACTATAATTGATGCTGTCGGGTGAGACACAAGAGGAACGGTGATGCAATATCTTAAGGTAGATGGGTGCCAGTGGAGTTTCCCAGTCACCGCACTGTTGAGACTCAGGGTTCTCAGGGATGTTGTCGGTTCTGTGTGTCCGTCTCACCCGAGCATAGTTACAAAACATTTTTTTATTACTAAACATTATTACTAAACACTTTTATCACTGAAAAAGTGGTGAAAGGTTGCTGTCACTACAAAGGAAAGACTTTAAGCACTGTAATACTTGCTTTTTATTCTGTCAACCATACAAAATTGTGCCAAAGTTAACCTTAAACTCAGATGTGTCTAGGTAACTCTGCTCGGGTGCTCCCCAGCTCACAATTAATCTAGCACACTCCTAGGTGAATGACTTCTCTGTGATGTTGGAAACAGTCTTAACAAAGAAAGGGGTCGACAGCCGCTAGGGTGGACTGCCGATTTTTACTGAAGACAGGGTGCAGAAAATTATGAAATTAACAAACACATGTGATTATTTGGCATCACTAACGCGGACTCGTCGGGGCTCGTCTTGGCGCACATGGCTAGGACAGAAATAATATCAGTGTACACTTTACATAAATGGCACAAATGCACTTGAAATATGATGGGATACGACATGGATGTTCACAATAAACACACAGATGCGTGAAAGCAAACTTAGATGGTGCGGATGCCGCTGGATGTGATTCGTAATGGATCACGTGGTGCAGATGAAATTTCAATCTTTCTCTGTAGAAATGTCAAATTCTGGTTAGACAAATTATTATTATTGATAGTAAAAATATTCTCTGGCAAATTGTGATGTTGATAGGCTTTTAGCGTGCCTGATGGCAGGAAAATCATTTTTGGAATAGAATGCGTTTTCATACATGGAAAGCATCACTTACATGAAAAATGCATGGAATACACTGAATGAAACAATATATAAAACCTTGAAATAAATTACGGCGCACATGATTTTACACAAATAAACTCTCAAAGCTTATGGATGGCGCGGACATTGACTGGACGGCTATTAACCACGTGGTCTCAAGTGATGTGGCCGTGAAACTATTAATCATGAAAATTACACTGAAATTCATACATGAAAATTAAACCCTTTAAATTGCACACAGAAATGATGCAGAACCACCTTTAACATAGGCGGATGGCACCTGATTAAAAGTTGCATGGACCGCGTTGCCTCTCCGATATCTTTCTCCTCCTCGTTTATATTCAAAAAGCTGCAAGGGCACAAATTATTATGTTAAGTGGAAGCGTAATGCTGGGGAATGTCTGGCAAAACGTATGCAAAGCAATGTTTAACCAGTGTACTAAATTGAAATTATTGTAATCTACGTCCGTGCAAAAAATTTGTAGTGCATACATGACAGCGTCTTACCTCGCCAGCTCTCCTGGACGGACTGCCCAGAGGCAGGGGTTGCGCGGACCTACCATGGCTGCCTACGGGTTTCACACAAGCGGAAGTGCTAGGCACGCCGAGTAAAACTTTGATATTTGAAAATGAATGGCACATAAATCATTTAAATATTTATTTACATTTTAGATTTTATGTATGAATTTTCTGTATTCTTTAAATGTCTTTTATAAATGTGTTCACGTCGGAATAATAATGTTCTGAATCTTCGCACAGTGCATATTTTGAATTCATAACCAAACATTTTGCAATATTAGCAAACATACATTTTAAACATTTAAAAAACTAGAAAATAAACAAGTGACGTAATTTTACACTTTAATTAAAGTTATGGAGAGTTCATGTTACTGCCTCTTTGCGCACATGCATGCCCTCGTGTCACGTGAGTGGTGAACTCCGCCATGGTCTTAACGTGTCTGGCTGTTAGCCGCCATCATAGTAATCATACTTACTGTAACTTTACATCAACTTGGTACCTTTAATTCAATAGATCAAATATTAGAATTGGAAATTATCTGGCTAAGAGTCCTATTAACGCATCTTAATGCCAATGTACCAGAAGGATTAGTTATCACATAGTGATGTGGCTGAATAGGAGTAAGCTGTAGTTACTAGAAATGCACATAAATTTGCAAAATGTATACAATTTTTCAAGACTATGTAATTTAATTGCTTCCTTAAGACATCTTACTTCACTAGTTTATGTTGCATGTTTTGATATTAAATACATACCCTTAAGTTGATTCTTTTTGTCAGCTAAGGCCCTTGTATGAGTAAACATACCCACAGCAATGATTTCAGTTGGCAAGTCAATGGTGCATGAATAATTTTTAAAGAAATATGGTATTTTTGTGTCTTGGAAAAACTACCATGTGAACTTTGAAGAGGTACTTGTACTTTAATCATTATTTGCGTTGGAGAGAATGAACATTCTGTTATAGGAACTGAGTAATACATAATTATGTTATTAATGGGAATGCTACTTTCAAATCTAATTGACTAATCTTGGTTTCCAACTTTAAAGACTTCCCTAGTTGACATTGACCTTGATACAGCTTGTAGTGGTAAAAAAGTGTTCTGACATGCCTGTTAATATGTATTCACCCTGATTTCATTAATAATAGTGTTGATTAATTCAAGAACTAGGTCTATCGTCATTTGACTTTTCACCTGTAATATTTCAATTTCATTTTGCTGTGTATTAAAATTGCTTGCCATAGATTGAGACTTACGTGAAATAGAATAAATTTTTACTTCAACTTAATTTTTAATTTCAGCTACGCCGTGGGTGGTGAGATTTAAATTGTTAATTGAAGTTCTTACGTTACTTTGTATGTCATTTAGGTGTACAGCTAATATTTCCTCATTTGAAAGCAACGATTTTAAGTGACGTGTAGTTAAGATCTCGCAACACCAAGTTGCATCATCTGCAAGGAAGGTAATGGATCTTTTATTTGTCTTGGGAATGGATACTTCTGAAAGGAATTTATAACAATGTTTACAGATGTGGCATTAAAAATTTCTCTCAGCTTGTCTGCGTTCCTGCTGACTAGAATTTCTAACTGCACAGGCGCTGTGGAACCATTCTTCTATGGTTGTCTGCATTCTGATAAACATTTTGGGACAGTTTTAATATTTTTGTCAAAAAATTAAATTTAAAACACATTGCAACACATTTCAAGTGCCTCGCAGGCGGAACCCTCAAGGTTACAATATTTATTAGAACTTACCAAAATTTTTGGGTGTTTTTATTAAAGTAGAGTAGAAAGTTATTTGTTACATTATTTATACGAAAAGATGTACTTGTCTTGCCTATCATGGCATTTTTCCTTTTTCTAATAATACAGCTTCATAATACATAACTTTTGTAAATTATGTTTTTTTTTCTTTGCAGTTCGTTGAGCGGGAACTTCCTTCCTGTAATACCAGTTTTCAACAATTCTTCAAGCATTGTACATTTGGATCTGTAAGTTTTTAATGTGGCTAGTACACTATTATTATCTTAAGAGGTTTTTGTGTAATTCCAATTTAATTTTAACTGTCAATTTGTACAGATATAAAACTCACAAGGTTGTCAACAGACTTTAGCATCAGATATGTGGGAAGCAATCAAGGAGTATAAAGTGCATCCCCCCCTTGCCAAAAAAACAATGTCCCTATGAGCATATGTCCTAAAGTGTATATTTTCAGAATTACAGGCCCACCAACATTATACCACATGTATTGGTCATAGGTAGTCAATCTTTTATAGAGGTGCCTGTTAATATGATCAGATGAAATTACTGTGTGCTATTACCTGTCCTATAGCACTGTTTACAGCTGACTCACTCCAAATGCCATGCTCTTAGTACCTCAGATCTCATTCCACTGGACTGTTACCCATAGGGGCATTGTGCCGTTTTAAAATTTTTCCTAAAATTTTGGAGCACAATGTTTTTCAGTTGTCACAGAATTTGGTATATTTTGATATAATTAATAGCCTAGTGGCAGTAGTTGAGGTATGGTTTAGGGCAATAGGTATTTATTCACATCTTAAGGATTTTATAATAGTTCTGAAAGTTTCTATATTTCGGTCTCGTATGCTCACATTCAAAGTTAGTTCAGTTTAGTTCAGGGGTAACTCTGATTTCAGCTGGGCAAGAGATTGCAAATAACACTCAGAAAAAATGATATTGTTATGAACAGTTAAAATTTTTGGGTTTGGTTATATAAATTTTTGAGGTGAATTTAGTTAATCTTTATTGGTGTTTAGCTGGATTTTTTGTCCTTGCTAGGATGATTTGAATTTTTTTTTAGTTCATACTCATTTGGAATTGAACATGATTTACGGCAATCAGTTAAAGGGAATTTTTATCTTGGTGGTTTGCTGATCACTCACCTATTATATATATATTTTTTTGGTTTGATGCTTGCAATTTATTTTACCTCTCGGCTATCATGCCTGTTAGGTGATGTGCACGGTACTGGCAAAACTGTTTTTGTCACATTTTCACGTATTATTTCATCTGCCGCTGAGCCTTAGCAGGCGTCGCTTGCAGGCGACGAAAAGTCTGGACTCTGTACCGTCCTACCAAGCATTGATCCCACCCTGAATGATGTTTGTTCATCTCTGTGTCATCTATCAGGAAGTGTGATAATAAAAGTGTAATTAGTGTCACCTGCACGCACCGTGCACTTCACAATGTGCTTTCACCTCAGGCACAAGCAGATGTAGTAAGTTTTTTTTTGCTTTAGTGACTAAACTGTTGCCACGAAACACAATTTCTCATTAAGGGGTTGACCCCTCCTTATAGAGGGGTTTTAAAATTTGGTACTAGTTTCAGTGGGCCTCTCGTGCAGTCTTGTTTCCTGGGACTTGACCTATTCTGTCCTCCCATCAATGTGGAGTAATGGCTTTGGCAGTGTGCTGTATTGGCTGGCAGCAGAACCACCATGGTAGTCCAAGCTTGTGATCCAGGATAGTGCAGACAAGGCTATCCCCTGTACAGATATGAACATCTTTCATTTATTGTCTTTTAAGTATTTTTTTATTGTTTATCAGGTCTTATAAAATATTCCTTTATATATTATTGCACAGCTAACTTTGCATCAGAATATTACAGTGAACAAAAGACAATAATTATGGAAATAATAAGTTAAGAACAGTAATGTCTATTTTTTTGATAATTTAAATAAATCCTGTTTGGGGTCTGCTTTTTATTTAATGATAACATAATTTTTTTCATATGATAAATAATCATTCAGCTGATTATCAAATATGTCAGTTTTTTTTTTTAAATTAAATATCACACACACACACACACATATGGAGGGAGGGTGCGCAAGGTCTTAAATAAACAACCATGACAAATAAAAAAATAACGATGCACGAAGGGGAAAAGGGAAAGCAGAACTCCGAGGATAGGAGGAACAACGAGGGGATCTGGGCCGAGCAAAGAGTACACCACTGCACACAAGTAGATGGTGCTAATAAACTTAAAGTGACGGTGCTAACGTGGCAGTATATAAAATATATAATAAATGAAACAGTAAAATATATCAAATATGTGCATGTATATGTACATTATTAGAATAATTTTATATGCACCTTTATAAAATATAAACATATGCATTTGTGTATACGTACATTTTTTTTGACACTGTTACTGTGTATTGATACTCACCTGAGACCCTCCAAGAATGTACTGAACATTTATACTGTGAATTGAAATAACAGAAAGGTGTACCAGGCTTGTAACTGGCACCATCTTCATTTGTACAAAATAATTCTAAAAATAATGTATATTATTTATAGCTAAGTGAAATGCTGATGCGGTGATGGCCACCTTTCCGGTGTCTCTTGCTTCTCAAATGGGTGACATTTCCTTTTGTCAAAACCACACATCTCAAGAAACCAATTTTATAGGTAAATAGTATGGACTGTCATCATTGTTGTGGTTCCTTCATTGCAATGACTGCAGCAAAACTGAAAACTTAAATGAGAAAATTATTTCAACAAAATTACTATACTTACAAAAAATGGATTACTATACTTACAAAAAATAGTTCATGCGTGCACACACAAAGCTGAAAGAAATGTCTTATTATTAATGTAAAACCAATACATATCGACAAATGACAGCAAAATGATAATGTAAAGGACAAATTATAAAAGTAATACTTACAGGCAAGTTACTTTTATCTAGTCTGTGTTTTGAATTCATTCCTCGAGAAGATGTTTCCTTTTGTTTGTTTCTGGATAATCACAACCACAGAAGTTCTGTAAAGCTTTTAGCTAATGTTTATAGTAAAACTTTAAATGTAAATAATTTATCATTTAAAAAGTCTCCGATCAATTGAAAACATTTATTTTTAAAAATACCTGCCACCAACTCTATATACAGACCTTAATTTCTTCGGTAAAAAATGTAGCAACATAAAAAAACTAATATTATTATCATTATATCAATTGTAGCCAGGCCACTGTGCTTTTGTGTTTTGTATGTGCTTATCGCTATAACTGTGAATATGTTAGGTATGTCAATTGTAGCCCGGCCCTTATTGAAAGCTAGCTCATACAGCTTCTTTAGAAATACTTCATTTAACACTTACACTGCATAATGTAATCTAACCTTTAAAAACCATGCATTTGCAAGTAAACAGGAGCTCTGGGAGTCTGGGGTGTTAACTATGCAGTGTAATTTACATTCACATTAAATTGCAATGCCTACAATATTTTTGTGGCCAATGTAGCAGATATAACAAACAATTAGGCCTACTCAAGAATGCATACTGTCACTATTTCTCAAAAGGTAGCAAGTTGTCTTATCGAGCATCCATAACAAAATTTAAACATGGAATTATTCTGTATCTGTTGACAATTAGTTGTAAATACTTTCAAATACTTACTACAGCAAGCATTACAAAATAAAACAATTACACTTGCGTCAAGAAATAATGTCGCCAACAAGCACAGGAATAGGTCTATAGTTAACAAAACCAGCTTCAGATTTTGTAGTTTATAATGTTGGAACTCCTTTACTGTAGCATTAAACTATGACTTTTATGTTATGTTAACATTAATAAAACTTAACACTGTAAATTGGGATGAATAACTACATGAACACATGTTTGAGGTTAGGCCTACATTACAAATAAAGTGATTTTAAAACGTGTTACATTAATGTATAATTATTGACTGCCAAATTTGCACTTGTTATCAAGACAGATTTGAAAGAAAGGTTAAACAAATTGGGAGGGGGGGGGGGAGGAGGTAGAAAGGTACAGATAACTTTTTATATTTTTTGTCAAACTTAGGATATAACATGTTCTTCGCAAACTCACATGACTATATTAATGTCCCGTTTCTACTGTTGTTCATTTACCTTCATTACTTTCTGTTTATAATATCACGTTTCTAACTGTCGATTTCTACTTGTTCTTTTTCAACGATTTACTTCAATAACGTACTGGGATAAGCGGGATAAACACGCCGTAAAAGCTGTTAGGGAAAACACATTTACATATACCTCCGGAAAGTTGCAATTGAAATTTTCATCATTTCTGCAACTTGTTCTATCACGGCTTCATCTCTCCTCAACGAATTAAGGAATAAATACTTTTGGCGATATTTATAATGGCCTCCTGACCCTGAATATTGGTATGTAGTTTGCTGGAACTCGTAACTTTACACAAAATCACTACACCACAATTAAACACTGTACAACCTATAATGAAACAATGCTGATTGCAGATTAGCTGAAAAATAGATGACAAATATTAAAACACAACTACTTCCAGTTTCAAAATTTGTAGCTTGCCTTGCAACCATTCCACACACGCAAAGCCAAGCAACAAGTATGAGGAAACCACAACAATGGACTGTTGGTTTTGACAGTTGCGCCAATCACGTGACAATATAATTATGAGTTACAGTAAATACATTATCTTTACGCCAATAATTACTTCAAACAACTAAGTAGCCATAAATTTAAACATTACAGTTGCAATATCACGTTATTTTGAACTACTTTTCACATTTCACTGCCAAAATAACTGGGTGTGTTCTTCCCCAGCTTGTGCGGTGACACACATGGTTATGCGTACACAGTTCGAGCGGTGGTTTTTTTTTTCCCAAAGGTTTCTCATACATACACTCACAATTAGGCTACCGCCCGGTGGCGAGCTCTCTCAACTCTCCTTCACCCAACCAACAACTTTTCCACTCCCTTCCTGAATTTACCAACCCCTCTCACAGATACCAATTCCTCCCTCAACACATTCCACTCCCTCACAGACCTCACAAGCATGGACTGCCTACCCCGCTCCGTTCTCCTCCACACCCTCTGAAGCTTCTCACTGTTGTTTCCTCTTCCCCTAAACACCCCCTTACTTAGCTTGCAGTGTAGCCCTACCCATCCTCCCTCTTCATTCACCACCCTGTACATCCTGACTAACCGTTCAACTTTCCTCCTGTCCTTCAATGAGCTCCACCCCATTTCTTTCATCATCTCTGATGGCCTATAGTTCCCTTCTTCCTCATCATCCTGCCCTTGCCTTCTTCACCTACCCTTCACCCATCTTGCTGCCTTTCTCTGCACCTTTTCCAGTTCTCGCACCTCCACCTCCACATACGGGTCCCATACTGCTGCAGCATATTCTAACATTGGCCATACCATTGTGCCATATGCCTTCACCTCACAGACGACTCCATTCAGCACCCTTCCCAGCATCCCCAGAGTCCTTCTTCCCTTTGCAACCACCCTCTCTACCTGTTTTTTTCCACCTGAGGTCTCCCTGCAGTACAATCCCTAGATACTTATATTCTGCTGCTTCTTCTATCTCTTGTCCCTCCCATCCGTACATGTCCCTGCTTATCATCTTCTTCCTTGTGAACCTCACTACCATAGTTTTTCTTACAGTTATCCTCATTTTATTTTTTCTGGTCCACAACCATATCTTATCAATGTCCGCCTGCAAATTTCCGCCCCCCTCTCCCACCTCAGCATATACAACACAATCATCTGCAAACAATCTGATTTTTCCTCTAATCCCCAAACCCATGTCATTACCATTATGGTAAATAACAAAGGACCCAGCATGCTTCCCTGTGGTACCCCTGACGTAACCTCCTCTTCCTCCAATATTGCCTCCCCCACTTTCACCCTCTGCCTTCGCCCCTTGAGAAAGTTCCCTATCCATTCCACTACCCTCCTGTCTGATATCAACGCCTCCACTTTTGTCATCAATGTTCCATGGGGCACCTTATCAAATGCCTTCTAAAAATCTATGAAGCAGGCATCCACCTGCTTCCCCTCATCAACTACCTGCACCAGATCCTCTAATAACCCAGCCAGCTGAGTCTCACATGAGTAACCCCTCCTGAAACCATGCTGGGACTCCTCCAACAAATTCCTATTGTTCATTACCCTCACCACATACTGCACCACCAGCCTCTCCATTACTTTTCCTGTACTTGATGTGAGACTCGCAGGTCTGTAGCTGCCAGGCCTCCCCCTATCCTCTCCCTGCTTGTGTATAGGTACCACCATAGCATCCTTCCAATCTTGTGGTAACTTACCCTCTCCTAAGGACTTTTTAAACAGCACTTCTAAATATTTCGCCAACTCCTTGCCACCAAACTTTAGTGCTGCATTTCCTATCCCATCTGGTCCCCCTGCCTTACTGCTCTCCAAATCCCTAATTACCTTTTCTATCCCCCACTCCCTCATCTTAAACTCACTATACACCCCCCGAACCCTGTTTGTCCCCCTATTCGAACCCTCCTTTGCCTCAAACACTGACAAGTACTGTCCTTGCAGCATCTCCGATTTTTCTTGGTCATTTGTCGCATGCCTACCATCCCTTCCTGTTAGCAGAGGGATCCCTTGCTTTCCTTCCCTTAACCTCCTAACATACCTAAACAATTTCCCCCATTCCTTGCCTTTTCCTTGTACCACTATGTTCCCCAGAAATACATTCTTTGCCTGTTTGATCTTCCTTTCAAGCTCCCTACCCATTTGTTTCATAATTTCTTTAGATCTTATTATCCCTTCATTTCTCCACTTGGCATGTAATTTTCAGCACTTCTTCTTCATTTTCAAAATCTCCTGTCCATAATATGGGGGATATCCCCCAGTCCGTAACCTTTTCATTGGCACAAATTTCTCCAACATAACCTCCATTAATCTTCTAAACTCCCTCTACAACCCCTCTACACCCTCCTCCATAGACCATTTTTTAAACCTGTCTCTCAGGAAGATTTCTGCCCCCTTCTTGACTTCTCTCCCATACTGACACACCAACCTTTCTGCCATTTGCACTTCTCTCATCCTGCCAATCCCAATTTCTACAACTGGAATATGATTGTCGCTTATACCATCCAATACTATTGCACCAACTACAGCATTCCTAGGTCTGACCAACACCACATCCAGCACTGACCCAACACCCTCCTCATTCCATCTTGTAGGTGTTTCTACTATCTGGACTAATCCTCTGTTGACTGTTGACTGTGCTGCGATTCTCTGCATTATGCTACCCATTCCTTCTGCACCCTCTACCCATTTCACCCCTGGCATATTCAAATCCCCTGCTACAACAACCCACTGCCTGTTCTTTAGTCTATCGACCCTCTCCTTGATCATCTCAATTGCCTGCCATCCCTGTCCTCTATACGCTGCCAGCATAGTAATACTCCTATTACTACTACCACTCAATTTAATTTCCATTACTTCGACATCCTCACTAACCCATTCTACCGCCCCTTTTAGCCCTTTCCTTACACACACCATTATTCCTCCTCCTCTCCCATCCCTCTCTCTTCTGAAGATGGTGAACTCATCCTGCCTACACTCTATGTTCAGTACTTCCTCAGTCAACCAAGTCTCCACAGCTACCACTATATCCGCCCCATATCCTCAACCTTTCCCCAGAAGCCCTCCAGCTTGTTGTACACACTCCTACAGTTCACCACCATTATCTTTATACTAGTATTCTGCTTTACCATCCTACATTGCTTACCTCCTATCTCCACCCCTGCGGCCTCATCAATGCTATCCTCTCCATTTCTCTCCCCTTCCATTCCCTTGCTTCTAACTGATTGCTATTTCAACAACTGCTGCTCTGCTCTGACCCTCTCCATGCAGCCAGCTACTTCTCTACCTAGCAGGTCACCTAGAATCCTCTTTCCCTGTTCGGTCAGGTGAACCTGGTCCTCCCTACACTTTCCCAGCCTACCATTTTCCTACTATCTATAAATGTAGACCCCAAATCCCTACACACCCTCTCATATACCTCACTCGCAGCCATTGCCTTCCTATAGGATACTCCTTTCCTAACCAGCACGCCACTTTCTACTGCCCTAGCTCCAGGAAACTTCTCCCGCACTTTCCTCAGCAATCCCCTGAGGTCCTGCTCTACCTCCTGCCCCACCTCCCTATGAGCCAGGTCATTTCCCCCTACATGAATGAGAACGACCTTTGCCACCCTGCTACCTTTCATACCACTAACCCTTTCCTCCAAATCCCTGGTATTTGCCCCCCCCCCCCCCCCCAAAGCTGCTTTATATGTCATTTCCTTCCTGATATTCCTCAGCTCCACCCCCTTTACAATAGAGCAGCCTAGAAAAACTACCTCTGGCTCCCTTCCTTCAACCTTTTCCTGCTTTGTGGCTCTTTCAACCACCTGCCTATCCTTGTCTCCGGCCTCCTGCAGTACCCTTGTTTCCCTCCATTTGGCCAGCCTTCCTCTTTCCCCTATGGCCCTGAACTGTCTACTTTGTCCTGCTTGCTGGTCTTTGCTAATCGCACACTTGCAAGCCTCAGCATACTGCTTCCTACCTCCTACCAATGCCTGTTCCCTGCTTTCTGATTCCCGTTCCTCTATTCCTGATTGCTTCCTGCCTACTACTATCACCTTATCCCTTGCTACTATTTCTTGCTCCTCTAACCTTATTTGCTGTCTTATGTCTCCTACTATCTTATCCCTTTCTACTGCCTCCAACTCATCTATCCTCCTCCTTAATCTTACCACCTCTATCTCTGCCTCCCTCCTTCTCTGCCTTTCCTCCTGCAGTTCCTTCTGCAGCCCTACTTGCATTCTGACTAACTCTTCCTCTCTACTCAGCTTTTCCTCCTGTGGACTGGCTTTCATTTTCCTTAGCACCCCTTTTACATCTTCCAACTCCTCCTCTAACTTATCCACCCTCATTTCTACTCTACTCTTACCCATCTCATTCCTGACCTTTTCCTCCATCCTCTCAATCCTATGCATCATTTTCCCTCTCTTTCTTGCTCATCAAATCTACCATCTCTCCTTTCCACCTCTCCTCTTTAGCCCCTTCCATTGGCACTGGCACACCCTCTACAAAGCTTCCCCTCAGCATATCCCAAATCCAGTTTCCACCTTCTCCACTTATTTGCGTTTCCTTCTCTACCCTCAATTTGTTCCCTACCACTGCCACTAAACCCTTTCCCTCAGCATATTCCTCACACTTCCACTCATGTTCCTGTAGTGATTCCAGTTCCTCCTCCCTGATCCCTATACAGCGAACATGGTACCAGCTGCCACACTGTTCGCACTGCACACCACTATCTAACCTTCTCCACACCTTTCCACAGCCCCTACACTTATACCTCCCTACCATTTTTGCTTCCTTTTTTTCTTTTACCCTTTCTCTTAAAAAAAAATTGTTCAACTAACTTAAAACTAAAACTACTCTCCCTTATAACATACACCAAATATATACGTATACACACACTTTCTTAACTAACCTAACTTACACCGTACACTCTTTACACTCGTACAATAACAGAGGCCTCGGCCTCGTGCACACAATCGGACACTACTCCCTTCTTATAAACTCCACATAAAACACTAATCTTAACTCTTAAATCTCTAATTATACCTCAAACTACTACTCCACCTATATTTAAACCTATTGCTAGAACTAATCACAAGCCAAAACAACCTTAAATACGGAACAACGCAACCTGTAGTCCGTCTGTGGCGGCAATCAGGAAACACAAGGTACCACAATATGTTACCATACAACTAGATTAGAGGTTGATTTCTAGAGTGCTCACTTTAATGTGAACGGCCTTTATCAAAGTTAACCTGTAATATTTTAAATTTTTTTTCATTTCCAAACCCAAAATTTTACTGGTAAGGTACAAAACATCCCAACAATTTTTTTATTTACGAGAACTGGAGTGTTTCAAGTCCTTCCGTGGTTCCCTCCATGGTGGCATGATGCTCCCTGGGCCATGGTAGCTGAGTGGTTAGTCTGCTCGCCTCCCACCAATCAAACTGAGTTCAATCTCAGGCCGGGTTACCAGATTTTCACATGTGGTAATCATGCCGGATGATGCCATTGGTTGGCTGGTTTTCTCAGGATCTCCCATTTCCCCCACCCCTTCATTCTGGCACTGCTCCATACTCTCTCCAATCACCCTTATCAGCTCTTACGACCTTGCTGTTAAGAGCTGCCCAAATCTCTATCTCTTTACTTCACTTCTTCAGGATGCTCCCCTTCATATGTACTTTATTTATTATTAAGCATGTACTGCTTGAAAATAAAAATAGTGCACACAGAAATATGCATTAGAGAGTATTGAAATTTTATAGAGGTAGTGGTACAGATAAGTAATACACATGATCATAAAAACAGCAGCAGGGCAATTACATGTGAATCTGTTGTAGGCTGTCCAGTCATCTTCAATAGTGTGTTGCTCCCTCGCACTGTGATACACGCTGCAACACTGTCTGACATGAAGTCCAGTAGGTGTCAGATGTGGTCCTGAGGTATACATGTGCTCAATTGTTGGGGACAGTATGTTTGAAATTCCGGATACTATGGCAGAGCCGTAGCTGGCATTTTTACTGGTCCCACACATTCTCAATTGGGGACTTGTGAAGGGAGCAAGCAGGCCATGGTAATGTTTGGACTCAGTGGAGGCAGTTCTGGGCGACCCGTGCTGTGTGCAGTCGGATGTTATCCTGCTGGAATATCGCACCCGGAATCGTGGCCAGGAATGGAAACAGATAGAGCATGGGATCTCATCCACATACTTCTAGTCTTTCAATGTTCCACGTAACATGACAAGAATGGATAAGCTATTGTAGGCTATAGCTCCCTAGACCATAATGCCTACCCTGCAATGGGGAAAGTGTGCCACACATTAACCAAGTTGGTATTGTGGCATTCTCCAGGGGGCCTCCACACCTAGTTGTGATGATCATCGGTCCTCATAACAAAGCTTGACTCCACACATCACTAGTCTGTTGCATTCTACACTGCTGTGGCCTGGCACCACTGCAAACAGAGCAGCCAGCATCACAGAGTTAATTGCAGCACACGTAAATGACACAGGGATCGGAAATTTCCTTTCACAAGGCAATGTCGTTGACCGTGTCACTATGCGATCCCTCTGCGTCGGGCGCACCAATCCATCAATCCTCTCGGCTGGTGGTCTACCTCATCTGTCCTAAGCTGAACCTTTGTGTGTGGGTGCCTTCACGTATCCACTGCTCCCAATAGCATCAGACGGTATGGTACAAATTATCCTCGTAGTGGGCTACATAGTGATATAACCACCCTACCGTTTCCAGTTTGATTGAGTCCTCTTTCGAAGTCTTATCAATTGTGTGAAGTGATACCTTTGGCACCTTCCTGATATTTTTCTTCCTGTGTATGCTTGTTTGGTATTGCCTGGTTTGTGTCATGTTAAGGCAGCTTCAATTACATGCCAGTGTCTACTACTGCTGGTCAGTGCTTGCAGCGTCACTGCTGGGTGTGCGGTCAAATGTAAATTCATCAACATGGGAATTATGTGCATACCAGCCTGTACTCTTGCTATTTACGTATGTTATAATTTATTTACGCAGCTACTATGTACATTAAATTATCTATCTCCACTATTACTCTTGTTATTCTCAGTGAGCATAGTATTTTTATGTTTATCTCAAGTCTAATTAAAGCCCTTATCAATGTCTATATTGGTTAGTCACAGTTACTTAATTCACACTCATTACTTACACATATTCACTCTGTCTATTGCTATCATTTCACACATCCAATTCAGTAGTCCCTCCCATCAGTTTCTCTCTCTCCACTGCACTGATACCCGCATACTTCCTTGACAGTGGCTGCTTTTCCCGCCACTCTACGTTATACTGGCTAGTAGCTTTGCACACCCATCATATGGACAGTGTTATGCATTAATAAACCAAGTGCCACTTTTTCTCAAATAGAGATTTCAACATCACTGAGTCACAACTCAACCTTTAGTTTCAAAAGAAATCACGCTGATTCTCAGTGCATTGTGTTGCCATAAAACCGCAGAAAGACCAAGTACCAATAATCTTTGGCATGTATTTTGTTATGCATTAACAAAGTTCCATAGAAACTTTTATTTGGTTACAACACAGCCATCGCATGAATAGACCAAGTGCATGAGATATACAAAAATATTAATAAAAAACCTTATGGAAACAGTCTTTTTTTATATATCGAGAGAGAAAAAACTACTGTTTACAAAATGAGATTGCTGTTAGTCTCACTGTTGTTTAAAGTAAAAAGAATATAAGTAATATTGAAGTTTACAAATTTCACTGATGTGAAGTATTTAATAAACTTGTGCCAAGATGTCAAAGGCCCGTAAAATATTAGACATGGTCTTAAATTCCAGTGAACTTGAAACACAAATTAAGGTGAGTGTGTTTGTATTACTGAGTTACTTTTCCCTGAACATTTAGTACAAATTAAGTAATATTGTTGGTTGATAATAGTACTACATCAATGGAGTGTGTGTTTGAGAACTGTGTGAGGAAGAAAAATATGCTCAGCCATTCACCTCTGCCTTAGATCTTCAATACACGGATAAAGAAGATATGTTTGCTGGTGATATCATGAACAATTCCATTAACCAAGAAACATCTTAAATAGAAGAAGAAACTACTTAGGGGGTATTTACCATGAGTACTCTGCCTTGTATTGTGTGCCTGTTGTGTGTAATATTGATCATGATTACACTGCTTCAAATCATTATCCTATAGTTGTTTTTTTTTCCCCCAGAAATAAATGGCAATTAAGTAGTGAAAGGAACAACAGTAATACCTGTCTCTGACGAACTCAACGAAAAACAGAATGCTCACTTGATGGAAGTACAGTTGGCAAGTGACCTCATGAACGAATACCTAAAGAGAGCACCAAAAAATCCTGCTCTGGAGGTTCTCACGTTTTTCATGAAAAAGACATAGCCACTTGCGCGTATCCCAACGAACATTGTCTTCTACAAGAGGCAACTCTGGCTTTACAACTGTGGAGTACACAGTGGTTCAAATGGTAGTTGCTTGTTTGGCTTGAGGGTGAAGCTAAAAAAGTTTCACGAGAAATTGGTTCATGCTTTAGATTACACTGCAGTCAGTATTTGAAGGATGAGGTCAAAGAAGTGATACTATGGTCCGATTCTTGCAAGGGCCAGAACTGCAGCATCAAAATGACTTTATGATGAAAGCAATCATGCGGTCTCGTCCTTATATTGAAAATATGACACAGGTTTCTAGTAGCGGTTCATAGTTTTTTACTTAATGGCTCAAAGTTCTCGGATATAGAGTGTGCCGTAAAGCACCATCAGCTACTGTATAAAGCTGAAGACTACATCAATGTAATAGAGAAGTGCAGAACGAAAAATAGATTTTTTTTTTAAATAATATGAAGAATGATGATTTTTATGGTACTTCGGGTACAGAAAAAATATATTGTCGAAAAAAAAAGATGCGTTAGACTGCAAAATAAACTAGATGAAGTCTAGGCAGAATACTGTTTTGAAATTGAAACCCTTCTGTATTTTTCTGCAACAGTCGTTCACTGAAGAGGTTCAAGAAATCAATCTGGAGAGGAAGTATGTTAGCAGATGTATGCTGCCAGAAGTAGATATATTTGTTTATGGCGAAATTAGTACCACTGGCCGGAAAGTAAGCCTATTTCTTCAGCAAAGAAGGCAGACATAGATTCTATAATGCATCTCATACCAGCAGATGCAAAAAAATTCTACGTGCGTTTGATAGCTGACAATGCAAACAATGATGATATAGATGGGTTTAATGGAAATCTTGATTTTGATATTGAAATTGAATAGTGTGATGTGTGGTGTAAAAGACTTTAATATGTAGATATACATGTACTTGAACTTCATGAACAATCTCAATATTTTGTTTGGGATGAGGAGTGTTTATTTCACCCAAAAATTTATGTTCTGTTTTAATGTTGATATGAATGTAATTTGACATATAATAATATGTAAAGTGTGATGTGTAATGTACAATACACTAATGGTTAGATAGGCATGTAATTGATCATTCTTGAACAATGTTTAAATTTTGTTTGGGATGAAGAGAAATTAACCTGAAAAATTATATTTTGTTCAAATATTAATGTGACTTATAATGTGTAATTTTTCTTAAGAGTATTGAGTACGCTAGTTGTCATTTATAACTGGCACAAGGTTTAATATTTTGTAACAAATTACTGCTTATAACAAAATAATCAAATATAAACTGGCACTTTGTTTAGTATTCCATAACAAAATTCAGCTTACAGGGGAAAGACCAACTGCTTTTAATTGAAAATAAATACATCTGTCGATGATGCAGCCATAAGCACTCGTGAAATACACAGTAAAATGTATTATTGACATTCACAAAGAGTTGCTTATTGAATAAAAAAGAGTCAATAACGTTTCAGAATATTTTACATATCTTGCTCTGCTTAAAAATTAAGTTTTTTTTTTTCTTGGTCTATTAATGCATAACACTGTCCTGTCCACTTATGGTAGTACAATCCTTCAAACTCTAAACTCTTAAACACTGAAACTTTCTGCTCGGAGACCAGTAGTGGCTTAAGTAGTCTTGCTGGCCCGATCTGGGAGGTTCCCCACACCCTGAGTCTCACTGGGAGAGGTAAGGGCGATGAACCAGAACATTCTTTCAAAGATAACCACAGTAATTCAGTCTGCTGAATGTCAGGAGTATGCAACTTGAGATAGCCTTGTTCTGGCATCACTCAGCAGTTTGCCTTTGTAAATCTTCAAGTGCTGCTTGAATTACAGCTCGCCTGACCGTCAAACATTCCTTCAGTCTCACTAGCAAGGTGGGGCAAGAAAACCCATGAAAAGCAGCGGTTGTCATGTGGTTTCTTCGTGGCATGCTATTTTCATTGTCCAGCAGTAGTGTATTTAAAGACTGCCAATTTAAATTCTGGGTTGTTTACATTTCCTTTCAAGTATCACATTCATTACTCCTGTATTTACAGTATCATATCCTTTTATATATGAAAAAGGAAAGTATTCGTGTATTGGTGTATTTAAAGCTGCAAAACAATGTGTGTATACATATGGCAAACACTTAAAAATGCAGGAAATGTTTGTGTGTCTTACAATGGTTTCACCTCATTTTATTTATTAATTTTTTTAATTAGATGTTTATTTTTATGTAATTTGTCCTGTTGGTTTCTTTGAAAATCATGGTTGCATAATATCTGTAAGTATCAATCTTGCTCAGTAGATTAATTAATGTAACCTTGATGCACTCCGGCCACTCTCATCCTAAAAAGCTACACCAACTTATATCCCCAAAGTGTGCGCCAACTAACTCACCCTCGCTTATAATGCAATGTGGCCAGTTATGGTACACAACCTATGGTGGGCTAATCTAGGTGGATGAGAGTGCTGATTCCCTCCAGTATTCTCTGAGTTACCCTTCCGCAGTGTAATAATACTGGGTGGTGTTTCGCCTGACGGGTCGGGGATCTGCCCACGTTGGGAGATCTGATGGGACACTGGCTGGGCGAAGGGTTGAGAGATGGTTGAGGGGAATCAAACCCCAGGGTGAGCTTTATCGTAAAGACCTCCTTTCCAGGGAACTTGACCTTGCTCATGGTAAAGGTTGTTAAAAGTTGTGATGCCAGCTGTCACTAAAATAAATTATGAAATGAAAATAAAATATGTTAAATAGAAATAAATAATAAAGTTTGGAGGTTTAAATAACGAGATAGGGTGAACCAATACTGCCCTGGGAAGATCCTATTCAGTTTCCCTTACACTACTGGGGCGTTTGTACGGCGCTGGCCTGGTTGGATTGCGCACGGGGACAAAATCCATCAAGACTGTCACTACCTTATATGTATGAACAGGCTTTGGGAGAATAACAATAGTAAACACCTTCCCGGCAGCGGTATGCACTTGAAACGTTGTGGATGTTGTCTTTCTAATGGGGCAAGGTTGTGGCAGGGTTTCGCTTCTGGCTTAGGTTCAGGGGACGTCTGACCACGGCCAACAAGTCCCTAGTAATGAATCTAAGTGTGATCTACAGTCCTCGGTAATGAGTGGTAATTCCTTGGCCGGAATAAACAATTTCTCTATTGGCTGAGTGTAGGGTGGAGTGGACTCACTGTCCTTGTTGATGGCTACAACAACTGGGGACTGATTCAGTTCACTTTGTAATGCCCATGGGGCTAGACATCTTAGTTGACAGTTGCGCCCACCTCCTTTCTCTTGCTTTTGGAATATTATTACTCAGCAAGTCAAAGTAACAATTATTTGAACTGGCTCACAACGATCATTCACATTTACAATTGCGTGCTCATAATCTATCAGTGGTGCTCAAGCCCTCCTGTGTTCCGTCTTATTCAGACACACTGATCTAATAAACAAGTTTGATAGACTAAATGGATGTGAGCATTTCTCTGGATAGGCTCGGGTGCACCGGACACCTCGGGAGTTCCCAGTCTTATTGAGACTACAACCTTATTCAGGCGCCAGGAATCCCAAGATAGTTTGGCCACAAGTTGCACTAAACAAAAATGCTTAAGTTTGTTAAAGAAATGACAGGGGAGAAAATAATTATCTTACAGAAATTCAAATTTGCCAAAAATGTATTTATTATACTATATGCGAAAACAGGGGGATACTTGACTTTAGAAATAATATAAAACTTATTTAATGGGTGTGTTAGCTCAGGTGAAGGCGATCCTGCAATTGAGAAATTAAATAAAATGAAATAACTGAAAATTTCTAATCGGAATTGAAATGCGCGTAGTGATGGGTAGTTGTCTAGAAGGGACGACGTGGACGACCTGCTACCGTGGAGTGCAGAGAATTGACTTTGTTTATGAGGATGTAGGTGTAGGGACGTCAAGATACCTGGAGTATTGACGTATTTACAGTGTCACTGGAGATTCCCGTGAATCTCGGTTGGTTTCTGCCACGTGCTGTGGGAATGGAGTTGGTAGGAGAGCCTTCTGCAGAGTGTTGGAGAGCCTTCACAGGCTGGAGAGTCTTCTCAGACTGTTGGAGAGCCTTCGCAGACTGGGGAGAACCCTCCGACCTTAGTCATGTTGGCGCCCGACAAAGACTGGCGTGAGCGGTGTCGCTTCTCGTTATATAGTGAAAATTGCAGTTCGGCGACTGCCCCAGGGGTTGCTAGCCTTATATTGCAAGGATTGTTTAAAATAGGGCAGAGTTGGACGCGTTACAATTTCTTATCTCCCTGTCTGGATCCTGTTATATTTATCTCCTCTCCACAAGGCTCGGGGAAGTAGTGATGACATCGGCCACAGAGTGATGCTCTCTTTCAGCATCCCTGCTAACTAGTTTCTTCCTCTGCCATATCAGTGGCTCAGTAGGTAAAGCAAGCTTCGTCTCCGGGGGGGGGGGGGGGGGGGGGGCATGTCCGCATACGAGTTGGCAGTACAGTTTCCATTTATTTTCAACATGTCTGTAGTTGACCGTACTGCTTGGATTGCCCCTGTAGCCACAAGATTCATTGCCTGCCGGCATGTGACTTGCCTCAAATTGCTATCATCGCGTGATGGGGCGAAGTCGTAGAGTAGAGCGTGCATGCTCGCTGCACAGTAGTGTGGCATGCGTCAATCGCCCATCCCCTAAAGCAATGTAGACCCATCTTCAAGCAAGGAACTCTTCTGCTTCAGGTAAGGTGGGACTTCCTCTCAGTCATTCTTTATCCTCGGTTGCAGCTCTGGACTCATGCCTCTTCTTAGTATGCATGTCCAGTTCTGCAGCGGAACGTCTTATCGGGTCGAGCGTGGCAGCTGTTTAGTATCTGCGGGTTAATGGCCTTCGCCCTCACCCTGTTCCCTGTTGTTGCATGCCTGGGGTGGCTACGCGTCATCTTGTCTCAGCGGGCTGTCTCTTTCTTAGCTTCACAGCAGGGAGGAGAGAACAAGGCAGGGAAAATACTGGAGCAGGTCTTGTTTCTTACGAACACTGACCTTCCTGGTTGGAGGGCCAGCTCACATATATATGAAAGCTTTGTAATTTGAATAATAATTGTGTGATAATTGAATTATTAATTTTTTTTGTGATCTAATAATTAATTTTCTACCTTTTTCCTCGAGATAAAAAAATTTCTAGTAGCGGCCTACTCGCAAGGACAAGCAAAGGGATGTTTACCGTGGCCTGTAATGGGAACAATTTTAACTGGCATTTTCCTATGCCAGCGCTGTTGCATGGTAAAGCATTTTCGTGTGGAATTATGCAAAGTAAGTTTTTTACTCTTTAACCACATTAATTCTAAGACAGTGCATCTTCATCCCCTACAACTTCAAAGTAAAAGCAAAGAAGAGAACATTTATGTACTCGCAATAAAACACATTAAACTATATTCATAGTTACTCACAAACAATCAATATTTGGTATAATTATTTACATTTGGTCATTGAACACTTTAGTTACAATTAGCCACTGTCTGGTGCAATATTTTAACCAATAAAGTATACACATACCAATTGCACTTACTACTTAGCACATTTTCATATTAGGCCTTTGCCTAGTGCTTATTGTGGTGTTATTAGAAATTATATAAGTTGTGACAAGTGTTTCCTTCACCACTTTTGGACAAGTATTTTAATCCTTTTTGCGTAATATTCTAAATAGCTTAGATGATGTACTGATACCTTTCTGCTTCTCTAAACATTTTCCAGCTTACTGCGTTAACTTTTGGCTCTCATGCTTTAACTTACATTTCAGTTAATGGCATATTTATATTGGGGTTCTCCCTCAATATTTCAACTCGCACTTTGCTAACTCCTTGCGTTTCTTGGATAATATCCAATATGCTTACAACCCAGCTAAGTTATTTCACAAGTTCTACGGGACAAAGTAATTCTTTGGTTAAACCTCTGGACACTAAGTTTTATCTTAGTTCTTGCTCATTCTCCTCTACTTTGTATTGTAGTTATTACTGGCGAGACAAAATTGAACTAAATTTCTTAGCAACATCTGTCGCTCCAATAATAAAAAAACTTTGACTTCTACATGGGAGCACTTCAATATTTCTTATATATTACATGTTCATATAGACTATTCACGGTAAAGTGAGCATTTTTTAAGGCCCTCCCTGAAGACATTAACCCCTAATAAATGTATTTTATTACGGTCTCAGGCGTTAACTTTTGAGAGTGGTGAAATGTATACACTGTGTTTATTAGTCATGTTGCAATGTTTACATTAAAAAGTTGGCGGAAATGTAGAAATTAACCAAAAGAAAAAATTTAGCAGAGCCTTAGTGCTCACTTTACTGTGAATAGGCTATACCAAACTATTATTTTCTTTAACCTATTTCTTATTGGGGTATATTAATTAGTGGGCGTTATGAATTGCTCCAATTTTAAAGCTAGTTCTCTCAATCTCCTAAGTATGAAAGTTCTGTTGAAAACTTAACCTAGTACATCTGTACATTCTCGTCTATATATATTTTCACTCTACACCTTGACAATTTTAAATCAGGCGTTTATGTAATAGTTTTACTAGTAAGTACGGGAATTTCTTTGGTGGCAGTTTCGGCATGCTCACAGTATGTTTTATATCATGCTCTTATTTTAATTACATTTTTGGGACTGTTATATAGTCGCCCAGTGACGCATTGTTGGGAAGGGTGAGGGTTATTCCTTCTGTGTATACAGGTCTGCTGACAGGCCTTGTTATCATGCATCTCACGTCCTAACTATGCTCACTTTTCTCGTCACTCTATGTTAAATTTGTCTTATTCACATCATCACAACAGCAATACTCTTATATTTAATATTATTTATTTATACTTTACGTGAGCACGTTTGGGGTAAAGGTCAATGAAGCACGAATTTTCCAGCTTAACATGGGATTGACTCTTCTTTATTTTCTCTGTGCTTTGCTGCAAGATAAGAACAAATGATATTCACACAAAATAAAATGACAACTATTGCCATTTATTTTAGGTGGTGCCCATTTTCAGGAGGAAAGTCTACTTGTTTAATGGGGCACTCATTTTTGTAGGACCTCTGTTCCTGGCAGTGAGTTTCCGAATTCCTAACCTTCAAATATCTACACTATCAACACATAAGTTATCTAATTTGGCTGGATATGTAAATTTACACTTCCTCTTTTCCAGCAACTAATTTGAAAACTCTTCTACTAGCTCTTTCTAACCAAAGTTTAGGACTCGCTTAAGGACGTTCTTAATCGCCTTAACCTGCCCTACTCTAAGTAATCTATTAAGAGTTCTTGCACTTGTATGGTGTGGTTTTCTGCACCATCACTTTCTATTTCTGCCTATAATTTTCTGGGTTTCCTAATGGGGGCATTAAAGAAAAATGGACTAAGCCAAGTACTCAAGTGACACTGGGGCTGTGCGGTGACGCTTGGTGCTGCAGTGCTACGGTGGTCATCCTCGCTTTCTCGGTGGGTAGCTGCAGTCGTAGGCCAGTGGAATTATGCAGGTGGTTGCCAAGGTGCTTCCCTGTAGCACCCTGGGATTCAGATAGTGCATCTGGCACGCAGCGGTGTTGCTCGGTGTGGTGGGAAAGATGCATGGGGCAGTCCTGGGATGATGGCCTGGGTGATGATGCTGTCTGCCTGGTGGATGTCTCTGGCAGCGGCCTACGTTGACATAAATCAGCTTGGTGTTAGGCGTTGATCTCTGGAGTCCTCAACACGACGATCGCCATGTCCTTCTGCTCCCGACATGGGAGCCCCTCCCATGTCGGGAGCAGAAGGACATGGCGATCTACAGCTCTGACACGCTCAAGCGTCCGGATAATTTTACTGATTCTCTCCTCGGAGCTAATTAGTCTGCTAGTGGTCTCTTTGACTGCTGACTCTACAGTAATTTTTTTCTCCTGGTTGACCGGTGCAGTCACGGCTCCCTTGGTTGTTGGTTGGCTCTCTCCTGTCGCTGTGTTAGTACAACCGTTGCCATGGAAGAGTGGAAAGGATGGGAGGGGTAACAGGCTGCATATCCGCATGTCCCTATCCTTGGAAATTTCCACGCCCTCTGGGAGTGGCATGGATGGAACTGAACCTGGGTTCAATGGGTACATGACCTCATCAAGCTCGATTTCTTGTGTGCGGGAGGGAAAGCTGTGGAGATGGTTATGCTGTCCGGCGAGGTTGTCTAGTAGGTTTCCTGGCTTCTGTCAGCCAGGGAGATGGCAAGCGATAGAGCAAGCAAAGTGGGAGGTGTTCTAACCATAACCTTGGGTATGACTGGAGGTTCACTTGCCTCTGTAATATTGCTCATTATTTAATGTCTTTGACAAAGGGTCCCAACGTACTCGCCACCTGGGTTGCGGCCTGATGTCTTTCACCTTGACGATTAGCTGTATCCCCTTGTCTCACACCTGTGGAGCGGCATGCCAAGGTGGACCTTGGGGAGAGCAAGGAGGGTTCATGTAAATACACCACCTCTACCCTTTGTCAGTACAAGGGGTTGCGGGAGCCGTTGATGAGATGGGTTTATCTGGAGGGCTTCCTGTCGCAACCTCATAGTTGACTGCCTTCCTCCTACGCTTGGCTGGCATCAGGGTAGCCTTGTGACAGGTATCGAAGCAAGTGTCTGGGTATACATGCCTCTTCGATAATTCTCCATGCGGCTATCCCAGCCATGGCTCGGGGTTTGGTCCCTGGATATAATACCAGACAGAGGTTCGAGTTCCTGCATGCTGGGTGGCTCGAAATTTGGGACAGGTTGTAAAGGGGGCGAGGGGTTTCTCCTGTGCCATCGGGCCCGTAGGTGCTGGGCTCGTCAGTCCTAAGATTGAGATTTCTTCGGCGGAGTGTTGGGCAACTGAGAAGTGTCGACCTGGAGCCATAGTAAGCTGACTGGGACAGAGGGAGAGGTAACCTCAAACAGGTTTCCATCCTAATAGACAACCATGTTCCTGTTCAGAATGGTGCGTCGTTGTCCACAGTCAATCAGGCATTGTTGCACCTGCAACCAGGGTCGCCCTAGGATCATGGGGTCTCCCAGATTAGGAGCCACTAAAAAGGGGAGCCTGATGATATGTTAGTAGATCCATAGGCTTAGAGTTATCTCCCTGGACAAAAGAAGGTGAAGTTGTCCTAGGCCATTCTGACCATCCGACTGGTAGGGGCCAAGTGGGCCTTTTGGTGCTGCGTATGTCGCCCCTAATGAATTGCGGCAGCAGCTGTGTCAAGCACTGCCACAGCAATTTCATCATTGAGACAAATTTGAAGGCAGAGTCCGTCCGGGGAAGGATATTCAGTGTTCAGCACCTGTAGCCTGGCTGCGACTTCATTAGTCCGGGCTGGTTTTTGAGGGAAGAGGGGGCACTGTGATATGTTCGGCGCCCATGTGTTAACCTTCCCCTCCCTCCTGTCTTGCCAGGCAGGGCAATCTCCGTGAGTGCCATCCTTGACAGACCCAGCAGAAAGGGGGAGTAGAGATGGGAGTAGGAGGCGGGCCGCGACCTTCTGGCGCCCGGAGGGGAGGAGATGTCCTATTGCCTTGCGTCCGGCAGGTGGGTCAGTCCCTGTGGTAGTTCCGGCCTGAGCAGTGCCAGTAGCATGGCAAGGGGCGGCGGGTAGCGGAGTGGTCATGTTGCGCCCTGCAGGCTATCTAGAGAAGGGGACTGGGCAAGCATCCTTGGCGGTGCATGCCGACGTGTTTATCCTAGACAGCGGGCAATTGTTTTGTTCTCTCTCTTTTGCTGTTCCTGCCAGCTCCTCTATAGTCTGTGGTCGTAAGGATAGTAGGAGGTTTCTGAATAAAGGGAGGAGAGTGTGGGCAGTGCTCCTTACCCTTTGATCTTCACTCTGTTCCAGATATATTCTTTTTCCGGCGAATGAACAGTTCAATCTCTTCGTCGGGGCCTGAGTTCGTGAGTGGAAGTCAGTAATCAATCCCAACAACACTTTGTCCCCTGTAAAGTGTGCATAGAGCCGGGTTCTGAATTGAACCCATTCTTCGATGAACTCACTGTACTTCTTCCACCATTGACGTGCCTTTCCGAACAGTTGGTGGCGTGCCCTGCCTACCCACTGTTTGGAAGGCATGAGATGCTCTCGCATCTCTCACTCCCACTTGTTTAAGAAAAGGACCGGGTCCTCATGCGGTCGTCAATTAAAATAAGGGAGCTGCATTTCTACATTTCTACATACATGCCGAGGGTTACAGGACTGACCCATGGTCCGGGGTTTGAGAGTCGGTGTGTGCGTTCCCTTCTACACACTTCGCAGTGGTTCATTTGGCCTGGATGCGATATCTGTTCCTCCAGCCACCCTATTCACCTCTGATAGTACTCATCATTGCATATTATGCAACGTACCATATTCTGCCCTATACCTTCACACTCTGGCCAATGGCAGGTCACTATCTGGGTGTGTTGGTATAATTGATACCTGAATTTGTGTCTGTATACCTAGAGGTGTCTTCCCACCCTAAGCACACATAGTGGTATTGCCTATGGCAATATGTGCATAGTATACTATTGATACCGGTGCGTTTACAGTTCTCTACAGAACATTGCTTGTCTCTTTTCTGCTAAGTAATCGGTCTGAGCCGATACTTTTAGGGAGTCATGTATGCTATCCTTGGAGCCAGACATGACTGTATATCTATTGTTGAGTGCCATGGGGTGTTTAAACCTGACTCCCAAAAGTCAGTTCTATTACTCCTCTGCAAGGAGGGGGGGGTGTTATTGGCATGGTCTAAACCACCAAGTCTGAATTATTTGTAGCTTAAGCCCCATGTTGGGCACCAATTGACATACTCTGGCCTCCCTCGTCCTAGAAAGTTATGACGACACGTCCCACAAGTGTGCGCCAACTGATGCACTCTCGCTTTTACTCATTTGCTCTATAAAGAAGTGTGGCCAGTTAGAGTAAGCAATCTATGGTGGGCTAATGTAGGTGGATGAGAGTGCCGATTCCCTCCGATATTGGCTGAGTTACCCTTTCGCAGTGTAATAATACCTGGGTGGTATTTTGCCTGGCGGGTTTAGGGATCTGCCCACGTTTGGTGACCTGATGGGACACTGACTGGACAAAGGGTTGAGAGATGGTGGAGGGGAATCAGACCCCAGGGTGAGCTTGATCGTAAAGACCTCCCTTCTAGGGAGCATGACCTTGCTCACTGTAAAAGTTGTCAAATGTCGTGATGCCAGGTGCCACTAAAAAAATATGAAATGAAAATAAAATAAGTTAAATAGAAATAAATAATAAAGTGCAGATGTTTAGGTAACGAGATGGGCTGAACCAATACTGCCCGGGTTATATCCTATTCAGTTTCCCGTACGCTACTGGGGCGTTTGCCTGGTTGGTTTTTGCACTGGTACAAAATCCATCAAGGCTGTCACTACCTTATGTGTGCATACAGGCTTTGGGGGAATAACAATATTAAACCCCTTCCCGGCGGCGGTATGCACTTGACACATTGTAGGGGTTGTGTTTCTAATGGGGCAAGGTTGTGGCCAGGGTTTTGCTTCTGGCTTAGGTTCAGGGAGCATTAAATAATTTAGGTGTTCTTGGTCTGGGCACGGTCCACAAGTCCCTAGTAAGGAATCTTAAGTACGAGCTACAGTCCTCAGTAATGGGTGGTAATTCCTTGGCCGGGTTAAACAATTTCTCTATATGCTCACTGCCCTGGTTAGTGACTACAATAACTGGGGGCTGATTTAGTTCACGTTGTAATGCCCGTTGGGCTAGACATCTCAGTTGACTGTTGCGCCCAATACTCCCTTCTTGTGCATTTGAAATATTATTACTCAGCAAGACAAAGAAAGATTTATTTGAACTGGCTCTCAAAAATCACTCACATTTACGATGACACGCTCACAATCTATCAGTGGTGCTCAAGCCCTTTTGGTTTCATCTTATTCAGTCACACCGAAGTCATGAGCAAGTTCAAGAGACTGAATAGATGGGAGCATTTCTCTGGATACGCTTGGGTGCACCGGACACCTCTCAGGAATCCCAAGATGGTTTGGCCTACTTGTGTCTAATCCTTAGCGGTCACTGGTTTCTAGTGAGCCACAAGTTGCAGTGAACAAAAATTACACTTAACATTTGTAAAAGAAATGACTAGGAAGAAAATAATTATCTTACAGAAATTCAAATTTGCCACAAACGTATTTATTATACCATATGTGAAAACACGGGGATGCTTGACTCTTGACAAATAATATAAAAATTAATTAATAGGTGTGTTAGCACAGGTGAAGGCGAACCTGCAATTGAGAAATTAAATAAAATGAAATAATTGCAAATTTCTAATCGCAATTGATATGTGCGTAGTCAGAGGTGGTTGTCAGAAGGAACAACGTGTATGACCTGCTACTGTGGAGTGCAGAGGATTGACTCGACTGATGAGGATGCAGGTGCAGGGACGTCGAGATACCTGGAGTATTGACATATTTATAGCGTAATTGGAGATTCCCCTGAATCTTGGTTAGTTTCCTCTGCATGGTGCGTGAATGGAGTTGGAGCTTTTTGGAGTTGGTAGGAGAGTCTTCTGCAGACTGTTGGAGACCCTTCACAGTCTAGGGAGCCTTCTGCAGACTATTGGAGAGCCTTCAGTTTATTCGAGTCTTCTGAAGACCGGTGAGAGCTGTGCCACTTCTCCTTATGTAGTGGAAATTGCAGTTTGGCAGCTGCCTCAGGGCTGCAGAGGTTGTTAGCTAGCCTCATATCGCAGGGGTTGTTTGAAACAGGGCACTCAGCCACACCACAATTTCTTATCTCCCTGTCTGGCTGCTGTTGACATATTTACCGTCTCTCCATGAGGCTTGGGCAGCAGTGACGACATTGCCCGCAGGATGCTGCTCTCTTTCAGCATCACTCCTATCTAGCTTTTTCATTCTCTGCCGTGTTTGTGGCTTGGTGGGTAAAACAAGCTTTGACTGGCAAATGCATGTCCGCGTATGAGTGGGCACTAGGCAGTAAAATTTCCATTTATTTTCAACATGTCTGTCGTCCGTACTGCTTGGATCAACCCAGCAGCCACGAGATTCATTACCTGCTGGCGTGTGACTTGCCCTGAATTGCTATCATCGCATGATGAGGGGGCAAAGTTGTAAAATGTGCATGTTCGCTGTGCAGTAGAGTGACATGCCTCAGCCTATTACAAAAAAGGGTTGCTCTTTTGAGCGTGTGTTAACAAATAAATCTAAAAGTTTCTGAGTGCTGCCAAATTAGGGCCCCAAAGTGGTGAACAAATCAAGCTTCAGTAAAAAGTTGTTTTGTTCAAAAACTAGTCAACATGGGTGAGTGATGGTTGTTTATGAATAACATTTTAAAAATAAAGTTTACCCAATTGTTAATTAATGTCTGTTGTTTATTTCAGTTTCTAATAGATTTATTCATATGTATCTTTTGTAGAAGTTATGTAACATATATACAATGTATACGTGGCTGACATTGGATCATGATGGGTGAAAACTACAGTATGGTATATGTCATATAGGGGTGTACACCACACATTTATTTTTAATATTAGTGCCTTTACCATAGAGTTGTGGGTGAAAGTCTCAGAGAGGTATATCATATGGAAGGACTGCATGCTAGTTCAGTGCCATGAGGCATGTGAGTCACTAGGTCACCTTTAAGCTGATATTACATGATATATGTCACCATACTTGGTCTTGTACAGGCTTCTACAAGGCTGGTATACCAGCTACTATGCAAGCCGACATTGATGATTCCTTTTACATGACAGCAGTTGGCATACAAGCATTTGATACATTCTGGTTTTTAACTTATGGTTCATAGTAATAAATATTACCTCCATTCACAGAACTGCTATCAGTAACTGGTGTAGGCCTATTAAAAAAACTAGATAAAGGTTATTCACGGTAAAATGAGTACTTTTGAAAGCCCTGCTTATGATATTCTTGTATGCACATTGTGTATTCTTCCGCCTTATGTAAGATTAACATTGTGATGGGCCTCATTACTTTATTCATGCATTGGTCAAGTGAAACTGTAAAATTATCATAAAAGTATTAAAAAAAAAAACAGAAATCGAAACAAATATTTTAAATAGTTACAAATGGTTACCTAACACTTTTTATTTGATGCTAAGCTACGGAACTACTTCCCATCCATCGTTACCAACTTTACTGGGTGCATGTCACTCAGTATGCCCGTTATAACATATGCCGGTAGGAGCAGTGACTTTTCTGATGTGGATTTCAAAAGTGCTCACTTTATTGTGAACAGCCTTTAGCACACTTTAATATTGCTGTATTACTGTAGGCCATTTCATCAGTCCAATGCATACTGATGTAGTTTAATTCATTTTTTGGAGGTGATAATGTTATGAAAGTATAAGAGTATAATTTTTAATTTCGACTAAAATTTTTAATGGTTCTCAAAATGTAATTTTTTAGTTAATGTATCAAGTTATTATCCACAGGTAACGTTTACAAAAAAAAGTGCCGTACAGGGTTTTTAACTCATATCCAAAAATATTACTTTAACCTGATTGTGACTTTCCTACAACACTACCAGTTTACATACATGTTTTTGTATTAAAATAATCTAAGTTAATGTATACCTGTAAAACTGCTTGTATTAACTTTTGATTGTTTATGTTATGTTTAAATATTTATTATAGTTCATATTGTCAATATAATTTGTCTTTGTCAAGTTTTGAATCTATTTGAAATAGTTTCAACCTCACAGACATATAAATATGGTATTTTTATGGTTTCATCATCAACTTACTTCAATAATTAGTCATGGGGAGCACCCTACGCTCTGAAACTGCAATGTGATTGGCCATGTACAAAAAATTGTATGGATCCTGTCACGAAAATACCCAACCTTGTATGAAATCTGGTCTTGCGAGGCAGCAAATGCCGTAATAGATTGTATAATGGCTGATATGGCAAACCTTGTATAAGATTTTGTGGAATCTGGTGTAGTGTAATATGTACTTTAGTACTCCCGGGCTTCGTTGTCTTTTGGACACACAAATTACTTAAGAGTCGGTGGGAGTCATTTTGCCTCCATTTACCACCAATTTTAATTTTTACTAGGAAATTGCAAGAGAACTATACGCTTTTTTGAAGCACAGTTTTATGGACACATGAAAAGATCTTAAAACCTTCAGAATAGTATTTTTTAAAAGTATAAATTATCATTCTAAATATTAATTTTTGCCACTTAAAACGCACAGTTATTTCCGCACAGACATGTTATATGAGAAAAAGTATATACCATCAAAAAATAGTAAATGTTTTTATATAGCTGGATAAATAATTTTGTTTGTGGTTGAATACTGCATTCCCCATTGGCTTAATGTTAATCCTTTTTACTGAAGTAAAATAAATCTCTCGTAATGTATAATACAGCAAAGTACGTTTTGGATATAGGCGTGTTTTGAACTACAGAGTATTTCACGTTGTCTCGAACTTATCGTCTCGCGTGATAGCTTGACATGATGTGAGTGACCACAGAAGCCTGTGAAGAGTATTTGCATTTCAGGTTTGGAAATCATTAGTATTGCCTCATTTTAAGTGTTGGCACTGTAATGTTAAAAAATAAATAAAAAATGGAGCATCAGTACAGTACAAAGGGAAGTGCGAAGTGTTATGCTCAGCCAAAGAAAAGGAAGCTGAAATATTTGCAAGAATACAACAGAAAAAGTTAACACTACTTTTAGTAAATAATACAGTTAAAAGTCTTTTTATGACTTTAGTACATGTGTCAAAACTTACTATAGTTACTTTTTTGGTAGATACTAATTTTAATCGCTGGACACATTCTTTACCTTGGGAAACTGATGTTTACGATTAGTTAATTTAATTAACAGAATGAAAGTACTTTTATTCTTATTTATAGTTTCTAAAGAATATAAATTTTATTACTATACACGGAAATGTGTTTCGGCTATGTTCTCTCAGTTCGTGGTAACATCTTTTAAACTTCTGTGATAAGGTGTGTATTTTTTCAACATAATATTAGCTGAAATATTGAAATTCTGTCTTTCACACTAACTTAAATTAACACCTGTGAACAACACGCACACGTCAGTGGCTGAACCGAGATTCAAACTAGAAACCTTGTGGTCTGAAGGCTCCTGGCAACGAAGGTGACATCCATTCGCTAAGATGTTCTAAAATACATTTGGACACTTCTTGTATGCACATGCTGTCTAATACAGTTTCGAGAAGAATTTTAATCAGACACATATGTAGTATTTCACAAATAATTAAAATTTCTTCACTTTTAATTAACGTAGACATTTATTTTAAAATCCAAAAATAGATTGAAATCACTGTGAACAGAATATATATCATCTCAAGAAAATTGTTTCTTATTGGTTATAAATAGCTACAGAAAGTAACTTGTTTTGCAGTAGTGTTATTTACAAACTTACAGTTTATCTCGTGTAACATTTCCAGTATTTGAGAGCAACTGTTGACAATGTATTTAAAGCACACCAGAATGGCATCTCTTTTTAAATAAGGAAATGTCAGCTAATTGCGAAAGGAAGTAATTGTAGCTATTTTGAATAAATAAAATTGTGTGTTATCAGCGGTGGAAAAAATACACATAGTGTAAATAAAAAATAGTGAATTATTTTGGAATAAACGTAATATATTACGTTACACTATGTAGTGTTAGCTTTTTTAGTATGGTATTATTTTCGAATTCGTCACATACATATTGGAATTTATCACAAATTAAACTGTTTATTTTCATCTTTATGTGGAAACGAATGTTTAGCCCTGTTTCTTGTGTAAGCATTTATTTTTTGTGTTCGCGTGTCCAATTTAGTGTGTTCTGCATCAGATTTTAAAATATTTAAAAATTTTGAGAAATTGTGTTACAATGCCGTTACTGAAAACCTTGTGTTTGATATTTTAGTCTGTATAACTTGAGTTGCAACACATTAGAATTCTTGGTCAAGGTTGTTTTCGCCCATTATATGCACATCGCCATCGCTGGTGTAACATTTTGATTTTTTCCCAGTTTTTACAGGATACTCTCACGTGTATTATTTTTTTGCAACAAGTTTTGTAAAATGATATTGGGGTGCTATTTTACTGAGTTTGGCAGTGTAACAATTGTTATTTAGGTAGTGGAAAGTCATTTAATAGTTTTTCACTCACAAGATTTGAATGGCTGTACTAAACATGACATAACTGCACCATAATACTAAAATTTCAATACCTAGCTGAATAAAGAAACTTTCATGTTGTTTTATTTTCAGATTTAGTTAAAAAATATTTTTTACCCAGATTTTGAAATTTTTACTTCCGTCTTCTAGGTTAAGCAAGACTATTGTATAGTCCCACATTTCTGCGTGTACCAAAAAAAAAAAGACTGGACAGAAATGCATGACACTATCACTGAGTGTCAATAACATTCATGAAATGTGCTATGTATATTATTAAGTAATTACGTGGATGTTTGCTGAATGCAAGAAACATATGAGTAGGCAACTTGTATTAACTATAGGCCACTGGACTAACAAAATAAATACATATAGTATGAACAAAAGTCAAAGGACTGCAACTAAACATTGCCAGTATTAAAACACACTCAATCACAACTTCTTGAACTTGTTTTATATATGTAAGTGTCATAATAAACATTGTAATGTGGAACTGCACTGAGTTGTTATACATAAGTCATCTGGGAATGAAACAGTGCACTAAAACCAATTTTAAAAAAATCGTTTTATAGCGTCAGTTCCATAGAGTAACTTAAATAATGTTCATATCTGGGTAGTTTGGCATCATTAACTTCAAAAGCTCTTTTTAGGCCTATGGTTAAAGATACACACCAGTAGTTAACACAAACACCCCTTCTTAAATTTAAAATCGGCTTACTGTAAATTATTCTAGTTCATGTATTTTGAGATTCCTGTGGAAAGCACACAGTTGCGGAAGGTTATGTAGTCAGTCTCTTTACAGAGTGCTACTTTGATAAGATCTGTCAAAACTGGAAACTCTAAGTTTGACAGATTACATCACTGTATTTGCTAGTTATTTTTTAATAATCCTCTATTGCATAATCTTAGTAGACAAAATGTTTTATCCTCAATCAGTTAATAATCATTGGAGAATGACTTGCTGTTACTTTCTCTATAAGTAATTCCCAATAAATTCTATGATTATAGACCATGTTGCCGACTTCCCATGCCATGGTTGGTGCGCCGCCGATCAGTGGTGCAGGAGGTTCTGGGTTTGAATCCCAGGTATGGAATGGGTATTAGTCTAAGTTAGGTCATCAGTTACTTTGTAAGTCGTCCCCTGATAAGCCTTAAGGCATAACACTGGGGGATGTTAATAAGCCCAATCCAATAGGCCAAATCATCTTGTTTAATTTATCGTTAATTTTAACACATTTCTCAAAGTGTAGAATTCAAGTAGGTACATCAATAACATTTTTCTGGTTACATTTTTGTATTTGCAATACATCTTGTTTGGTGTTTGTCATTTCTGATTATTTCTCATTGAATAAAATCAAGTCGACTCGTAGCCAAATGTCTATTTTTAAATAATTATATTCTGATAGCACAACAATAAGTCCCGTATGCTACAGTACAGAGTAGAATGCCTAACCTGTCATATCATAGTATCAAGTATAGTGTAATAATAAAATTAATCACATAGGCTTATGTCCTAAATGTTATGCTATGCAAATTTAAAATACAATAGCCAAAATTCGTTCGTTGTTTCGGTATTGTTAATAAGATACAAAAAAAAATTTCAGTAGTGAACTGATTGAGAGATTTTACCTGTGTATATAAACTAGAAACAGTCTGCCAAAACTAAATATACAGTATAGTTAAATGATTAAAAAGTGATTCATACAAAGAAGAAATGTTGTTGAGAAGACTTTGCCATTTTTTCATTAAAGAAATATATTATTTGCATCACAGTTTTATATGGTGCAAAATATTGATTATGTGATTGTTTCTGTTCGGGAATATTTATAATAAATTTATGAATAGCTTTTATGTTACAAAAAAATTACGGTCAATTACAAACAGCCAAAAATCAATTTTTTCATCACGGAGAAGAAAATCCCTTTAATTAATATGCCTATATTATCTTGATTTTCTCCAAGATCCCTCCATACCACTCCCAAACGCCCCACCAATACAGAAAATTTAGAACTCTATTCAAGTACAAATAAGCCATTAAAATGTTTTTGATTAAACTAAAAACTATATAAATAAAATTAATATTATATTAAAAGTAATTATTTATACTAAAGTAATTAAAATTTTAAAAATAGTTTCTCTTAAGTATGTTTTATATAATATTTTCCATAGTAAATTAGTACACATACTAATATATTTCAGAACAAATATCAATGCATTTGAAAACCTTTTTACACTATTCCCGCTAATTCGTAACTTGAGACTGCCAAACATCAAAACTGTCGCAGAAAGGGGGATCCAGGCACATCTCTTTAGCGTTCTCAGGTATACAACGATAAAATAACTTCCCTCCCATACCCTTCGCTGGTGCTACACTAATCCTCAACAGCCGGCATGCAAAATGGGCATAACAATCACTATGTACCTCGTATCTTTCCGGTGAGAAAATCGCGTATTTCGGGTCAACTCCCTCCGACTATTAAGTGCTCCTATACTTCTAGGTCTTGGGATACACAAAATATATCCTGGCAGATGGCAGCAGTCAAGCATTTGTCGAGAGTGTAATATAATTCAAAATGTTATGTTATTTGTGTGATAGTACTGTGTAATGTATTACTATAATATTTTATTAGTATTATTAATTAGTTTAACCTAGTTTCGTAAATTGTTTCAGGTCTCATAATATTATCCAAGAAGTTAGTGCATCATCTTTGAATGTGTTGAAACAGCTGAAGGTGCTCGACTTGAGCAGTAACCAGTTAACAGAGATCAGCATAAACAGCTTTCCCAAGGATTCAAAAATTCAGATCCTGTAAGTTTGTTTAGCAATTTTCAGCATACCATGGTTTTTGTTTTTCTATCAAATTAAGTAAATTGAATTAGTTTTGATATGAACATTTCATATTCTTTCATTTATGTTTTTTTTAGTGCAGTGATAACGAAGTGGCACATTTATTTTCTAGATATTAAAAGGACATTGTGTGAAAACTTTGTATTATTATTACACTACATTTTGTAGAACCATTCAAGAGTGAAGCTCAAGGATATTTAATATAGTCACTGTTCAATGATTAGATAGTGAAACAAGACAAGAGAGATTCACTACATAAATTACAAAACAGAGTAAGTCTGACTGCCGTAAAGACTTACAATATTTATAACTGGAATATAATTGCACAATGACAATTAAAAACATTAGTTACAATAAAATAATAATATAGGCCTTATATTTAAATATATATTGACATAAAATCTTATGTATAATAGGTAGCAAATGAAAAATTTTAAATGGATCATGGAACATGAGACATAAAGACAGCTCACAGGGTTCAACTGTTAATATTTAAACCAATTTCTTATAAATTCAGTTATTCCTCAATAGAATATGGCATATTTTTAAGTAAAATTTTTTTAACTTTGTACTGAATGTATTACAGTGGAAACTCGAACCATCAAACCAGGTTGAACCAAAATTCAGTGTCCACAGAGCATTTTCTGTGGTCCAGGCAAAATTCCTTAGTAAATCATGCTATAAGTGTTTGCCAAACTGAAAAATTTAATTTTACCGCATGGATTGAAGAAAAATGTCTGTAGCATTGCCAAAAATTACATGTTCCGATAATTAAACAACAAAGTATTAACGAAATAGAATAAATATCAGTTGTACTCATGAAGGCATTGTAAATCGGTATACAGTACGTTATGTACATATACACAAATAATAGAATTAGATAACGCAAATAAAATAAATTTTCAACTCACATTATTTTTGTTTACGTCTCACTGCCATGCATTTAGTCCTATTTACCACTTCCGAAATAACCTGTTATTGATTTAGTCACAATATTGCCCTTAACATGCATATTTTGTAACAAAAAATAATAAATAATAACAATAGATGCCTCAGACCACACATAGTGTATTAAAAAAAAAAAAAAAAACCACCTGAAAAATGTGGAAACACTATACATATGTATTTAAATGTGTACTGTAGAAATTGATTAGATGTTCAACAAACAGTTGCAATGTTTACGACAGCAGCCATGTTGGTAATGATCAGCCACTTCAAGAAACAGTGGTGCCATATTTTCGAGATATTGATTCACGATGTGACGCGAATAATAATCGTATCAACCAGAAATGACTAGAAATAGCGGTGCCATATTTTCAAGATACCTATTCATTATGTGATGTTGCCAACAACACTTTGTTATGGACTCATTTAGAGAAAGACTGGAAGGA
Organism: Dryococelus australis; assembly: GCA_029891345.1. Lineage (NCBI taxonomy): Eukaryota > Metazoa > Arthropoda > Insecta > Phasmatodea > Phasmatidae > Dryococelus > Dryococelus australis. The sequence goes on along the minus strand of CM057009.1, from coordinate 65,766,247 downwards.
AGAAGGACGGGAAATATGACAGTAGAATAAAGAAGAAGCCTAATTAAATTAAGGTTAGGCCAGGGCCACGTACTATAACATTAAATGACTATCACAAACAGACAAGATTACTATGAGATCTGGCCAAGAGGAGAGAAGGGTTAACGTAATAAGGCTAAGTTAAAGAGATGGGAGTAGAAACATGATTAAGGGATTCACCAGGTCTCAAACCCAGACAATCTGTTGCCGCCTCTGCCTGGCCCTGCTGTCGTGTCGTCTGCCCTCGTGTCACTGACTGTGTCTTCTCTGGCCCTCGCAACTCCGTCCACACTTCTCACCCCACCATGTGTGTTTGTTGTCGTAATGGATTCTGATTGGTCCCCGCCGTGTTGTGTGGGTGGAGTCTTGTCGAAGGGATGTTATGTTTACCGTCCAAACTACTAACATGGCTGGACCCACATAGTGTGTTGTGTTCATCACATTTCTTTAACTGTTTACAGGTTGCACTTTTGGTTGAGTGTTTGGCTTCGATGTTTTCTAAACTAACTTTGTTGTTGTTACTGTTGCTTCCTTATTTGAAACCTTGTGAAATGGGTGCACGGCGGGGCCTTTATAACAGTTTGCAAGTTTTTCACCCAATTATTTTTTCATGAAAATTACAAATGCATTATATATAAATGTAACACTAATAAATATGTCCAGAAAGTTAGAAAAAAGCAACGCAAAATTGAGGAAACATTATTCACTGCACTTTATCAATCACAATATTCAAGACATTTTTATTTGTTAGCTTGTAACTGTGACTGTTGTTAGTTGCTCTATGGATAATACTTCTGCTATGTTGGCAGCTATTTCCCTGCACGTGGTTTCAAAAGAGGAGTTTAAATATGGTTTTTATTAAGTTTGAGTGTGAGTACCAGAATAAATTGGAGTGCATTGTTTATTTGTGTTCTTTTACATATGAGGTCAACACTTCTGGTTCCCTTGGGAACTTTATAACAGGGTTCTACTGTATTAATGATTTCTTTAATATTCCCACTAGCATTGTTTTTTGTATACAGGGTTCTACTGTATTTTGAATGTTGGACAAATACATAATATAGGTCTATGAATTTGTTTAACATATAATTTAATGAGATTGGGTTTATTTGATTGACTAAAATATCTAGTCCACATCTATGGAATGTCCGCATCTACAGAATTCTTATGTCGGTCCCCTGAAATTCGTTGGATAGAGTTTCCACTATATTTCTACTTTTAAAAATATCATGCATGATTTTGTGGAAGCTTTTTTAATAAGTTTATTCCAGAGTAAATACCTTTTTGACACAATTTCAATTAAAGCTGTGCCAATACAAATTTTTACCAATATTGGTATGTACCAATACTTTATGCTGATATCCGATAGCAATACAATGGACTCCGCAAAGTTGAAATAGAAAAATTGAGTGAATCATTTTTGCAATCAGTGGTGCTATTTCCATAAGTTGTTTGTGCAAAGGAGGCAAATGAATGTGTTCGTTTAACATTTCTGATGTAACTTGATCATGACTTCCTTTAGTGCATAACAGGTTTTTACTTACTCTTGGTGTTGAAGCTTTTGCTTATCATCATGAAACTTCAGACAATGTTGTTGCACATGTCTTTAGAACACATAACTCTAGTATTCATTTTTTATATTATTATTTATATATATATATATATATAATATTTTTTTTTTAAGGTGGCACTTAAAATGAGATTTGGAGAGGCAGACTGTTGTTCTTGCACCGAAACACGAGGCATTTGCAAATATTATTGCACAATTCCTTATTTTCATTGCTGGTGTTCACTGTAAAGAAATTCCACATCACTTTTCTGGTTCGTGCCAAATTATTGTCCACATTTAACTAAATTAAATTTTGCCCATATTTGTGGATCAATTCAAGTTAAACTCAACCTAACAATTGTTTTTAGTGTTAACTTGGTGCCGAAACATAAACAGGGTGACTAGCAATCTGGGAATTTACATGAAGTAGTTGGAAATGTATATAATAAAGAATAATTTTGAATTATAGCACTTTTACTACATGTCAACTTGATTACTCTGGATTATGCTATCTATGTTGGAAAATGTAAAATATTAGGGCCTAATTGGGTTACTTTATATGAATTCGTAACAATATATATATTTTTGGCTGAATTTTTTTTTATTGGTGGTACAGCAAGCAGTGAAATAGTGGGAAATGTGAGTTTAGGCGCTAGCTTGAGATTTTGGAAATAAAATATTAGCTTTAATAATAATTTTATCATTTATTGTAGTTCTGAGTGAATTGCTACGTTGTATAATGAGTTTTCTTTGTACTGTGACTTAGTTTCTGTCCCTGAGATAACTAGTATTTCACCTCTGTCTCAATCTTTTTTATCACATGCATGCCATATTTGTCACTGTCCAAATGAACAAGGGGGCATCCACACACATGTCTATCATAACAGTTCAGTGAACTCTTCTGCGAATGAGGCTCTGGAGTAGGCTGAGAGTGACTGCACACAGGTGCTTCAACGAAAATGACTGGAATTTGCTCGACAGTATTGTGACTGGACTGATGCTGATTGGCGATGGGTAGCCTCCTCCGACTAGTCATGTTTTCAGCTGCATAGAATGGATGGACGTCACTGTGTCCGGCAAGAAATGTCTTGAGAACTGACACCCTGCATCCATTGCTGGACAAACAGAAGGCGGTGGGGGCAGTGTTACAGTCTGGGAAACGATTTTGTGGTGTTTTCTTGGTCCCATCATTAGTGCGGAAGACACTCTTGATCAATTTGGTTATGAATCCATCCTCTGCGATTATGTCCACCCGTATATGATTATTGTCTTTCCTTGGGAGGATGAGCTCTTCCAGCGCGATAATGCACCTTGTCACATACATAACTATAAGTGTCCACTTGTGGCTGGAAGAACACGATCAAGACTTCAAAGATCTTCCCTGGCCCCCATACAGCCCCAATCTCAATCCAACTTAACATCTTTGGGACTACCTCATTTGTCTTGTTTGTTGTCTATCTCCTCCGCCACCTACCCTTTAACAGTTGTGGAATGCACTGCAGACAGCATGGGTCCAGGTACTCGCGGAGACCTGATAGCATCTAACTTGAGTCAATGCCAGCTTGTCTAGCTGCTGTCCATGCTGCGAAGGGCGGTTACTCTGGATACTAGCTGGTGGTCATAGTAGTGTGATTTGATTGTGTATTTGTATTGCACAGAAAAGTATCCGTAAAGAAATACTGTATTCATAATATTTAAAAAAGGGGTACTTTTTGAGGAAATAATGTAAAAGTTATTCTACTTTTTTATGTGTATTGTCATAAGGGAATAGGGAAAAGTAACCAACTAATTGGAAAAGTCATTGCAATGTTAAGGAATTTGTCATAAGGACACTGCTAGCCACCCTGATAAACAAAATAGCCTAGATTAAACTGGATGGCCAACAGTTAGTTTTTTTTTTAAATTTGATTTTAAACAATGCTGTGATTAAACTTTCAATAACATTTTTAGTGCTATGTGTAGTAATGTAAAAAAAAGTACATGAAATAATGATTCTTGTATGATAATAATTTTAACTGGCATTTTGATAACCAATTTTTAATTACTGTGTTACATTTATGGCTATATTACCTTCTTACTCATGCTGGTACTTTAGACTATTATTGATTGTACTTTCAACTCTATTGATTTCACACCTCATTATTACGATGCTGTTGTACATACCAAAATAATGAAATGATTTTGTGCATCGTGCTTGTAGTGAGTGCTTTATAGGTTATAAGTTAATTTGATTAAAAATTGGCTACCTAAAGCGACACAGAGTCAAAATTCTTGTTTTCTGAAATAAGAAGACATTTTTATTAATGCAATTTGCCCATTACGAATGATAAAGAAATAGCAATGAATGGTAAATAAATAAAAATGAACTAGAAAATTCGGTGTTCAATATTTGTTTGAAAATATATTGTTTCAGGTGTTTCTAAATATTCTCAATACTGGCCGGTTTTTAACATCAGATATCTGTACTGCCGCAGCACTAATTTTAATCTATTAAGGGGCAAATTAAATTTTTTATTTACTCTAGGCATTTGCCCTAAATTTTTCAATATTATTTTTTTAAAAAGATGATTGTAAATAGGATATATTTATAAGGTAAATGAAGAATTTTTTGTTTATCATATATAAAGTGGACATGACACCCGAGGCCTACAATAATTTCCCAATCTTAATTTTATTTTATTATGAGTACCATTTTTGCTTTAGTAGTGTTTCCCTAAGTTAAAGCACAAAACTTTATTATCATGACACATGCCAGACTACGGAAGGTTCTATTTGCAAAGTCTATTTGCATCAAACTTTGACCAACAACTTGGAAGGTTAAGTACCACATAAAACCTAGTCATGTAAGTTTGAAGGAATGAGGTTTTCGTTGTGGTCAATTTTACAGTTTTGGACCGTGATGCCAATATCACAAGAAAAATAAGGTAAAGAGGAAGTCCTTAATACTTCTGAGGTGCCGAGCCAGTGTAGAAGACTGGTCTTGTGGTTGGTCTTGTCTGCACAAAGTCAACAGTCACTGTCACGACCCTTCGAACGGGCTTGCTTTTATTCACTGGGTTACCTGGGATCTTGAAGATCCGCTGAGGTGGTTGCTCCAGGTGATGTGCGGGCTCCTGGTCGCTGGCATTCTCATTGGGATGTGAAGTGCTGCTGGGGTTACTGCTGTCTGCGATGGGTTGGAGCTGAGTTGACTTCTTGTTGGCCCCAAGCCAAGGGTAAACTAGGCCCAGGGGCAGCTCTTCTCTCTGTAGTATTGCCTCTACCATCGGGTGAGGCTTCCCAGGAGTATTGACCAATAGTGAAAATGGGTTAAGGGAGGACTGAGGTGTGAAGTCTCTCAGTTATGCAGGCGGTAGGAACTCTGCCCTGCGTAGGAGAAATGCAAAGTGAAACTGGGGATTTAGAGTTGCAAGGCAAGTTGGTTTTGAAAATGTAAGCTGCCTTTCATAACTTTCTCTACCTCCTTTGCAGGTTTATGGCATAAGAAATTAAGAATACAAACTCGCAAAAGTAGAGCCAGTACCGCAATTCCATAACATATACTTCAAAATAATTGCTGTTGTACAGACAAGAGATAACCTCTTGCTCCTTTCGTCCGGTGCCATAGAGTGGTGGAAAAAGCGGCAGGTTGGTTCAAGTCACACAACAGGTTACTCAGGTGTGGTGTCCACAGGCTAGTTGCAGCTCCCTTTGGGCCTCATAAAAAGCAGTGGCAAAGTATGAAATAACCCAGTTGCAAGATTTACCTGGTGGAGGAGTTGCTAGTGATAGGGACTCAACCGAATTCTACCAAGCTGCAGAGCTCGGGTGGCCATCTAATGTGTGGGTATTTGGGTTAATACTTGGTGGTCTGCTGGCTTCACTTTATTGGGCTGAAACTATGTCGGAAAACAACAGTGACACTCAAGAAATTAGCACACAGAGAATAGTTAGAATTTTACATGTTACAATAAGTATATAACACAGTGGCCCTGTAATACCTTCTAGACTAACTTGCTTGGACATGGAAGTTTAACCTGCACAATTCCAGGTGAAGGCAACATGGTTTTAACCTGTAGGGGATGACTGTTAGGTAAGTAATTTACCACTCAGTCCTATCACTTGGTGTCCTGAAGGGACAGGAATGGTGACTATCAGAAGGGTAATATTACCTTTACCTTCCGGTAAGGCAGGCTCCTGAAGGGACTGTTGAATACTGTTTACCAAATGGTAGTAAAGGAAGGAGCAGCCTTTTTTGGAAGCCGCTGATGGTTAGTCCTAACATGACCTGCTACCACATAGATACAGTAGATGCCAGGCCCATAAAGCAGCCACCAAGACTGCCACTAACTTCGTATGAGGCAGTTGATTGTATTCTGAAGGAAATGAAGGAGTTAGATGTGAAAGAACCATCAGTTAGCCCCTGGTCGTCACCCATTGTATTTGTTCAGCAGAAAGTTGGCTCTCTAAGGTTTTGTGTAGATTATCACCAGCTTAATAATGTGACAAAGAAAGACTTATTCACTCCCAAGGATAGATGAGACACTAAACAGCCTAGCAGGTTCACTATGGTACTTTGGACATGAGAACTGGGTACTGATAGTGCGAGGTGGCCCTAGAGGACCAAGAGAAGACTGAATTTTGTGTCCATGGGAAAGGAACGTGGCAGTTCAAAGTTATGCCTTTTGGACTATGCAGAGCCCCGGCCACCTTCAAACGCCTGATTAAAGAAGTCCTCTATTTAGATATATGTCAAGTTTATCTAGATGACTTTGTTGTGGTAGAAGGACATTTGAAGAGCACCTATCATGCTGAGATTCTGCATTCCAGAAATTGGCCGCAGCCAACTTGAAACTGGTTCCTAAGAAGTGCCATGTGTTTCAAAAGAAAACAAATTTATTGGGACACATAGCGTCGGCCCATGGGATAGAAACATACTCTGAGAATACCAAAGAAATAAGAAATTTGCTGATGCCAACTGACATAACTGAAGTACAGAGTTTTCTGGGATTATGTGCCTACTATCGTCAATTTGTACCTGGGTTCGCCACATATAGACATTGGGGCTGTGCTACCTCAGGTTCAAGATGGGAAGGAAAGACCATTATTATATTTCAGTAAGGTATTTTTTAAGCCTGAGAGAAATTACTGTGCTACACACAGGGAGCTTCTTGCCATGTTGAAGGTAATTTCATTCTTACACCCCTACCTTTATGGCAGATCTCCTTATTCTAAGAACCAACCATGCTTCATTACGTTGGATACTAAATTTTAAGAACCCCGAAGGTCCAATAGCTTAGTGGATAGAGTATCTTCAAGAATATGAATTTTTGAAATATAGCACAGATCTGGACACCTTCACGACAATGCAGATTCACTTTCTAGGAGGCTCTGTGAGCCATTTTGTCATAATTACAAAAGTTAGGAAGTAAAGAGTGATGAATCACTGAAAGTACAGAGGACAAGAGTGATGAGGGTATTAGGAAAGACCAGATGAATGATCCTACTTAGCATGCTATTATTAAAGTGGAAAGAAGCTGGCTGTCAATTAAAATGGGAAGAGATATCTAGTCTGAGCGCAGCAGTCAAAGCATACTGGGCACAGTGGAAGTCCCTCATACTGAAGAATGGTGTACTTTAAAGAAACTGGGAAAGTAATGATGGAAAACACACACGGTTACCGTTGGTCCTTCCAGAATGCAGGGTTCCTGAAGTCTTAAAGGAATTGCATAATTAGGTAGCCAGTGGGCACTTTGGTGTTAATAAGACCCTTGATAGACTTATACTGAGATTATACTGACTTCGCTGTCGGGAGGATGTTGAGAAGTGATGCAGATTGTGTGACACTTGCACTGCAAGGACCAGAAGACAAGGTCACCTCCAGAAATACAATGTTTGAGCCCCATTTGAAAGGATTGCAGTAGACATTCTGGGCCCTTTGCTTGTCACAGAGAGAGGTAATCAGTGTCTACTGGTGGCTCAAGATTATTTTACTAAGTGGCCTGAGGTCATTTCCCTCCCAAACCAGAAAGCATATACTGTGGCTGAGGCACTTGTAGAATATGTCATTTCGAGGTTTGGGGTGCCACAATTGCTCTATTCTTATCAGGGAAGAAACTTTGAAGCTGCAGTCTTCCAGGAGATGATGAAAATTCTGGGGATAAAAGGACTAGGACTACAGCCTTACATCCTCATTTGGATGGAATGGTTGTGAAGCTTAACCACACTGTTGAGCAATACCAGTTTATTTTTGTGCTAGACAACTAAAAGGACTGGGATTCAAAGGTGCCATTGTTTCCTCGCTTACCTTCACTAGTCCACAAGGGTAACACCATCAAGGATGCTGTTTAGAAGAGAATGATGGCTCCCTAGTAACCTGCTTTTGGGTGCAGCGGAAGGTGTACCGATGTTTGCCTCTTAATGGTGTGTGTGTCTACTCTTATGTTTTACATGACTACCAGCTTTCCCTCTGAGGTGAAATTTACATTTATCAAAGTGGAAAAGTGAATATTCAAATTACACATTAAGAAATTAAACTCACAAGAAAATACGTTACTAATATGTGTATTAATTGTTTTTGGAAAACAAGAAGGTTCTACACTAACTCCTGTAAAGTTAAGTGAGATTACGGAAGTTATACTAATCATAATTCAGGTAAGGTGGCGTGGGCAAAATTTAGGTGTGTATTGAGGTGAATTTAAACTGGCAAAGTCAAATCCAATAGATAATACATTCGACAGTGCCTAACTATCTGGGGTGTTCTTAAGGAACCTATAGAATTGCAACTACCAGAAGGGTAGTTGATGTAACTGCACTCTCTGGTGGGCTTCCCACCATGCCGTGACCTGCTGTATGTGGTGATGGTACTGCTTCAGGGCCCATATTATGGCTATGCACTCCTGCTCATTACTGTGATGCTGTCTTTCTGCCTTGCCAAACTTTATGCTCGGTAGTATACAACACTTTTCTCCCAGTGGTCGTCGAGCTGGTATAGCACCACCTCTACCCCGTTGGTGCTGGCGTCTGTCTGCACATACAGCCTCTGGTTCGGGTCGATTTGGGCGAGGTTTTGATACTGGGTTATGGGCTGTTTAATGTCTTCTAAAGATTTCTGCCTCTGTGAGTATCAACAGTATCTCTCTCAGGGTGACAGTAAGTCGGCCAGGGGAGCGATAACCGTTCGTTCAAGTTCGCAGACCACACAATTATCTCTTCTAGGTACGCCACTGCAAGTACTCCCACAAACCCTTCCAGAGTTCTGACCATCATGTTCTGGAATGTCGCAGGTACCCCTTTTAGCCCAACAGGTATTGCTCAGAACTTAAAATGGCACCCATCGGGGCATTTAATTGCATGGCCACCCGGAGCGAGTTGGGCATGCCATTTATGAACTGCTCCGTGCTAATGAAGTTCTGGTTGGACGGTTGGTGCCTGATGGCATACACCATCTGTCTCTGTCATCCCCACGTGCATGCAGGCCAGCACCAAGTCTATATGTAAGCCTTCCATGACTATAGCGGGGGTACGCAATGCTTGTTCTCTGAGTTTCATTTCAATGTTGGTCTGGTCAACGATGTTGCCTTGTTACTGATGGGTGACGAGTTGTGCTACTCCTAGTTGCACCAGGACGTCGTCCTCTGGTACTAGATGTGGCATCACAAACACATGGCTTGCTCCCATTTCAGTTAGGGCGGCTATCTGCTGGCAGTTTACCTGAATGGGTATGCCCATGAGGCGCTACCCCCTTGTCAGCTGGTGGATCTTGGGGTCTCCTGTCATCTGTTCAGCCCACAGGGGTGGTGTGTGTGTTCCACCTCCCTCACATCTAGTTTCCTGCCTGGTTGTGTGGTGATAGTGGTCAGTTCGGGTATTCCTGATGCCAGTGGATGGCCGTCAGGGGGCAATATTGCCATATGGGGGCCTCGTCGGCAGCTTTACTCTTCCCGCGACTCGACCTCAATGGCCAACCTACCCCTTTCCATTGGTGCCATCGATCCTGCCGCGCCGGGTCCATTTTTGCCATGGCTCCTCCCGGACCTGCTGGTTCACTTTCCTGTTCCCGTGCCTAAGTAGCCAATGTAAGCTCTTTTTGGTTGCTGTCGTCTGACCTGCGTTTCCCCCCAGTGTTGTGTGGTTGAATGCCCATAAGAAAGGTTGCAACTGGTCCCTGATCAGTTCAGTAATTATTGGTAGGACTGCCTCTGATGGCTCGTTCAGGTACACCCTGTTATGTAACACCCTCATGTAGTTGATTCCAGCATGGATAGGTACTCTCATCACAACACAAGGATGATACATGTGGAAGGGTGGATACAGATTCCTGCTGTGGTACTGTTTACAGAACTTTATTTAAAGACGTACTCTGGTCTTTACAAAAACTGATTTGTAGAAATATATTATTTTATCAATAAATTGGTTTGTTGGTTGTCATTTTCATTTGCTATCCACGTAGAACAACTGTTAAATTCATATTAACCACACCAGATTACTTATATTTTATGAGGAGAAATTTCAGTAAAAAAAAAAAAATAGTACAACAAAATCTCAGTAAATATATACACATACACGTGTGTATGTGTGTGTATAATATTGTCTGGCATACAACACAAGCATATATACTTGAACATTTTATATGAGGAAAATAAATATTTTAATAATTAAGTTAAATATCAAAGTATCTTGAGTATTCAATATCTCTCACATCTAAGACCTTCTCTATTCAAATTTAATTACTTTAAAACAAAACATGCTATTTTCAACACGTCAGCAAGTGAAATCACCTTCGGATACCCGTGAGCAAGTATTAGCCATAAGGGCACATAATCTTTTCTTAAATTTGTAGGTTACATGTTTTTATCATCAAAAAAATCATGTTTGTTAGTTGCCAACGTTAAGTAAAATTTAGTTCAACCAGTCTATGAACAGTTCATGTTAATGAGAGCTGTAAGCTCGCAGCACGTGGCATGCAAACAAAATTGTTAGATTTTACGTGGTGCTGGAAAGAATCAAAATTTTGTCTGCTGCATCGGCCAAGAAGCAGCACTTAAGAAGAAACCAAGAAAGACTGTGAAGAAATCATCCCAGGAGGGTTGTTGGCCACGATCTACTGCATCGTGGAATGAATCTCCAACATGTGCACCACTACGAGATATATCAAAGAAAAATAAAAAATGTGGCTTGGCACACACAAAATAACACGAAACGGCAAAAAAAATCACTAATAGTTTAACTTACCCTTATTGGTGGGTGAAATGACCAATTACTTGGAAAGAAGAATGTAGACAAGTAGATAAATATTCGTAGAACAACTACATGCTGTATGGTTAAGTTCAATGAGGTGGCAATAACCTCGCGAGCAGGAATATATATGAAATTGATCGTGCTCAGAACTTCAGTCTGGTGTGACTAATCGATACGTAATAGCAATATTTAGAAAGACGTAAAAAACAGAGATAACTAAGAATTATTTCATTAGGTTACTTTAAATTATATTAGCATCTTGCAAATACTAAATACTCATTAAATTATTAAGTAGAATTTAGTTTTGGACACAACATAGACCTATATCACATAGTAAAATTATTTAAATTGACATTAAATAATATGCCTCTTCAAGTTAACAAGACCAGGGCAACAGTAAAATAATTAAAATAGATTCTCAATGTTTTATATTTTGAATTGCATAAACAAATCAAATAAATATAACTGGAGCACATTTTAACTAAACCAATTATTTTTGGTGAAGAAGTACTTAATGAAGAACTTATTAAATTAATAGTAACAAAAAAAAATTAAAGCTGTGCCAATACAACTGGCACACACTCTCTCTCTCTGTGAAACTAGGACATACATGACAAAGGTTTGGCAAGAGAGGATGCAAAAATAATCATACAACTTCACATGAAAACACTATAATGACAATCCTTAAGAGGAGTAAATTTCACTAGACACCACTGGCAAGGTTATAACCACAGCATGTTCTTGTGTGGGGGGTTGAATATGCAGAGGTGTCTGCATCACTGCACAAAATTTGGATTCTAACAAAAAAGGTTACAAAAGCGATACCACATACCACAAGAGTAGGCAAACTGATAGAAATTATGCTGGTATGTTCAGGTGGTGGGGAAGGGGGGGGATGAAGGAGATCTGCAACATCCCGGAAATTAGTGCCATGAGGCTGGGATGTAAGAAGGGAGTTCTTTGATAAGAGAATCATTTGGAGAAAGGTCAGGTAGTTTTGAAATTGGCAAAGAAGTGACATTTGAAATGAGTTTTGGGAAATAAAGTATAGGAAGCGACTGATTGAGATGAATGGCTGAATTCTTGTCCAAAAGTTTTAAAATATTGACTGACACTGTCACAGCATTACTGATGAAACCACTACCCGATAATGATAGGATAAAGGGGGGTTGAGATTCTATACAAAAAAAGTTACATCAATAGGGAATTTAGTTGCAAACGGCCAAAGAAAGTGAGTTTTTTTTTTTTTTTTTTCTCAAAAAGGTAAATCAAGGGATACAAAAGATTTATCACAAAAATTCAGGTTTGGTTTACCAACACACAAATTAAATTCACAACTTTTGACATGGGCATCAAAAAATGAGAAGTCTGAAGGACAAATAGTTATGCCATAGGTTTTACACTTAGACAACAAATTTCCTGAAATAGGTGCAAAAAGTTTTTGGTCTATGCTCACAATCAAAAAGTCAGCTGCATTAAATAACAAAAATGTATTTATGTTTGGAACAAGAACAGGAAACGCAAAAGCATGATAACTCGGAAATACATCCTTATTTATAGCCTGCACAGTACTGAATCCATAGTAATAAAAATGATTCTCAAAAGTCACTAGTTCTATCATATGTAGGGGAAGGGTAATTAGCCATTGTATCTGATTTAGTATAGAAATAAAATCCTTAGTATTCAACAGAGTGAAACTTAACTGCCCATGTACACTATTTTCAATGGCATGTTTCAGGTCATCAAGCTCCAACCTAGCACTTGACAAAGCTTCACTTACACGTAATAACATAGTGCTCAAATCCAATCTGAAGCTTAGTATCAAAAACTTGTCCCACAATTCATGTGTTGTTTGGTTGAAAATAGAATATAAGACCTTTACATTATTCAAGTAATGAGTAGCTAATTTCTGAATTCCCTTTGAGGTGTTTAGAACGTGATCCTCTAAATCCTTAATTAAAATAATGTGGTTTGCAACATTGATAGAAATTGTATCTTGCTTGTCCTCGATAGAATTAAGCAGTTTTTTTTTTTCAAATTTGCAGGTCGTCATTATCTAAAGTCCCAAAAACAGTTTTCAGAATTTTTCCACAAAAATCTAATATTCCTCTTTTGGACGGGACTGAAGGAGCAGAGAAGTCAGGGTACTTGCTTCTGTTTTGAACACACCAAGATTGTTTTTTAATTGTAATAAAGCAAAGTTGAAATTTTGGTCAAACAAATTATTGTCCATTTGAAACTTCTGGTGCACGTTAAGCACAGTGTTCATTAGGTCCAAAGCAACACAGTCTTCTTCAAGTTTCTTTAAATCAATATTAAGGACAAAGAGTAGAAATTGTCTGAAAAAGTTATATCCTCATACTTTTGAAAGATGACTCCTGAATCCAGGGGTTTTACCATGACCGAAGATACATACACACTGACAATCACCAGCAAAACTCCCAGGACCAACATGGTGAAACCGGGGAAACTTAAAAAAAAAAAAATGTTATCCCTTAAAGAGCAAGGTGGCAACATGTTTCACATCTCATGAACCTATCTATTTAAATACCCAAAGAAATATAAAATACGCTTATCACTGGACACTACACCACAAATTTTTCCATAGCACATATATATAAGACACTGTTATCACAAGACAAATGAAATTATACAAGAAACAATACAATATATATAAGAAGGAACTTAACTTAGTACCGCGGTTTTTTGTCGAAGTGTGAGCTCACAAAGATATGGATCCTAAAACGACTCGGTTCAATGGGTAATTAGTCCACGAACAAGACGAAGTCATGATCAGACAAGTAGCAACAGATACTGCAGTATATAATGTAAAGTGCACAGTTAGAGTCTACAGCTCCTAAATAGTGGAAAAAATATATTATTTTGTTGCTGTGAAATTTCTTCAGATGTGATATATGTGCCCTAGTAAAAAAAGTGCCTGAACTGGGATCAGCTAAATCGGTTGTGACTGGCATAAAAAAAGTTGGCTTTGATATAGGCTCGACCAGTGATAAGAAATTTTTGCAATTTTCTTACCAGCTGCCTTACTGACAAGGTGTGCTTTGCACAGAACTAGGTCACCTATGGTTACACAGCCCTTGAAATGAGCTCCCTTTCAATTCTTGAGGGTAAAAGCCCAAACCTCACGAACATCCTTGGAATTGTTCGGCAATAAATAATTTAAATGCCACAGATTCAACAAAGGGTTATTTGGGGCAAAAGTGAACATGCGATTAAATCAACTAGTTTTGTGATATTCATGTCTAGCAAAATTACATGTCATCTGCAGCCAAGAAATATTTTTATCCCAATTTGTCTTATCCGTTGCTTGAAAGGCAATGGGAGCTGAATAAATGTTTTGATTGAAACGCTTTGCATGTGAAAGAGGAGGGTTATATGGGGATAAATTAATGTGTCATATGCCGTGAGAAAAGCACATGTTTTTAAACAGATGTGAGGTAAACTGTGAACCATTATCAGGAAAAATAGATGGAGTACCAAAATTTTGAAAAATGTGTGTTTGAAGAACATGAATGGTTGACATAGCATCAGCTTTCCGCAATGGAATTAACCAAACAAACTTAGTGAAACCATCAACACACATTAACAACATGTTATTTCCTAGTTTGCTTCTAGGAAAGGAACTGACAAAATCATTGAACATTTTTTCCATCAGTTTTTCAGCTACATCTGAAGCCGTTCTGTGCTGGTTTGCCCCCAGAGCACAAATTTTGCAACATTTTACTCTTTCTGAAATGTCAGCATCCATTCCCTTGAAAATTAAAATGCTGTCAAATAGCCTGAATGGTTTTGTGTGTTCCTAAATGAGCACCAAGAGGAGATGAATGAAAATATTCAAAAATCATAGCTTTCAGGTGTTCAGGTAAAACAATACATTTACTTTTGTCATGAGATCTGCAACAAAGAAGTCCTTTTGAAAGAAAATAAGATTTATATTCATTGCCTGATTTTAAATTTGAAATAATTTTACTCAAATGGCTGTCTTGTCCCTGGTCTTTAATATCGGTAAAGGCTAATGGGAATTTTGACAAAACATTACAATTAGGAAGAACTTCGGGTTCTATATTGGTACCATCAAACATACGGGATAATGCATCTGCTACAATATTTTGCGTACCTTTAATATGTTGTACTTAAAATTTTCCGTAAGAAATTTTTACAACCCATCTACCAATTTTACCTAATTGCCGGGAATGAGCCAAAAGCCACGACAAAGCCTGGTTGTCTGTTTCCAGAAGAAATTCTGCATGTTCAAGATATTGCCTAAATTTATTAATAGCAAAACTACAGCCAAACATTCCAGTTCATAAATAATAGATTTCTTTTCTTGGGGAGTAAGAGTACGAGACACAAATGCAATTGGCTGACGACAGCCATCAATCTCCTGAACAAGGACAGCTCTAATAGCTCGACTAGATGCATCTGTTTGTAGGATAAACTCTTTACTAAAGTCTGGCATGCGTAATACAGGAGGATGTATGATGTCATGTTTAAGTGTGTTGAAGCCTTTTTGCTGTTCTTCACCCCATTCTAATACAACAGATTTCTTTCTAATTTTATTCAGTGGTGCTGCCTTTTCAGCTAAATTAAGAATAAACTTACCAAAAAATTGTATCATACCAATGAATCTCACTATGACTTTCACATCGCGTGGGGGCGGAAAATCTCTAATGGACTTTGTTCTATCGGGGTCAGTGGAAATTCCAGTGTAGGAAATTCTATGTCCTAAAAATGAAATATCTTGCACTGCAAACCTAACTTTAGAAAGGGTAGTTAGACATGCCTTTTCCAAACGAGTGAGTACTTCCATTAAGTGGTTCTAAATGTTTCTCAAAAGTGTCAGAGTAAATGACAAGATCATCCAGATACATAAATTTGAATTTCATGTCATGAAAAATCATGTCTAACAGTCTGGTAAGTACTTGGGCACCTGTGGTCAAACTAAACGGCACATGGGTAAACTGATATAAGGAACACAAAAGCTAGTAATTGGTTTGGAGTCTTCTTTCAAGTGAATTTGATGGTATGCCACATTTAAATCAATGGCGGTAAAAAATTGTGCCTTTCCAAACCAATTGGAAGGCCGAATGGAGATCAGGAAGAGGTACAGATTCAATTTCAATGTTTTTATAAAGTTTAGGGTAGTCCACAACTATACAATGTTTCCCATTAGATTTTGGTACCAGAAAGACATGACTAGCATATTGGGAAATAGACTGCTCTATGGCTTCTTTATCTAATAACTCATTTACATGTTTCCTCAATACTTCCATTTGAGGAGGTGCTAACTTGTAATGGTGAAACTTGATGTTTTCTTTGTTGAGTAATTTAATTTGATATTCAAGTAATTTGGTTAGCCCTAACTCTGTTGTAAGGACCTTAGGGAAATTTTTGCGCAAGTTCTCTATAGCAGCATACTGCTGTTCATTAAGACGTCCAAAGGATTCAGTGACTTGGTTGGACTTTGCCTTATCAACGTAGGAACTATTTTGCTTAGTTTTAGAGCCCACTAAAGAAATTTTTATTTTTGGAGCAAACTTAAAAAAAATGGTTATAACCCATGATTTCAGTGCCCAAAATAAAGTCCAAACCTAAATGCTCAGAAACTAGACCTTTATGAATCCAAGTGAAATTATCGTAAATCTCTTGTAATTTGAATGAATTCATTAGTACAAACATGTTATTCCATTTCAACATTCATATCAGCTACAAAGTCCAATGAAATGGGGGCATTTTATTCAGTGCAGCTCATAATGCATTCATATATGCAGCTGCAGTATTTTCTTATAATTGTGCACCGCTGATGGTGCACTCGTATGCACACTCATCCCCTGATGGTGCACTTGTATGCACACTCATCCTTAAGTAATACTTAAGGCACAACGCAAAATGCCATTATGACAAGAGGGGTAACTACACTTAAAAAAAATGGACACACAAGAAAATGTGATAGCACATTTAACCTAAGTCTACAATACATTCACAGAAATCTTGCCACTACCATGCATGCCCTAGTCTCACATTCTTGAGTCTGCCCACATTGTGTCATTCCTGTTACTGTGCATTTGTCCGGGTTACCAGTCATCTGTTCACTTGACCACCTGCCCATGGGTGGCAACACACCTGTCATCCGTTAAGCGCACTGTGTCTTTCCACACACATGTTGTTTCAGCCTCACAGCTATTTGGGCGCCATTTGTCATCGTTGGGGATTTCAGTCTTGCCCCAACACCACTCACACACTTGATGGAAACTAAAGTTTTGAAGTTGGGCGCCAGCTAACCCAGTGACTAGCACAAGATAGGTGGTGGGTTCTTTTGTGTCCCATGTGTGTGTGAGTGGCTGACCGTGATTCGGAACTATGAGACTGGATATAACTAATACACCCTAGCAGTGCTGTCCGGGCCACTCTGCATGCCCTTAACTTACATAAGACACTCAGAATGAAATAACTGAACAAGCGCGTGTGATTGCTTTGATTTATTCCACGTGGTCCAACTCAGCTGCATGGTGATTATTCACACCGCATACTGAGTGAAACAAAAGACACTTTCTCTCCCAGAATGTTTTGGAAATTATTACACTAGTCCGACCCAGTCTAGAATCATTCAGAATTAACATGAAACCATCTCCTGAGGCGAGGATGGCATTAGATTTGACCGGAGTCGGCCGGCACCATAAATGTCTGCACACGAGCACATGTATGGTTATCAGATGTTTTTAATGAAATGCAGGACAGACATGGTCCAAAATGTAGGACATCTTGTAGCACGCGGTAGCCATGTTCGGAACTAACATCGGGCTTCTAAGCAAAATGTAGGACATTTACGATTATTATGAAATTCCTCCTGGACACCAGACAGAAGGTTAGACATGTCCGGGAATTTCCAGACGTCTGGTAACCCTAAGTAGGTAACACGGGAGCCCATAGTTAATAAAGCAATAATGAGTCCAATGATGCGTGAGGTACTGGGGAGCAAGAGAGAAATTTTTGGTGTATTTTAAACAGATGGAAACTAAAAGTATTGAGGTGACTTACAAACTTGTGAATGCTTCCCCGTGGCACACATCTGGCCTCACGCTCTGTTGCTCCTAGAATGACCATCATGGCGGCAGGGTTGATGTGCCAGCGCGCATCTCCCTATTTGCTTATTACAAAAATACAAGAACCCTCAAAACAAAATATCTTAAAGCCAATTATACATGTTACAAGAGCCCTGGAACAATAATTTGCTCATGCGTGTAGTTCTTTTACTACACTAGTTTATTAAAGAGTGTTACTTGTTCTGCCTGAGGGGTAGGAGAGTATACGTGCTTGTGACATCAGGTGCTTGTCAGGCTGTTCTAATTACTGGCTGCCCCATGCCATGTGCTCATTAATCTCTCCTGGCCAATACTAATTAACACAAGCAACTCCTTTCACCTCTCATGTTGCACAACACTACACTCTGCACTATATATTTTACAGTGCTTTGGACCATAGCACTTAACTCTCACTGCACACACATCGGGGTAATCGCCAGGTGCTGCCAGGTTGGTAGGACCATGCCTATCCCTGGGCCGATCAGGGTACAACTGTATGTATGCATAATGAATTAAGACAGTGTTTCATATCACCATTCTTCATCACCAGAGGCTGAACTACTGATGTATTTAGTTGAGCCACTAATTCCATTGTCTTTTGATCCATTCAATTATTGGAGCACATCCCCTTGCTTAAGACTGTAATAAAGCTGCAGTGAAGTATTTGTAGTCACAGGGTCTGTTCAATCAGAAAAACTTTTCAGTGCAGCCAGTTTAATAAACAAAAAAGAAGTTCAGTTAATCCATGTATATTACGCCAACTCGGGTTTTTGAATAGTAATATTATGATTTTAAAATCCAGTAACACTGCGTATAAAGAGAATTTGTAAAGCCACGTAAAAAATTTGAAGGTAGAATTTTTGTGGTAAAAATAAAAACTAATATGACATACAAATAATTTTAAGCATCTACAGCTAAGGAGAGTTTGATTTGACATTTTTGTAGCTTTAAATACATTTAAAGATATAGGCTTACTTCTCTGTAACAGTATATATTGAATATAATTTTGGTTTGTGGTAATTGACTGGTATTTGCAATTACTTAGATGCCTTTTTTAAAAATATAAATAAAACAAAACATTTTTTTTCCTTGAGTATAGGTCAAGAAAATAGAGATTAAATAAATATTACCTGAATAAACTATTGGTACAAGTATCTGGAATATCTATGTAATCAGCATCACTCGGTACTTTACCTGCAAAATTTGGTATTGGCCCAGCCCTATTTGATGGTGCTGGACTTCTTCCTCTGGGGTAATGTGAATAGCCTCGTTTACAAGACTTTGGTCAATTCTCCCATGGACCTGGTTGCTAGGATTGTCATAGTCGCTGAAGATATATACTGATCACTTGGTTTGCTAGAGCATGTGCAATTGCCCATGATGCATCACTGTACAGTATGTCGTGATTAGGGTAGTCTATGTTTTGAACAGCTGCTGTAAAGACACAGGTCTGTACAATACACACAGTAACAGAACAGGTCTTGAGCAGTACTGTATCAAAAGTGTACGCATTTTGCCTGAGGATTGTATCATTACTTGTGCAATTTGTTTTTTAATGTATGGTTATCTGTTCCTGTGCACATAATATTACAGTGTGTAATGTATAGTTGATTAATTTATTGGAAATTACAGTCAAACCTCATTAATACAAACCCGAGGGGACCATCATTTTGGCACTTTGTAATAACTAGGTTGTGTAATAACGAAGTTTGTACTAGCAAAATTAAAAAAAAAAAATGTTCCAACATCACATCTCAAGAATTAGCTAATAAAAGTAAGAATTCTGCAGAAGATTGTTTACTTGTACATATAAATTACACTTCTCAGACAACAGTACAAATCATATCTTCACTATTATTTAAAAAAATGTATAATATATGAATACAAATCTTTAGAATACTTACATATTTTGTACATATGTACTATTCACATTGTATCCAGCATGGACTTCGTGGCAAATAGCATACTGTTTTAAGTTTTAACCTGTGGCTTAAAAAAACAAGTCAATTTTAGTTTGTATTGTTCTTTTTTTTTATAGGAATTACCATCAACAATACAGAGTTGATGAAATTCCAGAAGTGTTTCCCTATCAACATCAATGTCCGATAGCACATTTTCCAGGGTGGCTAAAGCCTGGTTAGCATCATTCTTCGTTGGCAGTAATGCACAATCATTATCTTCTGTATTGTCATCTTCAGTTTCTTCTACAGTCCCAGCACTTGACTGAACGTCAACACACATCTGTTCTTCCACAGCTGATGGTGCAGATGTTCCAACATCATCATCCACTTGTACAAAGTGGAGAAACTACTCTTGGAATTGCAGACGTTCCTGAAGATAATCCCATCCTTCTGTGTTGCCATCAGTGTCTTCCTCGCCGGCCTGTTCTTCTGTGGTACCAATGCCAGCTTTTCTGAAGCAATTGGCTATTGTAGATGATGTGACTTAATCCCAAGCCATACATACATTCCCATGGCATTCAAAACGTTCCGTCGCAAGTTGGTCTCTTTCTTCAGTTCCAGCTGACGAATTAAGTAGCGTGTGAGACGAGTTCTGTAGTTCTTCTTCACGTACTGGATGATACCTTGATCCAGTGGCTGTAGAAAACTTGTAATGTGGGCTTGCAGATAGACCAATGTCACTTGTAACAACTCAGGCCAACAGCAGAATGTGCTGCACATCTGTCCAAAAGAAGTAAAATGTTTCTGTTTTTGCAAACAATGAGTCTTTCCAATCTTATTAACCATTTCTGAAATATTTTCGTTGTCACCCAAGTCGAATTTGCTTCATAATCACATGATAGGTACACAAAATTCTTGAAACATCTGGGTTTCTGAAACTTGCCTACAACAAGGGGACGTAATTTCTCACTACCACTTTGGTTACAGCACAGTAATGCAGTAAAATCTCCTTGCTGTGTTTACCTCAATGGAATTTCTTGCCTTTCACAGCCAATGTTTTATTTGGCAGCAAGTTGTTAAAAACTTCAGTCTTGCCATGTTGAAAATATTATTTTGAGTGAACTGATTAAGTATTGGCTGCACAGACTATAGCCAATCCTGAGTCATCCATGTCGATGGCTGCTGACTCACAACACACAACTTTTGCAATAAGGTTGTTACATTCTTTTAATTGCTGCAGCCAGCCATTGCTAAATTTGAAGTTAGGAATCCCTAACCTTAAAGCCAGGTAATCTGCCTTTTGCTGGATTAAATGACCAGAAATTGGTATGTTTGCTGCATACATTTCGTGATACCACTGAAGCAAATTGATTTCCCTTTTCTCGTGTTTAGGTCCACGTAGTCGTTTTCTTGCTGAGAATGCAGCGGCATTGTCACATGCAAGTTTAAGTTTGCTACAATTTTTTTAAATTTTACAAAAAGATAATGGTGGAATATCAAATTCTCGTGCAATTTCTGTTTTTGTTTTACTGCCTTTGTTCACTTCACTGATTATTTTAAGTTTTGTTTGTAACGTAAGATCATTACATTTACGTTTTGCAGCCATCACTAAACTATCAAAAACCAACTATTACAATCAAAAATATTAAAACAGCAACTTTAAAACAACTTCGCAAATGTTAACAAGAAGAAACTATTCTTCGTCGTATTTTTTTTTTGGCAGCCATGGCCTTGGCAATGTCCATACATCCAGAGAAACCAGACATTTATATTGTAATGCACTAAAATATAGAAAGTGCACCACTCAAAGATAAAAAAAGTAACTCTATTATTTTGCATGTGTGTAAAAAAAATTAAAATCCTGTAGTGCACAGCACATCAGGAAATTAATGGATCAGTCTAGGAATTTTTCCATCGCATTTGTTGTTCACAAGATGGCAGCAACTTGCCACTAATAAGGTTACTTCTACTACAGGTTAGAAACTTCAATGTTATTAGTTTGGCACATAAAGATTTTCGCCACCCAGATAGTTTTAGTGCATATGTGCCAAATTTGATCAATTTTAAATAAAAGCAGATTTTATAAATGCAATTTAAACTAATAACGTAATTCTCCTGTTTACCACAATGTTAAAATTTACGTCTTTGCGACAACAGCGCTGGTATCAATTTCCATAATTCCGGTTGTGCTACAAACTACAATACATAGAGTGTGTGTGTGTGTGTGTGCGCGTGCGTGTCATTGGTTAGTTGTTTATGTTTTATGTTGCGGTGTTACAAATACTGCATATTGGCTGTGTTTGTTTTCATTATGTCGTGGAATTCTTATAAACCATTTGCGAACATATGGAATTACTGTCCTGTGGGATTAAAATCACTTTGTATCACATATGAACTGTATTTCGTATTAAGGAAATAGTTTAACATTAAAAATCCTATATCATTTGATGGTAATGAAAAAAAAAAAAACTTTGCACAAACAAGCATTTTGTATTAAACGTGGATGTATTAATGAGGATCGACTGTATACCAATCCATCTGTTAAGGTCTAAGAGACATTACATGCTCTTGGGCATCCGGGAAACAATTTTTACTTACTTTGTGGCTCTTGTTACCCGTTTAGATGATTCTCCAGCTGCATCGGTCAGCTGGTTGACTGATGCCGGTATGGCGTCTATGATACACAGTGGGGTCCCTCCAGTTGCTTATTCACCATTACCATTGCTGTTGGTGAGTGGGAAGGATAGGAGGAATAGCTGGGTGTGTATCCATGCGTCCCTATCCTTTGTAATTTCCATGTCCTCTAGGGGTGGCATGGATGGAACTGAGCCGGGATACATCTCTGGATACATTGCCTCATCCAGGGCAGATTTCTTGGGCAGCACTTCCTCTTGTACGGGAGCGAAGGCTGGGAGCCAGTGCCACCAATTGGCAAGGTTGTCTCGTGTGTTCCCTGGCCTTTGACAGGCAGGGTTGCGGCAAGGGGTGAAATGAGTAGTCGGTGGCCTTCTGTCCACGACGTTGGGGTCGGCTGGAAGTTCACTCGCTTCCTTAATGGTGCTCTCGGTTTGACGTTTTATTTAAAGGTGCCCAACACACTTGCCACCTGGTTGTGGTGAAGACCCTCATCTTGGCTATCAGTTGTGTCCCTTTATCTCGCCCCTGTGGAGCGGCACGCCAAGGTGGACCTTGGGGTAGTGATGAGGGTATGTGCGAATGCACTACCTCTACCTCTTTGTCGAAACTAAGGGTTCCGAGATCCGCTAACTGGATGTGTTTATACGGAGGGCTTTCTATCACAACCTCATAGTGACCGGTTTTCCCCCGTGCTTGGCTGACGTTAGGCAAAGTTCTCGAACGGGTGTTGAGGGCATTGTCCGGGTACAAAAATCCTCCATGATATCCCGTGGACTGGGTGGCTCAAAATTCGGGGCATGTTTTATAGGGGGCGAGAGGTTTCTCCTACGCTGTCGGGCCCAAAGGCGCCGGGCATGTTGGGTTGAATTTGGGATTTCTTTTGGGGAGTGCAGGGAAACTGAGGGGTGTCGACCTGGAGTCGTAACAAGCGGACAGGGGCAGGCCAAGGGGTAACCTTAATCAGGTTACCGTCCCAGTCGACGACCACGTTCTTGTTTAGAATGGTACATCATTGCCCACAGTCTATTAGGCAGCATTGTGCTTGCAACCAGGGCCACTCTAGAACCATGGGTTCTCCCAGGTAAGGGGCCACTAAAAAGGGGACCTCCATATTATGACCGTGGATCCTTAGATTGACTGTAATCTCCCTCGACAAACAAAGGTGGGAGTTGTCCTGGGACATTCTGGCTGATTGACTTGCAGGGGCCAAGTGGGCTTTGAAGAGCTGTGTGAACAATTTGCCGCTAGTGAAATAGTGGGCAGCTGCTGTGTCGAGCACTGCCACGACAATTGCATCATTTAGACGAACTTGCAATCTGGGTTCGTCCAGGAAAAGATAACACCTGTATCTTGGCTGTGGCTTCATTAGGCCGGGATTGTCTTGAAGGGGGGCGGGGACGTGTTCGGTGCCTGTGTGTCTGTCTTTCCTTTCCTCCTATCTTGCCGGGCAGGGCAGGGCAAGTTCTGGAAGCGTGCCGTCCTTGCCAGTCCCGGCAACAGGGATGAGTGGAAATGGGAGGAGGAGGAGATGGTCTGCGACCCACTGGCACCTGGGGGTAGGAGGGGTTCTCCTTTCCAGAGCTCGCCAGGTCGGGAAGGCCCTGTCGTAGTGCCGGCCTTGGCAGTGCCAGCAGCACGGCAAGGGGACGCTGGGTAGTGGAGGGTTCGTGTTGCACCCTGTGGGCGGTCTAGGGAAGGGGGTCTCGCATCCTTGGCTGCATGTGCCAGCTTGTTCTTCCCAGATTGGGGGCGGTTGTTCTGCTATATCTCCCTCGTCCTTCCTGCCAGCTCCTCTACGGTCTGTGGCTGCAGGATTAGCAGGAGTTGTCTGAATGAAGGCAAGAGGGTGCGGGCAATGCTCCTAACCCTTTAAACTTTGCTTTTTTTGGAGTAGATTCTTTTGTGTATCCGTTCCTTTTTGCGGAAGAATAATTTTACTTCTTTGTCTGGTGCCTGGGTTCTTGAGTGTAAGTCCATGATCATATCAGACAGGACCTCATCTCCTGTGAAATGGGCGGAGAACTAGGTTCAAAACTGCGGCCATCGTTCAACATATTCTACATACCTCTCCCACAATTTCCAGGCTGTTCTGCCCAGTTGGTGGTATGCCCTGCCTACCCACTGTTGTGGCAGGACAAGATGTTCACTAATCTCTTTTTCGCACTCTCAAGTGAAGACATCTGTGTCTTCATACGGCCTCCTGCTGAATTTGGGCAACTGCATCTCGGTATACATACCAGTGGTTACGGGGCTAGCCCGTGGTATGGGGTTTGACGGTTTATGTGTGCTCTCGGCGCATACATCACATTGGTATACCTGACCCGGATTGGTTGTCCTCTCGCCAGGCCATCTGATACATTTGTGATGGTATTCTAGGTTGCATAGTATACAGTGCACCATATGGTACCCTCACCGTCACATTCTGGCCACTGGCATGTTCTGGCTTACGTCTGCCGTCATGACTGGCACCTGAACTTTAGTTCATCTGTGTACCTAGGGGTGTTGTCCCACCCTAGACACATGTAGTGACACTGTGTACGGCAGTAGGTGTGTGGGATGATGTTGACACCTGCACCAGTGCACCCGTGTGCTAGGCATCCTGTGTCTCGTTCTCTCTCATAGTTAGCCTGGGCTAACTCTTCACAGGGCTTCATATAAGCCTTCCGCAGAGCTATACATGTTTGCAATAGATTTGTTGAGTGCCAAGAGGTTTTTTAAATATGACTCCCCGAAGTCATTCTGGATACTTCTCTGCAAGGAGGCATATGGGGGGGGGGGGGACTGGTGTGATCCAGCTCCCAAGGCTGAGCTACTAGTAGCTTTACGCTCCACATTGGGCACCAATTGACGCAAGGCAATTGTGACCAACGTGGTCGTATAGGGATGGGGGGGGGGGGAGGAGTGACTGGCATGGTCCCAGCTCTTAAGACTTAGCTACTTGGAGATGTATGTCCCAGGTTAGACACCATTGCTCTGCACTGGTTACCCACTCAAGGCAGGGGAAGAGGAGGGTGTGTGAAACCTTACCTCCTTCCAGGTCTAATAAGGGAGCAGGGCTGAGCTCTGTGGATCTGAATGCTGATTCCCTCCATAGTGTGACTGTTTCACCCTTCTGCGGTGATAATGATTCTAATGGGTATTTCGCCTGGCGGATTGAGGATTTGCCCATGTTGGGGGTTCTAATGGGGCACTGTCGGGTGGAAGGGCTGAAGCTGGATAGAGGGAAATCAAACCCTAGGGTCAGCTATATCACGAACATCTCCCTCCCGGAAGCTTGACCTTGCTCACCATAAAGGCCGTCAAGAAAAGTGATATCAGCTGTCACTAATTTAAAAAATTAATAATAATAAGAAATATTTTAATGGATATGAGGATGATAATGAGATGGGGGGGAATTATTAGGATGCTGGGTAAAGACCTAGTCGACTTCATGGCTGCTACCAGAGCACTTGTAAGGGGCCAGTCTGGTTGGTTTTGTGTGTTGGGACAAAATCAGTTACCGAGGTAACTACCTTGTTACGTACCAGTTTAAGGTGGATGACTGATTAATGACTTTTACCACTGTAATGATAACCTGGCAAGTGGTAGGTGAAGTTTTCTTAATAGGTGCCTGTGGTGGTGTCAGTTTCACTACTTGCTTGGGCACTGGGTAAGTTAAATAACTTACGTACTCCAAGTCCAGTCACGGCCAACAGATACCTTACAGTGTGTCCAAGTAAGAGTGACGATTTTCGTCGATAGCGGGAATCTCCTTAATCTGCTTGAAAGGTTTCACCACGGGTTGAGAAGGAAGTAGCGTATGATCACGGGGGGGTTTGACAGAGGTTATATTATTTGACTGAGCTAGCTCTCGTTGCAGTATCCGTTGGGCCAGTCGTCTGATCCTGCTATTGTGGCCACTTCCTTTCTTATGCATCTGATCCTGAATATAAATTTGCTAAACCAATAAATTATTTTAATGGTCTCTTAAACACGCCAATGTTTAGGAAGGCACGCTCCTGACCGAGAAGTCGGCACTCAAGGCCTTGTGGGTGTGTCTTGTGCAGGCACAGCCGTGGTAATGAGCATGATATATGACCAACTAGATGTGGAGCATTTCTGTGGGCAGACTCTGGTGTACTGGACATGCCGCAGGAGTTCCCGGTCTTATGCAGACTAACACCTTGTGCAGGCTCCAGGAATCCTAAGTGGTTTGGACCACTCGTGTTTGGTCCACAGGGACTGCTAATTTAGAAATGAGCCACCATTTGCAAAATATTATAGCACAATTAAATTTACCAAAATATGTGAGAGGGGGAGAGGGGATTAAATAACTATCTCACCAAATGTTAAGTTTAGCACAGCATATTTATTGCTGCTTCGTGAAAACAAAGGGGATATGCAGCTCTGTATAAAAATAGCTACAATAATTATATAAATTATTTACATTGATTTACGTCGGGTGAAGGCAAACCTGAATATTTAAAAACCAAGAGAAACTCCAAAATGCTATTCGCAATTTGCAGTGAATTAAGGGGTGCTTTTGTCCAGAAGGGATGATGTTACAGCCTATTACCATGGAGTGCAAGGGTTGACTCTGGGTAGGGGTGCAGGGGTAAGAACATCATGATTCCATTGAATCTTGACCAGGGGTTGTCTCCGCGGGCTGCAAAGTTGACGTTGGAGCTTCTGGAGGATGGATTGCCTTCTTCAGGCTGGTGAGTCTTCTGCAGATCAGGAAGGCCCTCCGACCTTATACAGGTCTGATGGGCCGACGTGGACTGGCGAGTGTGTTTTCTCTTCTCATTATATACCCAAAAGAGCAGCTTGGTTGCTTTCACAAGGATTCAGGGGTTGGTTATTTCAGGGCAGTACGCTGCGCCACACATTTCTTATCGCTCTGGCTGGATGCTGTTGACACATTTACAGCCTCCTCACGAGTCTTGGTGGCGATGACATCACTGGGTGCGGGGGGGTGGTGCTGCTTTCCTGCAGTGTCTCATTAACTTTTCTTATCCTTCTCTGGTGTGTCAATGGCTCGGTGAGTAAAACAATCTTCGGTTTTGGGGGTGGTGACCGCATTTCAATTTCTGGGTGGGCTGTACAATCTCATAAAATAATTTTTAATTATTCAAGATTCTATAGTTGTCCATCACATGGAATCAACCCTGTAGCCATGGGATTAATTGCCTGCTGGCGTGCGACTTACCCCGAATCGCTCTCAGTGCTTGATGATGGGGCAAAGTCAAACAGTAGAGTACACAGCCATGCTGCACAGTAGATGGTATGCTTCAAACTTTACACACCACATAAAATTTCATCATCTTTTAATTCCCAAACTTTACTCAAAAAGCTATTTTAGGAGGATAGTAAAAATTTAATTAGCTAAATAAGTTGCAGTTATTCAGTAATTTAAGTGTGAATAAAACTAGGCATAATGAATGTACACAATTACATTTATATTGTGCACAATTTTTCAGTACCAAATGCAAAAGACTTGAAAATTGTCATATTTAATGTGGAAACAACCTTTAACATTATTTCTCACTTATTGTAATAACAAAGACACCCAATTTTATTACGAGCAAAATGTTTGACTTAAAGTTTAATCAACAAAAGGTTTCATAACTAAGTCACCTTGACTACAGAGTATGGCTTGCCAGCTGGTATAAGCAAGTTCAACATAACACTAACCTAAATAAATGTTTCCATTATGATTTTGAAAGC
Organism: Dryococelus australis; assembly: GCA_029891345.1. Classification (NCBI taxonomy): domain Eukaryota; kingdom Metazoa; phylum Arthropoda; class Insecta; order Phasmatodea; family Phasmatidae; genus Dryococelus; species Dryococelus australis. The sequence goes on along the minus strand of CM057009.1, from coordinate 65,738,114 downwards.
GTTTATGCATATTAGTGTTGAAGATTCATAAGAAGCTAATTACTTTATATGTATTAGATTTACTCATAAATGATGGATATTACCTTTAAAACGAACACATCTAATAAATACCCAAAAATTATCTTTCCTGGAAAATCTCGCAACCTTACATTTATTTCACTAAGAACTTGAAAAGAATTTTTTTTATAGATAAGTAGTCATTAATATACATAGAATCTTTAATTATTTGCGTTTTCTACACTTGTCATTAAACTAGTCACCATGCAAAAACAATTTTCATTGAAAATGATTCTTTGGTATTTTAGTTCTTCAGCAATAAATGTTGCTTACAGAAGTTATCTATTTGATAAACTTATGGTGTGTAATGTACGTTCCTGACTTCTTTTGATTAAACCTATTACAAAAGGAGGGGAGGGAAACAAGACATGCTGACAGCCAACCTGATTTTTATTATATTCGGTAGGAGATCAATTATTTTATCATAATAAAAAGTAGTTTTCTTTGTGATATCCTTCAAGTGTTTGTTACAATAAAAAATCCAATGGTATCTGTTGTGGCATCAGAGTAAAGTTGATATTATACACAATTAGGCCTCACTTATATCTCCAAATTTGCAAGGTTGTTAGTAAAATTATCCTTCTTTCCTCTACATTGGTGAAAATAAATTTTAGTGAGGTTCTTAAAAGCTTAGATGATAGGTATAGATGTTGGCGTCTCATTGACAGCAACATCATTAGAGATGAAGCTAGAAACATGTGAAACAGTGTCAAGACAATTAAAATACACAAGTGTGACTTACCTTGGATCCAAATTCAGAAAAACTCGCAAATTTAACCTAGCATGCAATCAAATGCAGTACCGAGGTAGGATTTGGAGTATCAACTTTGGATGTAATCAGTCTAATGCGTTGTTTGAATGATTGTATTCACCAACTTGAAATATTTACGCGGGCGTCATTTTGAAAATAAGTGCCTGAACCACTAAAACACATAAGTTCACATGGTTTACCATAATGCTATTCATATGAAAAATTTAGTGGAAATCCGGTTGATTGGTCTCCAAGATATGGCTTATAAACTTTTTTTTTCTAAGGGTCTGTCTTACAAAATTGCTTAAAAAGAGACTCTGTACATAATGTTTGTAATAGATACTCTCAGCTTAAAAAGTTTGATTGAAATTGTATATTGTTAAATATATATGGCAAAAATATCAAAATATTTATATGGCAGCCATTTTGAAAATCTTTTTCTGACCCTATTTAAATCCTGTAATTTTACATGGTCTTTTGTAGGAGTGCAAAATTTTGTGGAAATTATTCTAATTATTCTGTAAATATGGTTAAATATTTAATTTATTCATCTGATGCTCCTTTGCAAATAATCCAGCAAAAAAAGATCTCTATGCATAAATGATGCTTCTAATTAATACTATTTGCGTATAAAATTTTGTTGGATTTTGTTGAAAGTAATGACAGATATTAATAAATTATTCTATATTACTTATATAAACTCCCATTAAAACATGCTTGCTGCACATAACATATTAATTTACATATCCTACTATAGCAATACTTGCGTGAAATGTTTGTTTGAATAGGTTGATTGGTCCTCGAGATACAGCATTAAACCTCCATTGTTCATGTGATTATATTCATAAATGGAGGACAAAAAGTTTATGTTATAGCACATTCAATGATCATCATAGGTATAATGTACAAATTTTAATTTTAATCTGTTCCATAGTTACATAGATAAAGCACACTAGGCTAAAGTGTTTGTGTAGGTGCCATTAAGAAAGTAAGATACTTACACACTTAACACACATAAATTAATATGGCCAACTACAGTACAATTTCTTCGCCAAATTTGAAAGAAATTTGTTTATTGTTTCCCGAGATACAGCATAAAAACTGCATTATTTCTTGTGGTGCTATTTTACAAATTGGTGGAGAAATGAGACTTTGCATAGACAATTTGGTGTATATAAATCTTACTCTTAGCATACAGAGTTAAGTATGAATCTGTTTCGAAGTTTTGTAGATAAAAGATTGAATTGAAATATTTATATGGCCACCATTTTGAAAACAAGTATGTCTGATGCTTTCAAAGTTTGTCAGTTTACAATGCCAGCCATAGTGCTACTTGTTTGTCATATTTTGTAGAAATTTGTGGGTTTTTTTTTCAGAGGTATCACATAATTTTAATTTGTCATGTGATACTATATTACCAAATGATGGACAAAAGAGATTTTGTGAGGACACATTAGATGGTTGTAATACATACAGTCTGCATACAAAGTTTTATTGGAATTAATTACATGGTTTTGAGTATATAACATATAAAACTAAAATAATAATATAGCAGGCATTTTGAAAATAAGTGTCTGACATACCCAAAACTCATAAGTTGACATAACCTACCACAGTCTTGCTTGTTTGCCATATTTGGTAGGAATAGGTGAAGTGTTTCCCGAGATATTACATAATAACTTAATTTATTTGCGTGGCACTATTTTACTAAATGGAGGACAAAAGAGATTCTGTTTAGACACATTTGATGTTTGTTATATATAATCCCAGCATACAAAGTTAAGTTGGAATTGATGAAATGTTTTCGAAGATATAGCATACTATTCTAAAATAGCTAGAAAAGAGACATTTTGAAAATATGTAACTGACAGACTTTAAACATATTTGTACATATCAACAGCTGCGTTACTATTTGTTTGCCAAACTTGGTAGGAATTTGTCAGGTGTTTCCTGTGATATTACACTAAGCCCCATGCTCCGTACACTTTTCGTCCAGCAGTGAGGTGGTCAGTCGAACAGTTCCCATCACACCCAAGGTAATCCATGTCCACTGCCCTCATGTAGGAACAGCTTTTCAAGGTGAGGTGAACTTACACATAGTTTTGTTGTACAGACTATCACATATTCATGTAGTGCTATGTTACCAAATGGATTCTAAAATTGGTTGTTGTGTGGCTTATATGTGGCTTATATGACAATCGTAATAGATACTGCCTGCATACAAAATTTGGTTGGAATTAGTCAATGGTATGGTATTTACACCAAATAAACAATAAACGTTAGAAATTGGTATGGCCGCCATTTTAAAAATAAGTGCTTAATAAAGTTTATTTACTTATATTTATCTTGTCTATTATATTATTACTTAAATGCCAAATGTGGCAAAAATTAGTGAAGTATAACATAGGAGCTTTATTATTTCATATGGTGCTATCTTCCAAAATGGCAGTCCAACAACAATATTTACCTCTGAATTTAATGCTTACAATTTTGCTGTAAGCATACAAAATTTTCTTAAAATTGGTTGAATGATTTTCGAGATGACATATCATTCTAAATTCTAACACTGCCACCATTTTGAAAGCAAGTGCCCAGCATGGTCAAAAACTATAAAAGTTGGGTGTTCTTACTTCATACTATATGTGTACCCAGTTTGGTGTAATTCAGTTCTTGCGTTCAAAAATTGAAAGAAGACTTATATGCACAAACACAGCCACCAACATATACACACACCTACATAAACAAACAGGAAAATTATTTTGTGAGCCTTTATTTTCTTTGGAAAGGAGGCTTTAAAACACCTAATCTCAACTCACGGACTAAGTTTGAGATTGTATTGGAATTGGTCATATGATACGGAAAAGTGCACTTTTTTTGAATTTATATTAAAAAGTTTTTATTTGCAAACAGAAATATCAATTGATTTAAACATAGATCACGTATTCATTCAAACATTTTATTTTAGAAAGTTTGGGAAATTTTGGGGTCTAGACACATTGGTACAGTACAGTAGTGTGCTGTTATGTGTTGGTGACGTTCTGAAATTTGATTGGCCGCACATATACATCTGCACTTCTACCACTGGTCATATGGGACAATATTATCTCAAAATGCTACCTGCACAGCATGAAGCCTTCTGTAAGAATTGTCTGAGGAAACACACACACAGATAATTAATTATGAAATGTTAGTTTTGCTATTTATTGTATATTATTAACTAAGAGAAAATATCACTCATTATATGTTAATTTAAAGCTGAAGTCACAATTATTTATGTTTGAAGAATGTTATTTTTGAAGGAAAATTATTTTTATTCAAAGGGTAAAAAGATACAAATTGTGATAACTACTAGAGTTATATATCAGACACACAAGTGTGACTTGAATTGTTACCTTGTACAAAATAGAAACGTAATTACTTTCGTATAGTGGACAGTATCTCTTTTTACTTCTATTTAACTCACACAATTAATACTGTGTATTGTTATAAAAAAATTTTAACTTTTGTATTTGATATAAGTGCATGTTTTTTTCTTTTAAAGTATGTCACATTTTATTGTGGCTTTGTTTATATACGACACATTCTGATCAAAACTGCTTTTTGTATAATACTATGGGTTAGCCCGTGACATTTTTTCAGAATGGTCATGTGCCTAGAATAGTTACTATGTTACAAAATGTTATTCTCATGCAAAGATTGAAAAAAAAAAATATGTGAAATTAACTCAACATTATATATAGCTCTATCCACTAAGCCACTGCGGTCCTACTTGGAATCACTCTATTCACTGAGTCAATAAGGCCCCACTTGGAATCCCTCTAGCCAATTTGCCACTGAGGCCCCATTTAATATATATATATGTATATATATCCACTGGGCCACTGCGGCCCCACTTGGAATCGCTCTATCCACTAAGCCACTGCAGCCCCACTTGGAATCGCTCTATCCAGTGAGCCACTAAGGCCCCACTTGGAATCGCTCTAGCCTCTTGGCCACTGTGGCCCCATTTGATATATTTCTATCCACTGGGCCACTGCGGCCCCACTTGATATAGTTTTATCCACTAAGCCACTACAGCCCCACTTGGGATCGCTCTAGCCACTGATGTGAAATTACCTCAATATTGAAGCGAGACATTTAGAGTAAAAAGAAAAGATATTCCATTACCTTCATATCTCTATGCACTAATACAAAACTGTCATGGGAATAAGAAATTAGTTTTTAGGGTAAAAAGTCATGATTGCATAATATGATCTTGCTGAAATTCGAACTTGACCTCTATTAGACCCTAAAGATTTGTTCTGCAAAATTCTAAGAATTTTTGTTGAGTTTCAAGGTATTTAGAAGTATTAAAGATGGACAGACAGAGATTGCCTCCTTATATAGTAGGATTAGATTGCCATTAAAAAAATAAGATATTTCAGGAAATTCTTTCTTCATGTAATAATACATATCCTTTAATTTTTTTAACCAAACCAATTATAAATTTTGAAACGACTTTGCTACCTTATTTGTCGGATGTCTTAACTAAAAATTTAATAATTGACTGACTTGTGAGAATTCTGTGGGACTGATTTGATGACATGCTGTAATTTAAGGATGCATGTAATTGAGTTGCATTCGTAAAAAGGTAGCAAATTTTTTCAGACTCACTGTAAATAACTATACACCAATAACAAATCTCCAAGAAAATATATTCTGAATACCACACAATCAGAGGTGAAATGAGCTATACTCCAAAATAAACATGTGTATTTACACATGGAATTGTGTAAATATTTTTTGGTATGAGTAATTTTCAAAGACAGCTGCAAAGTTGAATTGATACAATAATGTTGCTAGGAATTCAAATGTAGGTACACCAACATAAATAAATTGTATTTATGCATTTTAATATTTGTGTAAAGTTACACCATCACGAATTAAATAACCTATTTGTGCTTTTTTATGCCGACTGTATCACTGTATTAAAATGATTGTGTCATTTGAACAACAAAAGTTCAAGGTGCAAATTTACCATGAAAATACACACAAGTGACATTTTTCAATGACCATACTTGAGTAAACATGTACTTAAAAAGTGTTAAAGTGGAGTTACTTACATTGACAGCATGAGTAATTTTACACTGAAAGTATAATTTTACTTTTACAAATGTGGTTTTTTCAATTATTGTCCACGAGAAAATTTAGGTTGAAAAAATTAAATGCAAACCTCATTTTAACATAGGAGTACAGGCTAGCACAAACCTGTGTGTTTATATGTTTACAGAGATACTTTAATGTTATTTATACAAACGTATGCATTTCATTTGTTTGTGCACAGTGCCTATTAGGCAAATGATTTAAAATACCTTTTTTTAATTTGCATAATGTTGGATTGCGTAACTAAACATAAAAAATGTACTAACGCTATTGACAAACATATATATTGAAAAATTCACTATTGCTAAGTTTTGGTATGATGCATCAATACGAATTTTCGTTAGGTTACTTTTAAACAAAAAATATTATTGCCGAACTTATTCATTCATATCAAACTAATTATCACTTTTTTTCATTTTATGTCAGTCAAACCTTTATTTGACTGTTAGTTTTCTGCACGTCTGAGGTTGATGACAAGAAATATATTAAGGTTGACGACAAGAAATATATTAAATAAGGAAACATTTCTGTAGTAACTTGTATTTTAAATTACACATTTTCAGTTGTAAAATTACTTTCAATGAAAGGTTAAAGGTAAATATAGATTTTGTTTGCTGTACATTTTCAGAATAGTCCTAAATACGTGTAACTTTCAATGTTTAAAGTTTTAATTTTATTATTTCGACTAACAAAAATATAATATAAAATCAATATAGCCTACATTTATAGTGCTAACTTCAATGTAACACGCTTGGTCAATTTTCTAAATTTAAGGCGTGGTATTTGAATACACAGCCAAAAAAAGTTTTGTCCGGCTTATTGCTGTGAGAAAGAAATTTCTTTCAAAGACAAATAATAAAATCAGTCAAAGTGTTTTCTTGTTAGACCTACTTGCGAAACTAGGAAAACCGAACACAAAATTAATAATGAATATGTTTTACAGTAGATGAAATTCAAAAACTGCCAGACAAAGAAAATGATGTTCATCTATGTATGGCACGTGAGCCCGTTGGTATAGCTTTTAGGAATCTGCCTGGTAAACACAGTGTTCGAGTACGACTCAACCGGGACGGGGAATTTTAGCCAAACATTGGAACACTTCTTCTTGACGCATTAGCCTTTGTTGCAAAGTTAAATCTGTCCTTAGAAAAATGCTATTATACCTTACTGAATTAGTTTTACACAATACAAGTAATTTTTTTCGGACTGCTTGCAGAATTAGATGCACATACATTGTGTTTCATTTAATTTTTGCAAATAAACACGCTCCAAATGTATCTGTGTATTTTTACAATAATCACTTGTGAAATACGACTATTGTGTAGCAGAGTAGAGAAATGGAAATTTTGCTTGTTCGGATTGTCTCTTTATATATATATATATAAATCACTCCTTAAATTTTAGGTGATAAAATATACCTACTTTGGTGGAGACACTCTGCAGTATACATTTGTGTTAAACAATTTTTTACTCATTGAGGCAGAAGCTAGTGAGCCAGCAGAAACATAAGGCTGGGATATGTACAGTATAAAATAATCTCACTACATGTCATCAAACTAGCATAGTTTCTTCAATGTAGTCAATGATATTACCAACAAATCAAAAACCAGCATGCAATAATTCGTATTAGTAAATGGATTCTATTAGTAACTAGAAAACTCTGCAGCAGGATTCAAGCAGTTCATAAATCAGGCTTCCATTTTCATTAATGACCTTCAAATTTCACATATTGATTTGGGGAAAAGCTGGACTTATTATTCATCGGCGTTGCTTTCGCGATTCAGTCAGTTATTTATTTGACATACCGTAGAAGGCTAAACAAAATACGTTATGAATCACAGACAACCAATATAAATGTCATTGACAACCAGCCACGACAGTGACTTGAAAAACTTACATCCCACTATGAAGTCTAGCCCAGAAGTCTTTGAACCAGGAATTTGTTCAGGTTTGTAATAATTTTATTTCCTCCTAAAAATACCCACTTTCTACAACACTATGTGTAATCCTCTTGCTTTAAAATGGAAGTTCCTTTGACAGGTATACCATGAGCTAGGCCTATACACAGATCATTATAGGATAACAACATTGCCATAACTTGTCCTGATTTTCATTAATCCCCTCAAAGTAATGATTTGTTCATAGTAAGCATAACTGCGTTATAGTAAATACAGTTTTAAGACAGCTTTTCATCTTCACTTATGTTCATTACACCCAGAAATGAGTAGATTACATCACCCCAATTGCAGAAGCCTATGAACTATCTAAAAAATTATGATGAGACGTGTGCCGTGGATGAGAGTTGGATTTTAACTCACTTGGAATATTGCATGTCGTAATATACTGCTAATATCAATGATCAGCAGCAGGTAACAATTAGCTTGAAATGCAGAGCAGTATTGCCGGAATTCAGTGCATGCTGGTAGCTCAAGAGTGTTAAATCTTTTTTAATATAGTAACAAAACTTTCATATGTTAAAACTATATTAACATATTACTGTGTGTGTTTGATTGAATGCAAGATGAGCAAATTCATTTGAACACCTACTGTTAATGTCGTTAACATTCTCATGCACTCATTTTTCTTACTTGAAATATAGTCCATTCACAGTTACTTCGAACTTTTCTTAAGCTTTGCGAAAGTTCTGCTTCCAGGATATTCCTCCACCTCATGTAAACAAAGCTTAACACAGCCAAGAAAATTACACCAAAGGGACAACACACCGCATTTTTGTGCACTCAGTTTAATAATTTGCATAAGAACGACTTCTTACTAGGCATTACCAATGCACCTAGATTCTCCCTGTATTTATGTTAATTATAAATGAAACAATATAATTTATGGATAAAATATAATTAAATGTTTAATTGAACAAAATATAAGGTATTTTTTGTTAATAAAATTTAAAAAAACATTTCGTATACACAAAATTCCAAAACAACTAATCACATCATATTTGTGGTGATTTTTCAAAGGTTTGCGATCTGACTATAATCACAAATAGATTATTATGTTGGAACAGTGGTCGGGCCGCGAGCGCAGGACGTGACCAGGTAGTGTCTGGGGTTTTCTGCAGCATTGTTACCCCGGTCCTTCACAGAGAGAGAACGACACATACCTTGAGGATAGCGGTAAGGCGCGTCTCTCTCCTCCAAGCACCTATCTCTGGTCTCACCTGCCCTGTGTTTACCATGCCCTGGTCGCGAGACTCTGCCCCAGCGTGTGGTATATCCCGGCCTGCGAGCTCGAACACTAACTTTGGGGCCCTGTATATACTACTCTTAAGTGAATAGAAAAAGATTATAAGTTTGGTTCATGGCTCAATTTAATGCACATCAGATAAAAGTTAACAATACCCATCAAACGTGTTTACAATTCAGAAAACATCTCTATATAACGTAGTTACTTTAAATTACAGAAGGACGTACCAAAATTTTGAATATACACCAAGTATAAAATTTCTCACTCATATAACTTTGCCATGTTAATAACTCCGCAACATTGATAAAATGGTTTTGAGAACAACAGAAATCTTTTAAATTATGTGGCGACTAATCAAACAATTCTCATTACTGGGTAGACCATGCATAAAGCACCCTTCCACAAAATTACAGCTTGAAAAAACCCTCTAATGGGACACATGAGTCGGTGGTTCACCACACTTTTCCTACAACTTCCTGTACTGCAATTCATACTACCATTTATATGATCAAAAACATTGATTGCTATTAATAAAATTGACATAGCCTATCATTCAAGTGTGCACTCACGTATCTCAAATATCCAAACATTCTTACAGTTTGTACCAAGGAGTATTCAATATCAAATCACCCTTTAAAAATGTTTTATCAAAAATATTGTTGTGCAAAGACTACAAGCACGATGTAAGTAAATTACTCTCATTACAACTTGTACTGTCTGGTGAGTGGCAAAGTATAGCCCATTAAAGCACTACCGGAGGTAAAATACATATTAAAAATGACTACAATTTTAAAATAAAAGTACTCTCGACACATTGGCAGCAATCTACAATTTGTAATAGTCCGTCAAGGCCCTATGATGCAAAAGAAAACATGCTCACTTAAAATATGATAGCAACAGCGAGCTGACGACCAGGACACAAACCCAATATGACCCACCATCAGGGACGACTAGGACTACCAAAAAATATATACTCATGATGGCAATCTACTTCCAACATATATGTCGTAAAAAATCTACTTTGTCCAGAAGGGATTTATCAAAAGGGACATCACGCATTACAGCAACACCAACTAAATTGCAAATCTAATGAGAAAAGGCAAGTACTCCAGTTTATGCCCAATACAATGAATTATGTCGTCAAGTCACAGCATGCATTCCGCTACCACTAACACTCCCTCACTGGTCACAAACCATTTAAATAAATTGTGCAAGAAAGAATATTACAATCAAAATCGTGAGTAGCCGTGATTCAGCATACCGAATTCTTCACTAAGATCACGTCACACCCATGACGAATGAAGTCGGTCTCCCGAGGTGCGAGCAAGGTGACCAGATAGGCTCGTCGCCAATGCCAGTAAAAATAACAATGCCCCATACAATATTTAAAAAAAATCCTAAGATGTTGCAAGGAAGAGGGGGGTAAGAGGGAGTAGAGGTAGTAGCAGAAGGAAGGGGAATAGAGAGTGATCAAAGAATTTGGACGACAGCGCAGCAGGCGGCGGCGAACACTGAAACTAATCAGGGGGTGCTAGTGTAAAACGGTAAAGTTCAATACTGCAATATAGATGGCGCTGGTAATGCCTTAGCGTTACAGTGTTTTATTGCAATTGTTGGAACATGTTGGCAAGTAAATAGAATTACTTCTGAAATTTTGATTTTACATGAAGGGGGAATGTAGTAATTGGAACATGGGCTGTTGTTTTAAAACTTAAGCCTTTTAACCAAAATCAGGGTACGGTCATTTAAAGTGATCATATTTTAATGTATTGACTTGTCTAATAAAACATTATGCTTAAAATTTTTACATATTTGAGGCTTATTTTATAAGCATCTGCAAAAACTTGTGTGGTCAAATTCTTAGCTAGGTGAGTTAATGTAATACTAATTTTTAAAAAGTTGTTACTATTTCATAAAACATTAAAGAACATACTACTGTACTTTATTCTACACTTATGTTGCAGGTATTTTTTAAGTTGAGTTTAGAGAGTTGGGCAGCTCTTAACAATGAGTTCTTGAGAGCTGATGAGGGTGAAATGAGGTGAGAATTTAGCAATGCTGGAATGCAAGGGCAGGGTAAACGGGAGATCCCTGAGAAAACCAGCCAACTAATTTTTTGGTAAGGGAGGTGTTCTAATTACCATATGATAACACACTTTTGGGGTTTAAGACCAATGTAAAGATATACAGTGTGATTATAATGTCCAATTAAATATGTTCACAATAAAATTGTAACAGCTTATAATGAGCTTATTGTAAACCGTAATGTTCTTAGGAATTTATCAGTTATTAACTGTTTTGAGTTTGTAATTTTGTCATCCGACTACGTCCCTTGGCTGGCATAAGTCCGTCATGAGCGACGCTCGCATGAGGCACAGGGTTGTGCAGTGCATGTGATGCATGTGTTGAGTGTTTTAGCACGTGTGTAAAGTGCACCGAAGGTTGGTCAATGGCCAAAGCCAACAGTAAAAGTGTTTTGTTAGTATTTCAGTGGTTTTATGTATTTATTTTATTGTGCACTCCTATGCATATTTTTGTAAACTAGCAAGTAAGGGTTTTATGTATCAATTTTCTGTGTACTATTATGGGTATTGAAGTGCTTTACTTCCATTTTGATTATGCTTCATTCTCCATGCATGTGGTTGGCTCGGGGCCTCCACTTCTGGCGCGGGCTAGTGTTCCGGCTTCTAATGGCCATTGGGCCATCTCTTCTTGGAGCTAAAGCTTGACAGCTGCTTGCCGCATAGTCTGCTGGGTCTCATATTTGCATTCACTGATCTGTTAATTCTGCCTGTTAATTCATTTTCAGAATACTTTTTTCTTTGCCCCTGCAGCCGGCCTGGTCCTTCCGTTGACTCAAAAGGACCTTAAATAATAATATTACCTTAGGGCTTTTACTTGTAATGTTACTTAGTGTACCTACCTTGGGTTGGTTCAGACGAGGCCTCATGTAATAGTTTTTGTACTGTTCCGTAATATTGCTTTTAAGCTTGTGTGACGCCTTGCACATTTCTTTGTAAGTTCAATGTGTATTAAATATTGGATCGCTCTGGATCTAACATGCACGTAGTCAAACTTATTTCCTACGTTTGTGAACAGCCTCCCTTTACTTGCATTTGGTGTGCTCAATAGTCTACAGCAGAGCAGAATAATATGTACCAACGTAAAGTGTTTTGCCAGGGGGCAACATAACAACCCTGGTAATTGTTTTTCCTCACTGTGTGGCTGTACGCGAAATCACAGCCAGGTGCCCTGGGACTACATCTCCACCTCTACTTCGATCTACCACCTTACCAATTGACGCTGATAACAACTCATTAGTTTATTTGTAATAGTAAGCAGGAATGCAATTAATGACTATCTTGGTACCCAAGTGATTTATGTAAATTGCCTCAAACGTGAAAAAAATTATAGGTGTAGCTATTCAAAGGAGGATATAATGAATGCTATAGAATCTGTGCAGTTTGGTGCTTGAACTCAAACCTGGCAGCAAAGAAGTATAGTGTACCAAGAGGAACAATTGGTAAGAAATTAACAGGTCATACTTTACCAGATACACACTGTGCAGGAAGACCTTGTGAACTTTCAATGCACAGTGAAAGTAAGGTTGTCAATTGCCACAAAACAAGTGCAAACGTGGATGAAGAACTGACAAAAATAGGACTTCTGAATTTGGCAAAGTCGTTTGTTCAGACAATAAAACTAAAAAACCATATGGTTAGATGGTCGTCCTGGTATAGACTGGTTTAAACATTTTCGTAACCCACTCTAATATCAATGTATGCAATGGTGAACATTTATCAGTTTGAAGAATTAAAAGTACTCATTTTGTGGTGTAAATTTTTTGACTACATGAAAGAACTTTGACAGAAAATATCATCTCACCTGAATTAGTTTACAACTGTGACAAAACATAATTTTGAATGACTCTGAAGGACCTGAAGGTTGTTGTAGAAAAGTCTTCTGTAAATGTATTCCAAGTCCTGAGAAATGCAATGGGCAAAAACTTGTTCTAATTTTAGATGGCTCTCATACAAGCTATGAGCTTTCAAGATCTGCCCTTGAACAAAGTGTTATGTTAGTGTAGTTTCTGCCTAATTTAACATGTCAAATCCAGCCTTTTGACAAGACTCGTATCTGCCCTTTGAAACATGCTTAGAATAACCTACTCATCCAGAACAGTAGGAAGAATCCAGGGAAGAGTGTTTCAAAAGAGGATTTCCCAGCAATGCTTGGTAAAGTCTGGGACTCAAGTTTCCACCTTAAGAACCTAAAATCAGGATTTTGGGCAACATTGTTATATCCATTAGAGAAAGAAAAGTTTCCCAAAGAATCCTTTGACCCTGCTGCACTGAAACTATACAGAAAAACAAATAATCCATCATCAACTTCCATGGGTGACCCATCACCTGTGTCTTCAACATCGTCTAACCACTCCTCTCGTGCATTGAAAATCAGACCAAAAATTTCATTGTCAACTTCTTTAATGTCAGCTAGTCACTTCTCTCCAGAAACCAACCAAATAACCCATCAACTTCCACAGGTGATCTACATCTGTGTCTGGAGTGTCGGCTAATCACTCTTCTCCTGCATTGAGAAACTAGCCAAATAATCCATTATTAACTTCCACTGGTGGTCTATCGTCTAAGTTAGCTATCAATCCTTTTCTGCTATGAGAAATCAAATAATCCCCAACAACTTCCACAGGTGGCCTATTCGCTGTGTCTGCAATGTCGAATAACAAATCCTCTCCTGCATTGAGAAACCAACCAAATAATCCATCATCAACTTTCACAGGTGACCTATCATTAATGTCTGCAATTTTAGCCTTATCAATATCCCTCACAATGCTGCATTCCTTACAATCTCTGTCTACACTCACAGGAAATGAAAAACATATAATCTGATGGTAATGAAACTGAAATGCGAAAGTGAGAGAAGCTTAGTCTTGAAGATTTCATAAGGAACTCTCTTTGCAAAGGATATATATAGAGGGAAGAATGATGAAAGTAAGGGAATTGGAAGGTGTTCTAAGAGAAGATTCACTAAAATCATATGAAATTTTGACAAGTCAAGAAGCCATCAAACACGCAAAGAAAGGATGGCCGAAAGAAAATAAAAACAATGGACAAGACAATAAGCAGACGAAAAAGAAAAAGGAAATTGTATGCACATCCGGGAGGAGATAATAGGTTGTGTATGGAAGAAAGTGGCAACTTCAGTTAGTGATGAAGAAATAGTTGCAACTCCCACAGTGTCAAAATCCGGCCACATGACTGAACTTGAGAAATACTGTTGTGTGTACTTTGATCATAAATGGTAGGCCTACATAGGAAATGTTACTGGTGGTGATAAAGCTTCAGTAAAAATTTTTATAGGATGCCATTTCTGAATTATATCAGTGGCCCAGGAAACATTATGTTAGTGACATTCCAGTAGATATCATTTTTCATGGACTGGTGAAGCTGAAAGGAAATTGACCATTCACTCTGGGATGCACTGAAAGTAGTGATGTAGAAAATAAGTACAAAGCTATGAAAAAGGGACACATACATTAGGCCCTAGTTCAGTGGGAGCCACCTGATATAAATCATGCCAAATAACTCACTTGAGAGTATAGTCTGTCTCATTTAAAGTTTCCAGAATTTGACAGCTACTGCTGCCAATGTATTTAAAGTGTAATACAGTAGTGTCGTTTTTAAAATAACAAATGTCAGCTGACCACCATGTGTAGCAATGGTGGTATCCCTGAATAGCATGTATACTTTCTTGCATCTGTGAAAAAGAAAATAGTGCACAGTACAAATAAAATAATAAGTAAGCATTTCAGAATAAACGTAAATAATATTATGTTGTAGTATTCTGTATAAGGTTATTAAACGAGTTTATAGTTTCAAATTTATTAAATTGCATAACAGAAATAATGAAAAAGGATGGCTGTTTATCTTCACCAACCAATGACTTGACACCATGTTGTTATTGTGAGATGTGATTTTTGTGTGCGGGCGTATCAGTTTAGAATTAATGAATGTTGTGTGAATAGTTATTTAAAATGCAGCGACTTAAAAATCCTTCATGTAATCGCCAACGACAGCAAGACATTGCACATGTTGCCAAAGGAGTTGAAGACATGATACTAATGGGAGAGCTCAAAAGTCATTGAATGGTATTAAAAAAATTGAAACGACCGGCCGATTGCTTGGAATTTCATCAAAAACCGTTGCAAAGTAAATAGCGATAAATTATGTACATGAATATTTGGAGTGTGATGTATTTTGATGGTGAAATGTAAATATCAGAGGCAAACATTTGTTAGTTCTTTTATAATTAAGGTAAACATGTTAAATTTGTGTGCTGGTTTTTAGCAGACATTTAAATGTTCCGCATTAATTTAATTTCTTAGAAAGTATGTTAATGTTACAGTTGAATTTATTTTTCTTTGGTCAATAAACAACAAATAGTATTCACTTCACCAAAACATTGAGGTTACAATGCTCACCAATAGACATATTTGACTAGTGACTAAAAATACATTAAGAACTAAATAAAGTAATATTATTAAAACAGGTAGCCACTTACACAGCATTTGTGTAATGATTTAGGATATTTGGTTTTTTCATTCCGTAAATTAAATGTTGAAGTTATAATTTCTGTTTTTCAAGCACGTAGTTTTTAAAGTCTATTTTTAAGTTAATTTTGGTGTCTAGTTTAGTTTATGTGTTAGTATCATCACCAAAACTCAATGCTGATAATTTGAATGTTTATGTAATTTTCCTAAAAATGACTGTATCTTAGATGTTTTTTATTTCACCAAAGTAAGATGGTAAATAGAAACAAGGCTACAAATGCTCAAACTACCAATAAGCCTAGTTTAGATGTACAAGTGTTTATGTTTATATCCCAGTCTGTGTTCTTACTACTACTGCAAAATAGAACATTTCTGAGCTTATAATGTCTAGGTTGAAAGTTTAGTATATTCGAACAAAAGTGCAAACTTAATTAATGGACATAAAGAAGACATTCCAATGTTTAAACTGAGCTACTGTGTAAATTTCTGTATTGAAAGTGAAATATTTAGAAGACATTTCAATGTTTAAACTGAGCTGCAGCATAAATTTCTGTATTGAAAATGAAAAATGTAATGGTTTCAAAATAATTCTGCTGTTTGCATGTTCTAATTACCTCATTCTCCCTATATATTATGTAATGGTAATTTCGTCCAACAAAACAACAATAATTTAGGCAAGGTACTGAGAGAACTATTTTTTTTTCTGAAGAAAAATAATAATTTAAGCTTTATCTGTTATGTTTTGATGTTTAAAGATTGTATTTTCTTGTATGGTATTGCTTTCTCTAACTTAATGTATCATTTAATAATTCATGCACCTGTCCTGTTGTCAGAGAAAATCTGGCATTGGTCCTGTGAAAGATCATGTCTTACACTGCACTGCCAGATGCTGAAACTTCTGCCAGCATTGTTGGGCTTTTTTACTTCACTATAATGTGGTGTACTTTGGCTTGAACAGGCAGAGCAGATAGTGTGAGATATTCATTAAATATTCCAAAAGGTGGTGGTTAGCCCAGATACGGGGTACTGGTGGTTTTCCCCATCTTGGTGAGATATGCAAGTAGTTCCTTGGTGCTGAAAGTGTGACTTTTCCTGTGACAGAGTTTACAATCTCTCACTTTTCTTCATTGGTGCTGTTTCCAGCGAGAACAGTAGGACTGACATAATATGCATGGACCACTAGGCAAAGCCCAGGCTATCATGTGTATATTCCATGTGAGACTATTCCCCCCTCCCCTTCTTCTGGAGTCCTGTGGAAATGAGAATAGAACCAAGGAGTGAGATACATAATAATGTGTAGACCTTTCCTAAAGCATCAAACTATTTAGATGCACTGAGAGAGTGGTACCTTGCCAAAATTTTCTTTCACAGTATATGACTTATTAGATTGTCTGTGTTATCTGATGTCCTTGCCACACAACCAGATTTATTATATGAAGGCCATGTTGTGGGATGCATATGGCCAGTCTGGCAAAACAAACACATTGAGAGCATAGTTTTACAATCTGTTCGTAGGACTTTGTGGCTATGGTAACTAGGTCATAGCTCATTAATCATGGTGATGTGATGTAACTCTCTACTTCTTGCACTAACATGTCGCATATCCAGGAATGCCCCTTTTCGTTATGAGAGCTAATTTTGATTTCTTGCAGGTGCAGGCTTTATTTTCATGATAAACTACCTGTTCTGCTTAACTGCAGGCTACAGAAAAATCTCCATTAACACATTAAAATAAGATGTTAGGAGAGCTTAACAATATTTTTCTGTATACATCTGCTTTCAGTGAAATTGATGCAGTCCAAAATAGCAAGTCTTTGAGAATGCCAAAAGATCGGACTGAACTGAGCTCAGTAAGCTAAATCCTTGAACAAGGTTGCTTACCTAACTATACTGACTGCTCAATTGTCCCTAATCTTTTGGCACTTGTGTTCAAATACTTTCAAGATGAATTGTACTTAAATGTCGATACAAAATAGGACATAACTAATAATGGGCAAGAAACACTGTGCAACAATAGTGTTTCATATCATGACATTGCACCATGCACTTCATCTTTCTTATGCATGACTTCCATTCTCTCTCGTGTGGAGCTAGCTCTAGGCTAACCCAATGGCCTAAAAAATGGACTCCATGACAGATAATGGTGCTGTCCACACATGTACTAACAACTATCACTGTAAACTAAAACTACAGAGGAGGAAATAATAAATTCCGGTTTTGAACCCCAGTTCATCACACAACAAATTGTGTGATTTTTTAAAGATATTCTTAATTGTTTTGTTGGTTATCACGAGTTTTCTGTAACCACTCTACAGATATTCAACATTATGCAGTTGTAACTGTACTGGTGAAACCTAAGATGATTAAACTTAAGGCATTTGTATTCTAGAGTAATAAATATACATAGCCATATTGTTCACTATTTTCCAAATATTTTATATAGTGTAAACATGTGTTGTGTCATGAATGTAATTGGTGTGTATATGTTATAGGATTCTGAACAACAATGAAATAACATCAATAGAAGATGGTAGTTTGGACACTTTGCAAGAACTAATAGAACTCAAACTCAACCGTAATCATATCTCATTTTTAAACAGAGATTTGTTGAAGCATCTTAAGAAATTGAAAGTTTTGTAAGTTTTGTATCCATCTTTTTCTTTCTAATCCACTAGAGCATAATATATAAAAATATTTTTGGTTTTTTAAATGTGCATGTAACTAACATATATATATATTTTTTTTTTAGGGAAATCAATAGAAATAGGCTGACAGAAATTAAAGGCCTTTCATTTCTTGCTCTGGAAAATCTGTCAGTGCTCAGACTTCGGCGAAACTTAATAACTAGGTTATTGGATGGTGCATTTTGGGGACTGAAAAATGCAACTTCACTGTAAGTATGTGTGTGTGAGAAATATTACTCATGAGTTTGCAAGGATATTTTCTTGTGTTCCAGAATTTCTATTCATATTAATTCCATTGCATGTGTTTCTTTATTTACTTCTACTTCGGCAGTACATTTTCAAAATGATTTTTTTTAAATATTCCATTCAATTTGTGTTGTTTCAAATAACAATGTGTATGAATACATTGTATATAAAGAACCCTGCAGAAAATTATAGTTTAGATCTTGTAAATTTTTGAGTGTGAATTTATATATTTTTTTTGCTGAGATATGGATTGTAAAATTCAAGAAATTCACTGTTATATTTTGATATAATTTTGTGCATTTTTGCATTGGTTACAATGTGGGATGGGTCATTTGTTTCTTTGATTCCTTGATACCGCCGATTGTTCAATTTAAATGAGTACTGAGTATCGAGTACCAATAAAGTTGATTCTCTGTAACTTAGCATAAAACAATGCACGGTTCATTACACTATACCGCACAACCTTCCTTGAATGTTCCGTAAATGATATACACTGTACAACAAATTGTAAACTTAAACTCAGCCAAACTTGTAATAAAGAATTTGTTTCCACCATTTACTGAAATAAATTACATTGGTAACTGTGAAAATCTCATTATAACAAACTGCAATGCATGTTAATATATAAACTACTAACGTTTGTAGCTGATACATCACGTTTAATTTTTATTTATTTCACGTTAGAGTTGCATTGTTTTCTATTAATGTAAAATGGAAACTTTAAACAAAATGGTTGGCCATTTCTCCATAACACTAGTGCCGGTAGACATGTGTCAACCACATTATTTGCGTGCGTATGCAGTCCACATCTATGATTTATTTACACTTTTTACCCAATTGTCGGGGTTTTTTTTGTGAGGTGTTCCATTCACTTATTTAACATAATTTTATGGTTTATTTACATAGTATCTAACTGAAAAAGCTGTGGCAAGTTAAAAATAATATTTTTGGTTATTTTACAAATAAAACGCCAATCTTTGAACATGTCCCAACCAAGATAAAAAGCATTTGTTTAAAATCTGGTGCAGGTTAAAAACTTATGTGCTTAAAATAAAACAAATTGCATACAGGTGGCAAGAAGGGATAAAAAGTTGAAGAAAACTTGAAAATATTCAACCAACCAAGATTCATGTTTCAAACACAACCTACAAGCTGGGAAAAGCCATCCAGCAACAGATGATTTTTTTTTTCGAGTTAAATTTGATATAATGCATTTAAATTAAAAAAAATTAAACCTGTACATTTGTGTTAACACAGCAATACATTACAACATTTTCATTCAGATTTGACTTTAGCATAAACACATTAAAAATATATCCCTTCAATCTCACCACAAAGAGGTTTCCCTTTGTATTTTCATTTGCAACCATCTTGAAAATCACAATATGTCAGTTTTTTAGTAATCAACTTCATTTGTAAGCCAAAAAGTTGTTTAATCCATAAATTTTGTGAATGAGATCACTTCTGATAAATATAGATGCAGAACTATGTATGATTCCAATACCAACATTACTTTGCTTGGAATTTACAAAAATAAATGTCATTGTGTGAAAGGATTTTTTTCACACTTTGTGTATTATATTGCAAATGCTAATTTTAATAATCAAAATACTCAAAATCGGGAATCAAGAATCGAAAATGAAGAACCGAACTGGGAAATGGAATCAGGAAAATTCACACTAAACCCATCCCTAGTTACAATTGTTAATTATTTAGAATTAGTTTTATAAGACTCATATATAAATTTTAATGAAAATAATAGCTAGAAGAAATTTGGCTTTAAATAGGGTAATCCTTTTTATGATGAAATATGTTTGGAGATATGTCAGTAACTGTAACTGGAGAGTGAGATAAGTTTGAGTTTGTGGTAGAGTATATACATAAGTATGTACATGATACAGATTATTAGATGCTTACCATGTTAATGTATTTGTGGTATGTTACAGCCATCTAGATTACAACATTTTGACTGCAGTCACAAAGAGTTGGCTGTATGGTCTATCGTCACTTCATGAGCTGGTTCTTAACCATAATTTAATTACTTATATTGAACCTGGTGGATGGGAGTTTTGTCCTCGCCTTATTCAACTGTAAGTTTTGACTTTCTGTAGTGTTCGGTTAATTTTTAATAATTCATAGGTTTCTTTGATTTTTTGTCATAAAATTGCTAGGTTATGGTTTGTAATAGTTTTGAAAATATACAAATTTGGTTGGTAGTGCTATCATCTGAAAAAATACAGAATACAAACCAGAAAAAAGTGGCAGAAGACATTAATTGTAGGAAAGGAACCATTGAAAGGCAGAAGGGATGTAATCAAATCTGGTATCTTCTTGTATGCTGCAACATTCATCACAATCACTATTTGTTTAATATGTGTGTGTACGTGTGTGCCCTTGTGCGCACATTTGTATATAATTTTTAATTACCATCTCATCAGTTATTAATTTTTTTTATGTAGATTTTATAACTTTCTTTTAAGAATGTATTATATAAGTGAAAATTGATATGGATTCATTATACTACAATTTTATGAAAGCTGAAATATCAGTCATATTTGAAATAATGTTTACAGTGTATATGTTCAAGACATCCACAGTAGTGTATGCTAATTTTATTGATGGACATTGGATAGTGCACATTAAGTTAATTTCTCGGTTAAGATACTGAACTTAATGTTCATCTTATAATATATAATAATACTGAACTGTCTTAAACTAATCAAATTGTGATGATGTTAAAGTGGTGTTATTTAGGATTATGTGGAAATATGAAAATGCAAAATTTAAATTGTCAAATTAAAGTATTTCAGTTACTATAGTATATCACAGTGAGTTCAAAATTACACTGCAAATACAGTAAAGTCTCATTTTACCAGACTAATTGTGGGGATGTACAGTCCGGTAAACCAATAAGTTTGGTAAATGGAAAAGTACAAAATAAGTAAACAGGTGTGAATATTTAAGTGGCTCACTGAAGCATTAATGTTTTCAACACTGCTAAGATGAGGAGGAGTGGGTCTGCTAATCTTGATCCATGCATGTCAGTGTGAATGATGAGGTTTCCAAGGAAGAAGATCATGAGTTTATAAATTCATATACTTCTTTTCATGACTTCGCTACTTTACAGTGAGCAGGAAGTTCTGTCATGAAAAAAATTTGATACAGCCAAAGTAAACAACTGGTGGACATTCACCACAGAATGGAAGCTGTATAGTCAGAACTAAGTGCGTCTGTCATCAGAGACTTCGATTTGAAGGTTTCAGAGCAACTGATTGATCACAGGATGACCAAATATTAGGACAATCCCATACCCTCATCATGGTAGCCAATATCTAAGAGAATTAATTAACTAGTGCCAGTTAAAAGATGGATCACAGAAGAGTGATTGGTGTGCATTAGCTGTTGTAGGGTTTTTTCCCAGTGGGTCTCTCAAAACCTAACTGCAGAACAAAAAGCACCGTGTTTGTAGCTATTGCAACCATCTAGACTGCCACTGGTATGAGGGTGGTGATATCCTGCTCCACATTGTTACAGATGAAAAAACTATCCGTAATCATCACTATGACACAAATGCACCATGTCAGCATGCACTGGAAACATATAGGATCACCACTGCCCAAGAAGATTGAACAGCAGAACTCTCCAAGAAATATGACAATGATGCCGTTCTATGATAATCCTGTTTATCAAATTCTTCAACTAAGGTGCAACCATTTATACTGACCAATGCACTAACACTCTTGCACCATTGCAACAGCAAATCAAGACCAGGAGATACAATTTCCTAGCGAGAGAAATTATAATTCTTAACAATAATGCACATGCAGAAGAGTTTGAGTGAAGTATTTTATGTAAATGACAGCTAGATACTAATGTGCAACTTCTGCAGCTGTCAACTGGAATACAAAAGAAAGCATACTTTAAATATAAACATCTTAAGTGAATGCACCATCTCTAATGACCTCGCTGTCCATGAGACGTTAAGCCCAATTACCTCACCTTAACATAAGTAAATCCAACAAAAGTGAAAACAAAGAAGAAAAAATGGCACTTTATAATTGGAAAATGAGACCCAAATTGAAAAGTGCCAAAGAGACAAAAGAAAAGTTAGTTCTTGAAACTATGGAAACATTCTTAGCAGCTAGCATACCGGCAGTAAAATGTGTCAACAGTAAATTAAAATAATGAATTGGGAAGCAAGTTACTGGCTCTGGTGATACACCATCTGCAGACTGGTTGAGAAAGAAGTTACTATTATAACTAATGGGCCTACTTTCCTCTACATGGGTGCAAATAATTTTTTATGAAGTTCTTAAAAGCTCGGATGCTAGGTAGGTTTTGATGTCTTGTTGAACCAGAAACATGTGCAACAATTACAAATACAGTGACTCGATGTATCGTTATCACATGTATCGATAAACTGCATCCACCAACAATTTTTTGTGGTCCCGGCGAAATCTCTATGTAAATAATGTTAACACAAACCGCTTGTATTGTTTATCGCATGGAGCATCAATTGAATTATATTTAGGATCCCTTCACCTAATATTTCCCGCAAACTATCGTTTTTAAGCTGGTTGTTTATGCAAACGTGTAGTAACTGGATGTGAAATACCTCACACGCGCCACCAATTACAACTACTCTGCAGCATGCTGTCTAATGCCTTATCTTCCTTACACGTCTGTCGATACTGCGGCCGTGCGGCGTGGTGCTTGTCTAGCTTGCTACTTCCCCTGGCAAGAGGGGAAGTGGTTACCCATAGCATCGAGCGTGGCAACCTAGTGTCCTCTCTCACCCTTCTTTGTGCCTCTCTCAGCCACGCACCTTCCTTCCTCCTCTCACATGCCTTGCCGCAGAGAAGGAAGTTGTCGAGCAAAAGATATAGCATATTTTTCTCTCTCTCTCTCCCCCCTCCTCCCTCTTCCTTCTCCTCCCCCTCTCTCCTCTCTCTCTCTGCACCACACCCGCTTCACTTGCCTTCTACATGTTGCCTGCTGGTAGCAGCGCATACCATACTGGCACGTGGCCTTACGGCACGGCACGGACAACGGCTTAACTGTTCAGTGTGTAGGGTGGCACACAGCGACAGGTTTACCTTTGTTGGAGGTGGCCTGGGGTGCTGCAACTGCTGGTGGTGGCGGGAGCTGGAGCCCCGACATGTTGCGGCAGCGGTGCTGCGGCTGGTGTTGCTATGGTGAGCCTGAGGTGGGCTGCTTGTCCGTCAGTCCCGAAACCAGGGGTTGGCAATCCCTAGCGGTATGTGCTGGTCCTGGCAAAAAGCTGTCACGATCTGGTGTAGTTGTCAGGCTGTCTTGATCAGTGCCTTGAAGAGGGAGGGGGGGGGGGAGCTGAGAGGTGGGGCCTCTCCAACTCATGGGCAGCTTGAGCTCATTCATGTGGTGTTGTGCTGTAAAGTGCTGTTGGGATTGGGTTGCAGCTCCCGTTGATTTTGGAGGTGGTAACTGCCTTCCTTTTTTGTACCACTCTTCTGGGTTTATGGCATAAAGGTAGGAACAAATCCAGGCCTCCTCAAGGGGAAGCAGGTGACCACTTTCCCTAGCTAGGTGTAGAACCAAACTCGAAGCTGAGCTAATCCAGAGCCATACCAGATTACTCTAAACAGCGACACAAAGCGTAGTGGTTGGAGAGGTGGTACTCTAGCATCCGACAAAGACAGTGGGTGTGTATCCAAAGGTGGGCAAACCTCCAGGACCAGTCTAGCACTCCCTCCGGTGACAGTTTAGGGCGGTGCATGGAGCTAAGGTTGCGCTGACTGACTAGCCACCTTGTAGATTGTGTTGCTAGTGGTTGTAGGTGCACAGTAAGGGTGTCTGTCGACTGGGTCGGTTCCTGATGTATGTGCACCTGGTTAAGGGAGCCTGCAGTCGTACGCTAGATTCGGTATTGATTTGGTAAAATACGCTGTCTCCTGCATTACCCTGGCTGACTGATGTTTACAACAGATAAAACCATTCACCTTGACATGTGACACCCTGAGAGTAACGGAGAACATTATTATTTCAAGAGAGGTTTTGGTGGGTGCTAGGTCAGATGCACCCAAAGGTGGGGTTTTTTCGTTAATTGAATCTCTACGTTGTACTGGAGCACGTCCAGTGTATAGTACTGGCCTGGTAGCGTTATGGCAGGGCATAAAATCCGGTTCTGTGAGTGTCCGCTTGCTTTTCAGTAGATTGGCTCTAGACTATACCTGTGGAGGCTGCTTAACTTGGGTTTAGTCCTGCTAGTGTGAGTTTGAGTTACATTGGCTAGTGGGCAGGAGATCGAAGGTTATGTAGGTCATAGGGGTCAGTTCTGGCGGCTCAAATCCCCAAAGCATGGGTTGACGAGTCCCAAGGACTTGTCCTGTTCACTTAACTAAGCTGCTAACATGGGGTGTGTTTCTTCGCTCTGATGAATGGGTTTTCAAAGATATCCTTGGAAATCTCTAGGGTGGAAGGTATCTGTAGGTGGTGCAAGTCCTGGGTTTGGTGCTTGGTTGATAGTTTTGCTAGTGTAGTCT